>OX421452.1:13479406-13491906 GCA_949126865.1 Montipora capitata | reverse complement strand
GGCGCTTTCCACTGCTTGCTCCAATCCATGAACGGTTCTGCCGAGCATAAACACACCGGGTGACCAAACGCCACAGTCCCGATGTAACCACAAGTCCACATCGACCGTTTCTACTTCCTCCCTAACGTCCGCGCTGGAATTCGACTTCCGGTCAGCTGACGCATCGGAAGCTGTATACGACTTCCGGCCAGATAACGACAATTTTTGAGGAGATTTGCTGTCTTTAACAGGAGAACTCTCCGTTTTCTCCTTAGTGAACTTTGCTTTATAAGGTCCGAAAAGATCACCTAACAAGTTAGAGCCACTGCGTTTTCCACAAAGAGAGCAAACCCAGGAGTCCCCATCAACGCCTCCTCGAGGCCTTGTAGAAATTCGCTTTACAGGCGAGCTAGAGCTCGAAATTTTACGTTTCTTCGGAGATTTACTCGCATTGACCGTGGGAATATCTATAACTACAGGCGTTTTCGAGCCAGTCGAAGGCTCTGATGATGAGGAGGCCATTTCTTTTACAACACTTGCAGTTTTTAAGAATTTGCGCTTCGACAAAGGCTCCTCCAAAGAAGCATCTAAGTCATCTCCTTTTCGCTTCGGCTGATGAACGAATGCTTTTCGCTTTTGCTTATCCTTGCTTCCGGGTGGGCGACCCCTACCAGTGAATTTTTGCTCGGTCCTAATCGAGTCGTCGCTAGACGCTGCACTCTTCTTTGGAGATGAAATTGTCTTCTGTTTTACGGGAGAACTTTTTGGGCTTTTTCCAGTCAAAGTTTCTGTTTTGCTAACACTTCTGTCCTTCTCGATTGCAGTAGTTTGTACTGCTTGCGATAGTGGCGTTTTGGATCCTACAACTAATGCCGACGTCTCCAAGGTTTTTTTCGGTTCGTTCTTGAGATTCCCCGAAGCGTCCATATTAACAATCCTTTCCACACCCGCCTCGTTACCCACAAGTGCTATCCGCTCCTTGGTTAACTTCTCCTTATCTGTGGTTTTCGATGAGTCACTTTCGCTCTTTGCTTTTCCCCCAGAACTTTTAGTTGTGGTGTGTGGTTGCTTCGTTGCTTCCGCTCCCATTTTCACTGGATTTACGATTATTACCTTAAAAAGGAAAAATTAAATTAAATTAAAAACCGAGAATAGCACGCCTTCAAGCTAAAGTTAAAAAGTGAAATATTGTCAAATTTCGTTTTCCAAAAAGGTGCCGCAAACAAATAACTTTCAAACGTCACAATCCCTTTATATCACACCACATGCAACATCTCTTCTTTTCTTGTTAGTTGTACCTTTAATGATCTAAGAATGAGTTACTTGGGCGCTTAAGAAACGACTACATCGGCGGAATGAAAACGGCCAAAACAAAAACATTGGGTTTATCAAACACAATGTTTGCCCACGCTCCCAGTGCGCGTTTAGCATTTAGTTCATTCCTCTGCAGTTCTGCGATGGCAACGTGAAAAACCTAGGAATATCATTGGTTTAGCTACGAAAACTAATCGTGCTGCCCGTGCAGCACGCATTTAGTACATTTCTTTGCTGCAATCCGCAAAACAACGACGTGAATTTTGACGACAGTAGGGAATTTAAGATCTACAACGGCGACGGTCGACGAAAACCTCACCTCAAAATATAACTTGGCTCTATCGTAAGTCTTTCGCGATTATTCAGTCTCGTTCACGTCCTACAATGTGGGCGAAGTATCCTAAAAATAAATTGGTACGAGCGGCTTTAAAGTTAAAATAGAAAATGAAAGATTCTCTGTTGCATGCTTACGTTGTCGTCAAAACTTCAAATTTAGTGATTTCACGCCGTGGTTATGCAGAGGACCGCTGAGATACTTGCTAAAATCCGTGCTGCACGTGCAGCACGATTATTTATGCTCTTTTAACCAATGATATTATTGCTTTGTGGCGTTGTCGTAGTCGTCGTCGTTTCTTAAATTCCCTAGTGTGACTACACAACAGTACACGGTTCGTTTTTTATTTTTACCCCAAATCCGTATGTACGCATCCGGTACCGCATACTTTGCCCGTGATGAATAACATCAACGAGATGAAATAATGAGTTCTAAAGCCCCGTCTAAACATATCCGGAAATTTCTTAATCTGCAACTTTCGCTTCCGTCCACGCGTACCCGGCGAATCCGACATGCAAATCCGCAACTTTTTGAATCCGCTAGCCAAAGTCGTTTTAATACGCAAAGAATTTGGAATCGTGTGGATGGTCGAATCACAGCACTCTCAAATCCGATGACGTTCAAACTCAGATCCTGTCTTTACCGCGTAAATATTCAAGATGGTCGCAGAACGGAACGCTATCGCTTTTCTTGTCGCCAACCAATCTCGTTCTCAGAGCCTCCGGGCGTTTTCCATTAATTTACCAAGAAATTCCGGAAATTCCGGTTGGGATGTAAATGGACACACGTTTTTGGTTCGTTCCACTGGAAAATTCCCGGAATAAACGGAACTTCTGAAAAGGTAGTCCTGTTTTCCCTTTGGAAACTTTCCGATGGAAATGTGTGTTCCATTTACAACTTTTGAAAGGTCTTACCACTTCCAGGCTATTCACGGCCACATTCTTAAATTTTGGCGCATAAAATCGCAATCACTGGGCGGCAAACGGACCTGAGTTAAATGGAACACGTTTTTCACCCGATGGAAATTTCCGGAAATTTTGTGTAAATGGAAAACGCCCTCCGTTACATTTGTGCAGTGGAACGGGCGTGGGAGGCTCTGGAATAACTAGAAAACTCTGGTTCCGGTTAAATAACTGCGCGTGCGTGAGGGGAGACGGTTACAAATCAACAAAAACATCAGCCCTGGGCCCGGTTGTTCGAAAGCCGATTAGCTTAATCCAGGATTAGCGTAAACTTTTGTTTCATGTTTTCAACTTTTTGGTGAAAGGTTGTTTTGCTTATTTTTGTTTTTTCAAGATTGACTTCTTCTAATGTAAAGTTTTGCCAAATATCAACGTTGAACAGCATTTAGTAGTGGAGTAATAAACTCCTTGGTTAATTTTTAATCTTGGATTAGCGTTAATCGGCTTTTGAACAACCGGGCCCAGGGCCCGGTTGTTCGAAAGCCGATTAACTTAATCCAGGATTAACTTAAACTTGTTTCATGTTTTCAACTTTTTGATGAAAGGATCCTTTTTCTTTTTTTTTCTTTTTCAAGATTGACTTCTTCTAATGTATAGTTTTGCCGAATATCACCTTTGAACGGCATTTAGTATTAGAGAAATAAACTCCTTGGTTAATTTTTAATCTGGGATTAGCGTTAATCGGCTTTTGAACAACCGGGCCCTGGAGTTCACCTTGCCATGAAAAAGCACGCACTTTTAACTCACGCACGAGCCAGTACACTAGAGTATAAACACATCTCCTCATACACTCGAAACGTTTAAATTGCGGAGAATAAAAATAACGAGAGACATTTGTTCAATCAATCAATTTGGAAATTCAAAATGCTATATTTTCAAAAACAAAACGTTAAGGAACTGGTAAGTTGTAAAAATATTTATTTCTACATCATCTTCAACCTGGTATAGATAAAAATCCAGAAGAAATGACGACGTTTTAGTTTAGAATTTGAAAATGGCAGGAAATGAAATCGTTTTCCAACAGCCAATCAAATATGGCCTTTTTTGGATTTGACCGGAGTCTCTCTTTCCCGACTGCTGGTCAAGGAAACGATGACTCTCGGAACGAGATTGGTCGCCAACTCGGAACGCCTGATGGCGCATGCTAGTCGTAGAGGAGTCCTGGGGCCCGTTTCTCGAAAGGCCCGAAAAGCCATTTGTGAAACTGCCAACCGCTTGTTTTGGAAAGCCGATCTTTTAACATGTTTTAAGGTAACAAAAAGGAAAATGACTATGAAGTTTGACGACTTAAATCCTCTCCGTTCCCCGGGCCCCTGGATACTAGAATGAACCCGGATACGTGTGGACGGGCAAATTCGATTTGAATACGTTACGTGTGGACGTGAAAATTTTAAATCAGCGGAGAAAAAGTTGCCTAAGGCCAACCTTGATTCCCTAAGTTTGAAAAGCGTGAAACTACTTATAACCTAAGGGACTCTGAGAACAAACTAACTGTTCCATTACCACACACAAACTATTATAAACATAGCTTTAGCTTCGGTGGCGCTGTGCTTTGGAACAGTCTTCCACGAGAAGCAAGACTAACAGAGTTCCTGTGGCAGTTCAATAGCCTAATGAAACAAGTGCGTGGGATAAATATGTTGAGTCATGGCATTCTTGGAGAGCAGCTCTTTTTATGACAGTTTTAAAATCGGGTATATATTGCTTGGGGGGTAGTTTTAATCTAGTATTTTATCTATTTATTACATTACATTGTTCTTATATTAGCTGGTGAATCGTCCGTGAATAAATAAAGTCTGTCTGTCTGTCTAGATTTAGCATTGCGCTTAGGTGAAACGGTAAACAGCAGTCTGCTGCTTGTCATAAAAGCATGACAATTCTCTGATTCTAATTTGTCTTTTCTTTTGAGAAGTAACTTGATATGTGTAAAGGCAACTGGAAAGAAATTAGCTAGAATCAAACAAGTTTCTTTGAGTTTCGGTAAAACGCAAATTTAAGTCTGCCGTTTGCCGTAAACGCGACCCTTAGTCTGGGAAAACCGATTTTTCCGTGACCAAAACGACCGAAATTTTCTGTTCCATTTGTTCGCGTTTCTAGAACCAGGCTCCAACAAGAGAATCGTCGTTGGTATTGGCCGTTCAATAGGCGATTTGCATGATGGCGTCATTTTACTACCGAGACCAGAATGCTCTGTCAAAATGCTTTGTTATTCAGATTTTTCTTCTCTCCTTGGAACAAAGAAACAATTGGTTAAATTTGCCTGACAACAGAAGCAACTCAAGGCAGTCTGGTCTTCGTAGTAAATAACGCCATCATGCAAATCGCCTATTCCTCTTCTCACCCGGACAACACTTTTTCAGCGCAACTGGTTCAACTAGGTCCTGTAGTTTTTCTAAAAGCGGAAAGTGCAGTACTATTTGCCAAAAAAAATTACCGAAAATTCCATTCAAATGGTAAGCTCTCTATATTTGATTTTGAAGCTTTGTGGGGAACAGGAGCAACTGACGATAAGGTTTCATCTTCACTCGAAAAGTTACGCGCTATTCGTGACACTTACATTTCTTCTGAATGGTTGCTTAACAACTTTTACACCCTGGTCCACCCCGAACTGATTTTAATACGACAGAGTGATGTTTTCAGATGACTAAATACAAAAATTATTCCATTCACCCTTGTTGGAAACGATTGGGGAAACAGGAGTGGCGCACTCGCCCCCCAGCAATGTGGCCCGGGTTCGATTCCCAGACTCGGCCTCAAATGTGGGTGGAGTTTATTGGTTCTCTTCTCTGCCCCGAGAGGTTTCGGGGTAACTCCGGTTTTCCCCTTGCCACAAAAACCAATATTTGATTTGATTTGATTTGAGTTAATTTCATTAGTGTCTCCAATTAGTGCTCAAGTGCAAAAATCCATTGACACTTGAAAAAAGTTATTATGTTATTCCATTCTCTCCAGTTGTCGGGTGTTCTACTGGGTAATGTTGATTGCGTCTCAGCAACTCCCCGTAGCTTACAGACACAACACATTATTATTATTTTTATTATTATTATTATTATTATTATTATTATTATTATTATTATTATTATTATTATTAGGTACAGCCAACTCATACCCCACAAAAATTCACGGAAAAGAATGATAGAAGTCAGCCTAAAGACATAAAGAAGTTACTTAAAGTACGCAACGTTTTTGTACCACGGTCACCAAACAGTAGTGAGCTGCTTTCCTAATTAACTTGTCTTGTTAAGTATCTTTTCACACTAGTTGAGGCAATTAGGTTGAAAATCTTGAAGAGACCACTGGCCTGGCATGCGAAATGGTTACTCCCGGTTTCCGTCCGTGGCTCAAAAACGGGGTCGTGTCGTACCTCATTGAACGGGCTTCAGGATTGGCCAATAGAACAATTGAACGAACAAAGATAACAATGGATTTAGCACCGAAAACAATAGGAAGTGCGACTCTATACAAGCAATAAAATAGTGTTCAACAAGAGGTAGGACCCTTCCCAAAAAACGTCGACATCGCGAAACCCAGATGTAACAAGTTTCGTTTCCCGATAGGTCGGCACTTCTGAGGTTCCACGACTTAATCCATCGACTTTTCGATTGATTGATGAACACAAGGGTGGAGACAGCCTTATGTCAATTTCAAAATAACATGTTAATAAAGGTAAGAATTATTTCAAACCTCACCTTTGAGTTAGCTTTAATTGAAGATTCTGCAGATTTTGGGTTCAGCGACTGCACAGGCACAAGTATATTGCCTTGGATGAGGTACATCTGTCCAGTGGTCGTCTTGGCAACCATCACCTGTTGATTGTTCTGAGAGGACGTGCCCTTGGCAATAATTGTGGCTTTGACTGAGGTTGCATGGCAATGGGCGCTACGTGTTGTGATTGTAGGCTGTTCTATAGTTTGGATTCCCTGTGTCTTGCTGATAACCGGTGGTAAACACGTAGACGGCTGTGGAACAGATAGACGCTCATCATCATCTGAAGACAAATGCTCCTCGCACCTCAACGACACCGATGGTCGTTTCTTCTGGTCTAACACGGTCTTATCTGGGTTTCCACCTGTCGTCTGAGGCTTTGCTCCTTCTTTAAAATGTACAGTAGCCACTTCTTTGCCCTCAACACTTGTATCCAAGCAGTTGTCTTTAGCTGTTTCAGATAATGATTTGTCCTCACGGTTCAATTCTTCACACTCTTTAGATGGTTCTGTTCTCTCTCCAACATCCATTTCTTCCTTATTAGCCGTGTCGTCCTTTCGTTTCTCGATATTTTCAATTGCATTACCTTCAGTATCAATTGAATAACCATGCATCCCCGTACCAGTGTTATCGTCTCCATTCTCAGGTCGCCCAGTCTCACCAGCTTCATTACCAACTTTTGTATCGTCATCAAAACCTCTATCGCGCAACTGACTGGCTCTTCCAGTTGTTGAAAGAGGGCCGTCAGGTGCATCGATTATACTTTGTTCTGACTCATGTTTGATTAATTCGTCTTCTTCTCCTTTTTCTTCTTCTTTTTCTTCTTCTTCATTTTTTGCTCCGCCAGATACACTGGGGCTTGGATTAGTGACATCAGCAACACGGCTACTTTCGTCTCCATACTCTTTCTCCAACTTCAGAGAACTACCATCTTTCTTGTCCGCAAGAGGTCTACAAATCAGTTCATCCTCCTTAACATTTTCGCCATTAGAGACATCTTTGCCATCACTTCCCTTTGCACCAGAATCATCACTGACATTCACACATGTTCCATCCTTTTTCGCTATTTCCATACTCTCTATCGCAACCTTCTCAATTTCTTGGGTCTCTGCAATACAAGCTTCGTACTTGCCAGCTGAGTTTTTGTCACTGATTGTAGCATTAGAACACTCTCCCCCGTCATCTTTGTTGGTGGCAACAATCCCCTGTACATCTGATGGTGTTTTCCTCTTGTCTGGAGTTGCAATCCCCGGTTCCTTTGTTTCGGTTGGAGCTTGGAAATAATCTGATGTTGTCTGGCTCTTGGAGTCGACTCCCTCTTTGTCACCCGAGTCTTTTAAGTTATTCTCACCATCTCCTTCATGGCTGCGGAGAGAACGTTTTGAAACTTCACCGTTTGGTTTTCTGGACTCTTCCTTTCTTTCCACTTTGTCATCTTTCTGGAAGGGATCCTGGACATTCTCGGTTAAGTGCTCTTCTTTAGGTACATTACCATCTGCTTCATCCCTCTTGGTGACTGGAGGAGAGACGGAAGGACTTGCAGCATCCGAGGCACTTCTTTTCTGACGAGGCAAACCCTTGTGGCTGCCACTCAAATTCCTAGGAAAAACATCCTTTCCTTTAGATACTGCTGCTGAGTGACAAGAACCGATTGAAGATGGCAAGGAAGCCTTCTCTTTCTTGGCAGCAGCTTTGGCACAAGCTCTACCCTCAAATCCCATTTGAATTGCTCTTGCAAAATCGGGACTGTTGGAATTTCGCAAAGGGGACAGCGGCGAAGCCTTTAGAGGCGGGGAAGGCATCTTCCTGGTACCCTGTTGTCCAGGGTATGATGCTCTGCGTTGGATTAACGCTGCAGACTTAGCACCAGTTACATTCTGCTGAGGTTGGTATTGTGAGTGAGATGGCGCGGTTCCCGGCTGAACAAACATACAAGAACTGTGTGGATGCTGCGGCTGCGGCTGCGGCTGCTGCTGAAACTGTTCTTGGCTTGGTCCAAATGGAGGTCGTGGCTGAGTTACGGTTTCGTGAGGCCTGCCATAAAGCCCTCCGTCTTGCTGTGGAACTGACGTCGTAACTGGGTGCATTATGGGGGAGTGTGGTGGTTGGTATGGACTGGGCGGCGACTGATATGGCAAGCCAGGCATCTGCATTCCTGTGCTGGATCGAGGTGCATATGAAGACGCTGTGTTATATCCCTGCATCTGGTTTTGCCCTGGAGACGAAGATGACTTCTTAGGGTATGAACTGGATTGGTAAGATTGAGCTTGCTGAGAATACGGAACTCGAGATGGCTGCAAAAATCCACCACTGGGCTGCAACTGCTTACGCACAGGAGAAACTGGCTGATTCATCCTGTAACCATCTGGGTAGTAATGCTGCCGGTTGCTCATGGCAGACAGATTAGCCAGGCTCAGAGAGGCTGGTCCAGTTATGCCCATACTTTGATTAGGCCCAGCCTGAGGGCTAAACTCTCCCATAGCTTGGTTCGCACTTGGCACCTGAGGATATCCGTGCTCTGCTTGATAACTTCCCTGGTATGACGCCATAGGTTGTGTCCGGGTTTGAGGTGAGACAGGTCCAGGACCTTGATATCCTCCATTATACCCTTGGTAGTTGCCGTTGCCATAGCCAGGTGGCTGCTGCGGATATTGTTGCTGTTGGAGCACCATATCCATGTCTTGTTGCATCATCGGACTTGTATTCATAGAATGGAAATTGGAAGGTTGTTGTTGGGGCCCCATTGTGGGTAACTGTTGCTGCATCCCTCCATAGTGACTTGACGGAAATGCCAAACCTGGCCGAGGGTAACCCTGTAAATAACAATATAAAGCTAGCAATGAGGGGAAATGACACGACCAGAAACAACCCACTAAAAGTATGCAATTCGAGGAAGTAGGGTTTCACTGAATGGTGGATACAACAAGCAGCAGTATTTAACTTGTCTTGACATGACCACACTCTTATTGATAAGTATCTTTTCAATATTAGAGACAATTAGTTTTAAAACGTGGGAGACGACTTTCCTGGCATGAAAAACGTCCACTTCAGTTTCCGTCAATGGTTCAAAAACGTCACGTTCTTAAGCTCCCTAATAGGTTTGAATGCAGTTGGATTTTTCTTTGGTGGTTCAAAGTTCAAACTCCACAAACAGTTTGGATTTAGACAATTTAGATCTACGTTAATTATAGGACACAAGGTTGCTTCCAAGGTATTTAACTAACACCCAAAAGGAACACAAATTTTAAAAAGGATGTAGTAAAAAAATATAGCAGTACGGTAAGGTACCTGTAGTATAACAGGGACAAACGTTCATGATATTTACTTCACTACATTTATGGAGAAATTTCTTTAAAGGGGACATAGTTTTTGAGGGGACATATAGGTTGTTAAACCCATTGACTTCTGAACTGCCCCGCATTGACGAGTAAAATCTATTTATTCTCTCTCCTTGGAATCAACGGGTTAAAAGACCATACTTTGCACAACACAGTTGCAATTGAATAGCTGGTGGCAGTATGGGCTGATGTCGTAATTTCATTAACATCAATACAGCACTTCCTTCACAAGATTTGGATGCAATACATGTACTGAATCTATGTAAGCTAATAAATTAATTTTCTTTTAAAAAGAAATAATGTTAATTGTATGGTATAACATTCAAACAAGAGCCCCAAAGGAGAGAAAAATATCAATTAAGGTAAAGGAGGAGTACACAAGAAGAAATATCAACAAGTCTCATAAAAAGTCTCATAAATGTATGTTTTGAACTTGTATCAACCTTCAAGGAGGCTATGAAGGGCAAACCCCAGTAAAATATTATCAGTGATAAAGCACTATTCAGACAATTCCAGTCTTTGCAGTAAGGCAGGGAAATTGTCACACAAACCTAGTTTACTGGTGCCTTCCATAGCTCATCAGTGCAGCATCCACACTAATAATAAGAAGGCTGTAGGTTTACATGTAACTCCTACCAAAGGAGTGCTTTGATATTTTTGGAGTGTCCCTTAGTCACCATCGAAAAAGAGACACATTTCTTTATGATGTACCAAAATAAGACAGTGTGTCAGTTCACTCATTTCCATGAACATCTTAAAATTCAGAACTTGCTAACAACATTTTTTTTTTATACTTTCTCAAGCAATACATTTTCCCAGAATTTCATCTTGCCAGGTTTTGGTGGCCAGCGGCCCACCTTGAAGCTCACTGCCCAGTTCACAATTCACGGCCCCCAGCCTAGCAATATATAAAATTTTTTAACACCCAATTCAACATGAATTACCATGACAGACTGGTAACTAAAACAACAACACTCCGGTTAACCTAATTTAGCTTAGGTAGCTTGCGGTTAGACGATATAGTGTTAGGATCTCTAGCCAAAACCTTGCTACTTTTGACAGTCAGTCGTTGGTAGTCTAGTGGTAAAGTTCTCCCTTGGGAATCCAACTACACCCTGGTTCGGCCCTTCTTTCAGTCATTTCTTTCTCTAATTCAAAAAAGCAGGAAAAGATTGCTAAGTGTGTCATTTATGGTATTACATGACCCGGCCTGGCAGATTTTCCAGATTTTTGGTCAGCAGTATACTACAGCGTATGCTCAGATATGCATCCTCATGTGAGTGTGGTCAACTGTAAATTGGTCAACAGTCTGTCATGGTAAGTATCTGTAACCTTGAAGTGGGTGTTAAAAAAATATTATTTATTGCCCAGGTCATGTGGCCATGAATTGTGAAGTGGTTCACAGGCCACCTTTTAGCAAAACCCTGATTGCAATCACCTTTACTATGCTTGCTAGGCTTTGAGGCAGACTTGAGCTCAAGGGGAGCAATGCTGGTGCAACATTGGTGCAATGGTGAAAGCACTGGTCTTCCACCAATGGAGTACCAGATCAATTCCAAGACTCAACAATCATCATATGTGGATTTGTTTACTTTTTTGTTCATCACTCTGCTTCAAGAAGTTTATCTCCAGGTACACCAATTTTCCTCTCTCACCAAAAACCAAAATTCCATTTGATCTGATTTGATTTACTGTCTCCCCAAGAAAATTCTGTTTAGCTATAAAATTAGAAGCTTGAGACTTTAATATAATACTACATTGAAAGGAAACCTCGAGTCTAAAAATTAACCCATTAACTCATGAAGCCCCCCTCCCCCCCCCCCCCAAATGACGGGTAAAATTGTCTGGGTTAGGAATCAATGGGTTGATCAGATGTATTATCAAAACCTCCTCCATCACCACCCAGTGCCCCTGGGCTGCCATTAATAATAATTATAATTATTAATTTTCTTTCTTGAGAGGGCAGAGGTCTGACCAAAATAATCTTAATTTAGGTTGGACAAAACCAAATTTTAGACAGACACCCTTCATCAATATTGCTTTCATTTTTGTTTTTTTAATTTTGAATTTTTTGATGTTCAAAAGATTTAATGGTTATCCTAATTTGAGAGTAACTTAGACTTTGCACTGCTACCAAGGAAGGCTGAACAACTTAAACCGAAAATGATGATTACCTGCAAGTTTTACATGATTAGTTTATCATGAATTAATTTCTCATAGATTAACTTAATTCCTCAAGTGTTTGTGGTTTCATGTTATGTAATAAAGTTGCTCGTGTCATGGCGCTGGTTGTGCACATGGTCTAAAATAGTATATTTCCCATCGTCCAGCAACCAATCAGAAGTGACATGAAACCACAAACTAATGAGCATTAGTGGTTGCAGTTTAGTATGGTGTGACTGGCTTTTTACTAGACACTACAACATTTCATAAATTTTTCCAGTGTTCACGATTTTTGGAGTTTCTTTCACATCTGGGACATCCAAATCAATCAAGGCATTCAAGAGACAAATAACGACTACAATGGCAGCTTATGAATAACTGAAACCAGGATCATGCAAATATGAACAAACTTTTCAAAGATTTGCCACATCCAATAGACCTTATTTGCTTGTACATGCCTGCATGCACTCTTTTCAATGAACAAGACAAAGGATCAAATCTCCTGAGTATTATCACATGATCTGTATTGAAAAACCAAAATGTACATGTAAAAGGAAATAAGGTCTGTTGGCAGGAACTGCAAACACATCCTCACCCTTGATGAAAAGATGTAAAGCCTCTTCCTGAACAATTTTCAATTCTAAAATCTCTGAAAATCCAGAAGTTAGTGCGTATCATACTGCACCGCCAAATGCTTGCTCGAAA
>OX421452.1:13466906-13469406 GCA_949126865.1 Montipora capitata | reverse complement strand
TTCCCAAACACTGATCTTGACGCTCAAATTACGTCACATAAACCTTTCTGAAGCTTGGGCTACCAGTGCTAGAACGTGAGCAAGCACCAAAACGTTGCCATAAATCCGATCTGAGGTCTCTAACCAATGGTGTCCTATTTTTAGACACTACATCATCTAATCCCGTGATTTCCACTGGCGGTGTTGATAATGCCTTAGCGCGTTGATGAAAATGTTTGAGAGACAACCGCTGTGTGTCCTACAGTACGGCCGCCGCATCAAGGTCAAACAGAGATACCTGTGTATAGTATAGGTCGCTTAGATGTACCACATGTGTGGGACATTTGGGGTGGGTTTATAAGCTTAACATGTACCCTAGACATCAGCACTGCACTGATGAGGCCCAAAAGGCCGAAACAGTACTGTCTTGGTAAATTTTTACCGAGACGTAGTCGAGGTAAATATTCCCCAGTATTCACTTCGCCTGAGACGAATAATTGTTTTAGTGTAATTTTCAGCTGTGAGTATCAAGAAAGTGCAATAAAACGGGCTAAAACAAGATGAAAAGTTACGAAAAGTGCTTGATTGGCTTAGCAGCCGCGCCTCCAAAGTCGTCTCTTTTAAAATTGACGGAGGACAGAGTATGTGCATTTCTTCTTTAAATTTTTAAATGTTTATTCACGTGAAAAGGCAATATCCAGTACAGATCTGGTACTTCCCATTGAGAAATTTCCCTTTCTTGTACTACCCAGCTGAATGCGATGTTACAGTGCTTGTAATCCAATTTCCTCTCTAGTGTCTTTCAAGTGGTTGCTTACGGGAGGTTAAAAACAACAAAAATTCAAACTATTAGCTCTAAAAGTGGTCACAGTCGCATACGAAAGGTAGTCTCTCACAAGAGGTTCCAAATATAGTCGGATTTTACTTGGAAACTTTGGGTATTTTGTAAAAGTGGTCGCTGAGGAGAGATGGTCGCAACCGGGAGGAGGTTCGACTTTAATAAGTGCATTGTATCTTGTTAAGCAATATAATTGGTGTTTCATTTGATACCATAACAACAAAAACAACAACAACATTCTTTATTTCCCCCTTGAATGATTAACAAATAAGTTTCAACTAAATTATACACTCTAAACGTTATTACAAGAGACACAAATTGACCACTAAAAAGTATACAAAATGCTAATAATCAATTATATAATAAGCGACCAGATAAATTCAAACCCTATCTAGCATTTTTCGAACATTGCCGTTAAAATCGATCCTTCTTGTAAGAGTCTCTCTCTTGAAATGTTGAAACTGGATTGAGCCACCAGCTTGAGCAATGGTAACTGGTGCTTGGCCTTGATAAGAAACTGAAAACATGGCCAATGAATATGCGCTGTAATGCAACAATGAAAGCAGGGTGACACACGCTAACACCAACCCGGTATGGCAACACATCACGTATGCGCACAACCATTTCATCCGGTCAATTAGGTTGAAATGGTTGTGCGCATGCGTGATGTGTTGGCCACACCAGGTTGGTGTTAGCGTGTGTCACCTTGCTTTCATTGTTGCATTACAGCGCACATTCATGGATTCAGGGCGTTATTCTTTTCCAAGTTTTACGAAGGTGATATCCCTTCAACTTAAGGACGTTCGCGCCAATTGTTTCTGCGCATCCTTACTGCGCACGCAAATGCACACGCCACGTCATACACGAGCGCGCGCGCTCAGTAATAAAATGAGAAATGATAGGGCAAAAGGCCATTGCTATTTCTTTGCCTGGATTTAACGGTCTTGGACGTTCGGTGACCCCTATTTTTCTTTCCAGAAACGGATTTTATTTACATTTCTCTCCACGTTGTCCAAAAATGAACAAAAAATCAATGTGGGAAGTTAAAAAAATTTGAAGATTTCTGCTCACGGGACATCAAATCCTGCCATCTTGCGGCTGCAAGGCGCGTGAAACTGTGGTCGCTAAATGCGAACTTGATCTTTAAGGAACCTCACCAGTTGACTAAATTCACTTAATAAGTCCACTTAAATAATATTTGGCAGAGAAGATTTCACTTCAAAGATTTGATTGCAATATATTTGGGTTTACAGACACTGGCCTTATTCGCTAACGAAGCCCGATTTTGTCACATTTTGGGTGTTTTCCGGGCATGTTCTCTCCAAAATGAAGTCGGTGACATAACTAACATTTCTGACATAACTAACTCATCATCTTACAGTGGTAAAAGTTTCAGAAAAAAATCAATGTTAAAAAATTTTCGCGCGAACGTCCTTAAGGAGAGTGAGCCAGCCGACACGCGTCTGTTTTCAAGCGAGAAAAGGAGAACTTCATTTCATGTAAGGTTGTTTGATTTGTGTTTCTAGCAACCGAATTCTTTCTCTTCTTGCGACACATCAGCGAAGCCAGATTTCTCCTGAACTGTTGACTGTGGAGAGAGTATATGACTGGATTGACGCTGGAATTCAGCAGAGCGCTTGCGGTGGATACTAACGACACTGTGGCGTACCCACCAGGTATCAC
>OX421452.1:13429406-13456906 GCA_949126865.1 Montipora capitata | reverse complement strand
GTCTGGTTTTTTCTGTTTTGTTTCGTGGTTGTTCTGTTCTCGCCTTCATCCTTAATTATTCATGTTATATCTCACTTTGTTACACTATTTATTGCTCAACTTTAGTTTATTTCTCATTGTACAACTGACGATGGATGATGTTTCATCCGAAACATGTCTTGATTAAAGATGAATTTCAAAAACATCGTATGGATCATCAAAGCAATAATAATAATAATAATAATAATAATAATAATAACAACAATAACAAATAATAGGTTTCGCGGATGGCAGTTGAGGTGTTTTCCAATTAATATGTGCTGCACATTGTGATGTCGTCATATTATTTTACATGTAATTAGGTAGGTAAATGAAAGTGAAAGATGCAAGGAAAGAATAGACAACAACAAACAGCATTTACTTTTAATTTCCATCAACGTTTATTTGATACGCTATCCATGGACAAGCATTTACATAATTTCTGAAAATGCCTTGAAAATATGAAAGTAAAACAGGAACAGGAACATTCAATGACTAGAAGGCAACATTTCGTCGTCATCTTTCGTCGTCGTCTTTTTTATCCATGGGGTTCTTTCCACGGTACCTTGAAATACCATAAAATAGGAACAAAACTCGCTTATTATATTCGGAGCGCTGATTATTATCTGTGAATAACTGTTGTAAAAATGACCGAAATTTGTTTGAAAATGTTGATACAGAGACCATGCTTTTGCTTTCTGAGGTTGCGTCCAGCAGTTTGTGGCCGAGTCTGTCGCCCCTGTTCAGTCTGATTTCATTTGTGTCTGATAATTAGATAAATCACCCCTGTTAATGATGTGTGCCTGAATAATCGATTTCCTACCCAGGCAATATGATTTTCTATCAGATACTGTAATCTTTTCAAAAGGAATCGCTGTAAATATTCGAAAATTACTCACCTCCAATCGCTACGCCGAACCTTTGATGTTCCTTGTGACTTTCTGCCTCGTGACTCAAGTTACGCACAACACCTCGCGAACTCGGTGAACAATACCGATATCACCTTGCGCCCCCTGTTAAGCAACACCGATCCAAGCTTGCGCGCTCGGTTGACCAAATCGAAATTGCTTTTACCCCATGCAATATCTACCAATTTACATATTAATTTACATATTTTCCCTTTTTACGCGGGGGCTTCTAGGTTGCCTCTCAGAATTTTGCCGTCTGAGCCAAAACCCTGCGGGGGCAATAATAATAATAATAATAATAATAATAATAATTCATAATAAAAAATGCATGTAAGGGTAGCATTACTTCAGAAGTATATACATTTTGTGAACACGGGTGACAAGATAAAAACTATATATGTTCACCTGTCAGTTATAGAATCGGATATGATATCGTTTCTTCAGCTGAGTAAAAAAGATTTGAGCCCTAAAGTAGCAAAAGCCTTCATTACAGCACAGGATCATTTAATTTAACCATAATCGTTCCCTTTGATGTCTAAAAGCAGATCAGTTTTATAAAAAAAAAACGAATCAACTTGCTTTTTATAACGATATGAAATTTCTTACGTTGAACATGTTTTCGATTGGTTTTACGCTAATAAGGGCATCGCTCCAACAGATACTCGTTTCTCCGCCCATTGCGACTGGAGAATCATTGATCGCTACTGTTTCTTCTAAACCAAAGCCTTTCGAGTCCTTGATCGTGAAACCGAATTAGCAATTTAGCTGGCCCAAACTTAACTGCCCAAATAATATTATTCTTCCTTTGTCTCAAACCAGCGCTGTAAAACTTCTTATTCTAATGTATGTGTTTACTGTTTTTTTACGCGGACTGGTAAAAGGAGCGTTTTATTTTGACGACCAGAAACAAAACCCGCAATCCAGAATTCTACTTACCGAAAACTATTCTTGAACAAATACGAGCAAGAAAAACGTGCAACTTGTCTCGCAACATTGCTTCGAAACTAGTCGAAAAGCGATGTTTCGCGTTTTACATTCACGCACAACCTGTCTTGCAACAAAAAACTATGTTGATTTTGTTGCAGAAAGTGGAACGGATCTCTTCTCTCAGCAACACCCTGCAGCAACTTGCAAAACATTTTTTTGTTGCAAGACAGGTTGTGCGTGGGATGTAAAACGCAGAACATCGCCTATCTACTAGTTTCGCAGCAATGTTACGAGACAAGCTGGACGTTTTGGTTGCTCGTATTACCGTAACTTTACCGACCTTTGTGGGAATTATTTGGTCAGCAGGTTTGAATAGAGCTTCGAAAAAAGTCTGCTAAGGGCGAATCCTTTGCGGAGTTATGAATTAAGTTTTGTTTGAAAAAATTACTTTTCTTATTCACTGTGTTGATTAATAAAAAATTGCTTTTGTTTTTAAACCATCTCGGAACCATCGAAATACAGGTTTATAGCGAGAAGAGCGAGGCTCACAAACTTCTGTAGTTTCTACTTTCTAAAACTCTTCAAAATTCCTTGCATAAACTTGACTTACCACGTTAATATTTCACTTGAATGGGAAGTTTTTCTCCGCTTCGAAGACTTTCATAACAAGCACAGATGTATCCTGGAAAATTTTGAATTCCCAGAAACTAATTGCGTTTGCTGTTTTTTTTTTTTTTTCACAAAAGGGTAATCAGATTCAGCTGGAGGCGTTGCCAAACTTTTCCTTTCCAAACAAATGACAAAATAGGCAATTAAAAGGGCTTTCATTGTCAGAGAAGCTTGACTCAATACATGAATATATTGGCTTTGCGTGGAGCTTAAAGGAATATTACAGAAACTGACAAAAAACCCACGCAATAAAAGTCAATATTTGATCCTTATTACACACTGGCATAACATAGTTATTTAGGTGGAATGAAAAAGATCAAGAATGGACCACACATTTTGCACACATTGATTTCCCTTTTCTTTATGTACTTTCCCGTGGAAAAAACTTGAGATTGTCTATGGTTTCATTTCAAAATTACGAAAGGGTAGCTCAAATTGTAAACCACTGCGCCGGCGCTGCAGGGTCTTGCGTTGAAGTCCCTTTTACGGCTCCCCTTTTCGTTACTTCTCAAGATTTTTTCATAACTGCCGTGATCTAAAAATCTTAACAGAATTCAGGCAGCAAGTCTTTAGGTCCCCTTAGGAAATTTCAAAACGATTTAGATTCTTGGTTGGCGAAAAATGGGAGATATTTCCAACATGATGATGAAAAATACGCAGTTGCTCGATCTTAATTTTTTTCACACAAGAAATCATTTTGTTTATTTTTGTTGGATAGATAAGAAAATGTCAGCTGACAGTGGGTATTGCGGTGTGTAAACAGCAAATTCATTTGACTTATAAAATCTATCATAATACCGATATATGTATTTTTTTATAACAGGTGGAGGCGCGTGGCTTGTTATCAGTTCAAGGAACATTTCATCTTTATCCTACTCTATCGAAAACTAAATGCAAAGACGCAGTTCCCCTCGTCTGAAGTCTGAGAAGTTGTTTCTGCTTCTTAGTTGTCTACATCTTTGAATCATCAGCTTTAGACGTCAACTTTTAAAAATATCGTTTCCTCTTCTGAAATTTACTTTTGCCCTTATTTCAAGCACATGATTTCTACAGAAGGGGGCGCTAAAAGCCCATGGCCCCAGCATGCCATGAAGTCTCATCACTAGAGATCTAACATCATATCCAAGAGATTTTCCCCATTACCCATCTAAACAATGCTTTATGGGATTGCTTTAAGTTAGGGCTGGATAAGGCAGAGAAGTGTGATTTTAACTCAAAAATTTTACGCCGTATTCTCCACCAATGGAGAGCATCTCCAAACGGCAAACGTCATCCCGCCGCTGAAATTTGAGCTTTGCCAAAAATCAAAGGAATTTGTTCAAGTTTGGTTCATTTTTGCCTGTTATCTACATTTATATGTAAATAAGGTCAATCACGATGCACGCATTTTGATTTGTTGTCACCTATGATCTGTTGGAGGACAGAAGCATCACATAGCTGACGTCATCGTCGTAAAACGCTTAATTACTGGGTTGCCAGTATGGCAATCCCAGTCGGAAAATGGGTAATATTTGTTGGTTTATTATTTATATTTTTTTCCGTGTCATGAAAAGTCTTTCCTGTCCCCTGTTAAGTAGTGTCTTTGTGTGTAGAGTCTTCTGTGCGTATTTTGTTAGGTTTGAGGGGGTTGGGGTAATGCGTAGATTTCTCTGGTGGACACAGGAGGACATTTAATTAACCTGCAATGGCGTCGAAAGTCATTGTAACGCGAATGGCGTTTTAGTGCATCTTTCAACAAAATATACCCTTATGAAGCTCAAGAATGGAAAGTCAGTTGCATAAACAAGACAGGCGTCACCCCTTAAAGCGACGAGTAATGGACTTCGACAACAATCTTTCGCCCGTCGAGCCGAAATCAAAGTGAGCTGTATTTCTAACATTTTATCACGATTGTAGTGTTATGTACAACACTGAAACCAATGGAAATTTATCTGGTAACTTATGGGTTCAACAAAGACGGAGAAGGAATCGAACACCTTAAGTGGATCTGTGATTTTTGTTCAAGTACAAGGAAGGTTTACGTTTTTACAAACCTTGGCCATGTAGCACTTATATTTCAACAGACTTAACTGATTAGAGTGTAATGTGAAGTGCCGCAGTTTCTACCCCATATGAACCATGTGAGCGTTAGCCCTACTGATGAAAATGGGCCCACACAAGGACGGAGAAAAACTCTGACCAGGGTGGGAACCCACGACCTTCGGGTTAGATCACTGCTGCTCTACCAACTGAGCTACAAGGTCAGACGGGAGCAAGCCGTGCGAACTGAAGATGTTAAAGTCACGGCAATGAACATGTACAAGTACAAGGAAGGGTTACGTTTTTAAGTTAAGTCTGTTGAAATGTAAGTGCTACACGGCCAACGTTTGTAAAAACGTAACCCTTCCTTAACCCTTCTTATTAAAATTTTATTTGGGAAGCCAACTATATTTCTTTAACTTCCTGGCTAATCCAATTTATTGCTACGACTTGCTAGTGCGAAGATTGTTTACAAGAAACGCCTTACGCTTTTTACGAATTTCGAGTGTCCTAAAATTACATCATTTCCTTGACATAGCTCCTTTATCACGAAGATTTTTCATCAATATATCGCTTTACTCTCAACCCAAAAACATTCAAATAGTAAAATACTTCATATTTATTAACCATTTCTTTTGCTTTTGTGCTTGTCAGCATTGTGATTTGCGATAATTCGCAAGTCTGTTTTCGTATCTCATAGATGTTTAGATTATATAATTACATGGCCGCTAATCTTCGCGATTGTGTAAATAGTTGACCCTGAAGTCAAAATAGATACGTTTTTCAGGAACCCGACAGATGAAATGTAAATATTCAGTTAAATAACGGAAGTTTCTTGGCTAAAAAGTACGTTGTTTTACTCTGAAAACGACGAACGACTAACATTCTTTCCCGTAGATCATTCAGTTGACACAAGGTGATTACATGCACCTTTATGGTTGCCTAGCACGTGATTGATTTCTTCCTTTTGACAGAACATCATGACCTTTTACTTCATTCATGAAAGTCAGAGACTGCAGAAATTTTCGTGTTTTTACGATCGATTGTCACTATTCTCTCGATGAGAATTCGATTCAGAGTTATATATAAAAACTATGTTATTTCTTTCTTCATCTGTCTTTTGCCTTGTCTTTTACTGTTAACTCCCGGCTTTTACGGTAGTTTTTGGTGCAAACGTAAAGCCAAAAAATGTTTTGACTTGGCATCAGATTAGTCTGAAAAGAAAAGGAATTATGAAGCGGAAACAGCATCTTATTGTATGCAATAAACGTTTGCTTAGTGCAACTGCAAGACATGCATGACTTGCAGGAAAACGTCCGTCAGAGCAATTTGCAATTAGTTTTTTTGCAGACTATTTATTTAAAGAAGAAACGAGTGAATTTTACTCAAGAGTGTGTTTTGTTATCTGTAAACTGAATTTATTACCAAAGGTTAAAAAACTAAAAGACCTCAAAATGGGACAGGACATTGCAAAATAATTAAAAGCGTGAAAGTGTGAGTAAAAGGGCCTCTGCTGGCACGACATCTGGGTGACCCCTCAAATGGTTTTAATGACCCCCGAGTTGAAACATTTATCTGGAATGCTGCAGTTCAATACCACACAATTCAGTGCCTTCTGTTTTTCTGTAACACGTACCACAGGCAATCCAGTGTACGCTTCACGGAAGCGTCTAGTTCTTTATTATCTGAAACAAATAGATTCCATGTTGCCGTGCGTCTTACAGAAGACGTCAAAATGTGATAAGAACAAAAATCGAAAGTGGCACACGGGGCGATAGCCGAGTGTGCAATTGAGAATTCTTGCCTTAGTCGTGCTGATTTCATAGGTCGTGCGTGGTTACAGTAAGGAATTGTAGTCTTCCTTTACATGGCCCTATGAGGAGTAATAGGAATGACAGCAGTAGGACAAAATTTAATGGAGAAATAACAGTAACAGGAGCAATAGGTATAGGAAATCGCATCAACCTCGTTCCCAGGGCTTTTCACCGCAGAGAGTGCCCCAGGGTTCCCTTCGGTGAAAAGCCCTGGGAACGAAGTTGAAATCGTATAAACGTGAGTGCACGAGTGACGCTCTGATTGTGCAGGGCTGGCGTAGGGGTGAGAGCACTCGCCTTTCAGCAATGTGGTCCGGGTTGGATTTGAAGCGTTATCCAACTTTAAGACACAGAACGAAACTAAGTTAATCAACAACTGACATGTTTTATTCCTTCTCTCCCCAGTTCCTATTGCGCACGGCCTACACAGTCCAAAGTTCACGCGAACACAACATCTCCCCTTTTCAAGGTCACAAACAACTTTCTTTTGAGATCACAAACAACTTAAGGTTCTCATCTCAGACAGCAAACAAAAATAAGAAACGACGAATAGATCTTGTCTGAGATTTAAAACGAACACATAACAATATCTGAATCATGCAAGTCCTAAACTCTCCTTCAACCTAAGCGAAGGCTTGGTCAGTCTCTTTTGCCTTGAGGATATACAGGGTGAGGGAAGGGACTTCACAGGAGTAGGTGGCTTGTCTACAGACACAGGTTCCTTGCTACTCGGCATCTCCGGTTTGTCTCCAGGAACTGGTGTGATGTGTGATCGATTCCGTCTCACTGTGCCTCTTCCTGTCTCAACCGTGTAGGATCTTGGTGTTTCTGCTGCACTGGCAACTGTTCCCGTAACTGTTCCTGCGGTGTTCCCGTCATTAATGGACACCTGGGTGCCGGGTTGCAGTGGCTCTAGCGGAACAGATCTGTGACGCTGGTTGAAGTTGGTCCTCAATTTCTCCTTGCTCTCTGCTTCTTTTTGACGCAACTTGTCGATGTCAGGCCAGCTTGGGGCCAAATTTGTATGAAACGTTGGAACGGTGGTTCTGATTTTCCGTCCCATGAGTAGCTCTGCTGGCGAGTGTCCACAAGCAAGTGGGGTAGATCTTTATGCTAACAGTCCCTTGGATGGGTCTTTCTCTTTCTTGAGAAGAGACTTGGTAGTCTTCACTGCTCGTTCAACCTCGCCGTTTGCCTGTGGGAAGCGGGGACTACTTGTCGTATGTTTAAATCCCCAGTCCTTTGCGAATTGGGTAAATTCTGCTGATGCATACTGTCGACCGTTATCACTCCTGACTTCCTCTGGAATGCCGTGTCGTGCAAAGATCGCCTTGAGCGCTCTGATAACCTGAGATGATTTGGTTGTCTTATTCATTGCTACCTCTACATAGCGAGAGAAATAATCAACCACTATCAAGTAAGTGATATGATCGAGTTCGAAGAGATCAGTTGCAGTCATTTGCCACGGAAGGGTGTTGGCATGAGTGGTTCTGGCCTGATTACTCGGTGCCTTGCACAGATTTTACAGTTCTCCACCATATCTTGTATCTGACGACTTAAACCTGGCTACCAAACAGAACTTTTAGCTCGCTCTCTGCATTAGTTATCCCTTGGTGTCCTTCGCGTAGCTTGTCGAGGACTTCTAACCTCAGGGATGATGGGATAACAATTCTTGATGATTTTAGCAGTACTCCTTGAACTACACTTAGCTCTCCTCTGTCTGACCAATACGGTTTCAGTGCGTCATGAAGATTAAACTTGTTCGGCCAGCCCTCAAGGCAATAATCTTTAATCTCCTTACAAATGGGGCCTTCATCTTGAGCCTCCTCGATTTGTAGTAACTTGATGTCTGACACAGGGAGTGAGTCAAGTACACTGTCGAGATATATGTTCATCTCTTGTTCCTTTATGGTGGTCTTACACTCAGAACTGGTTGGCTGGATTCTAGAGAGTGCGTCTGCCACGTACATTTCCTTTCCAGGCACATGGAAACGCATGAGGCGCATCCGAAGACGCTGTATCCGAGGAGGGACGTCATTCAGTGCACGCCTTGTAAGGAGCGGCACCAGTGGCTTGTGATCCGTTTCTGCAATGATGGATTTACCCACGATGTAGTCACTGCATCGCTCACATGCCCAGGTCAAGGCAAGGGCCTCTTTTTCGATTTGCGCATATCTACACTCCACTGGAGTGAGGGCTCTGGATATGAATACCACTGGTCTCCAGCTTTCATCATCTTGCTTTTGAAGGAGGACCCCACCCAGTCCAAAAGATGATGCATCTGCAGAAATCTTTGTTTCTCTGTTGGGATCATATAATGCTAGGACTGGTGCTTTTGTTAAGCTAGACTTGATTTCTTGGAAGGCTTTCTCTTGTGGCGGTCACCAGATCCACTGGCTCTCTTTCTGCATCAGGTCACGAAGAGGTTTTGTCTTGTCAGCTAAGTGCTCTGCGAACTTGCCCATATGGTTCACCATACCGAGGAATATACGCACATCATGAACGTTGCTTGGTGCTGGAAGGTTAACAATAGCTGTTATTTTGTCTGGATCTGCTTCAATTCCGTTAGCACTGACCACGTTTCCAAGAAACTTGATCTTTGGGGCACTAAAAATGCACTTGTCGATATTGATGTCACGCCTGCTGCGGACAGGCGGTCTAAAACTGCTTTCAATCTTCTGTCATGTATTTCCTGGGTAGGGCCATGACAAAGGACATCGTCAATGTTGCATTCAACTCCTTCCAATCCTTCAAGGATTCTACCCATGCACTTTTCGAATTTCTCGGAACCTGAGCTGATCCCATAGGGAAGAACGTTGAAGCAATACCGACCCCAAGGTGTAATGAAGGTGGTTAGTGATCTTGAACTTTCTGACAACTTTATTTGCCAAAATCCAGAATTTGCATCCAGTTTCGTGAAGTACTTCGCTCCTGCAAGCTTTCCTAGGGTGACGTCAACTGAGGATAACGGGTGATTCTCGCGCTGTACATACTCATTTAGCATTGTGAGGTCAACACACACTCTTACTTGACCATTAGGCTTGGGGGTCACTACCATTGGCGCACACCATTCCGTTGGTTGCTCAACGTGTGAGATGACTCCAGTTTCAAGCATCCTTTGAACTTCCTTCTTGGTCTCAGCATAAAGTGGCATTGGTACTTTCCTTGGCACTGACAAGGCGAAGGGCTTTGATCCATCTTTGAGCTTGATGGTGTACTCTTCTTCCATTTTCCCCAGACCAGTAAACAGCCTTGGATATTCGTGCATTACTTTTGCCTTGTAGTCGTCACTGGTTAACTCACACACCCTGCTTATAAGTTTCAGGTTGGCTGCTGCATTCCTGCCCAAGAGCGGTCGGGCCAGATCCTCTACAACGTAAATATCTTCTTCAATGGACTTAAGTTCATTGGTAAGACGAGCTCTGAACACTCCCTTACAGTTCATTCGGTATTTGCATGGGCCTAATAGAACCCTGGTGGTAGGTTGTAACCATGCTTGGCTCAATTCGAGAAAATTGTGGCGTGGAATCACTGTTACGTCAGCACCACTATAACGCTTGAATAGCAATGGTTTTTCATTCACCGATATCGTGGCAGTCCACTGTGTCTTGCTATTGCTTTGCACTTCGTCTAACTCTACTATTTCACCGAGGAAAAATGATTCTTCAGTCTCAACTTCAAAAACAGTTCCCGATTTTGGATTTGCTGAACTCTTGCACGCTTGTGCCCAGTGTCCTATCTTCTGACATTTGTCTGGACAGACTTTCTTTGGGTGTGGGTTTCCCAAGCATCTTGAACATTTCGAAAGCTTGTTGTTTGAACTTGAGTTTTGGCTTGAATTGGGTTTTGCCGGAGAGTTTTTGGCAGGAAATTTCTCCTTTTTCTTGATTCTTCCTTTAGCGATACTGTCAACTTCCACTGATTTCGATTTAAATCCACCATCAAGTATGCTTTGTTGGTGTTTTACCGATTCGCGTTGTCTTGCCAGGTTTGTAGCTTTTTCTAAAGTTAACTTCGGATCGAGTTGTAACCTTTCCGAGAGGTCGCGATTTCGTAGTCCCACGACAGTGCGGTCTCGGATCAATTCGTCTTTCAACGCACCAAAATTGCAGTACCTCGCAAGGCCATACAAGATAGATAGAGATAGATAGCTTTATTAAATAAAACCATTGCAGCCAAGGGCTGAATTACGGCTATTTACAAGTAAACAAAGATTCTAAAATATATTTAAAATTTAAATCTAAAAATATATTAAAAGCAAAGTTTCGCACCGAGAACTAAAAGTTAAGAACGGGAAGAATTTGCCATTAAAAAGCTCCGCTTAAAGCGATTTGTCTTACAAAGAGGGACATTGAAAGTCCTCTTTTTCCTGAGAGTTACTTGGCATTCATTCTTTGGCGGCAGTAAGTGATGGAGCCTGTGGTTGGGGTCTTGAAGGATCTTATTGAAGATGCGCTTGGTGAGTTCCTCTCTTCGAGCGCTTAATAGCGGCAGCCCCAGGGCGACGCGCGCTTCGGAATAGCTCAAGGTGGGATAGATGATACGAAAGGCGCGTTTTTGAAGCCTTTCCAGTTCATCTGATAGGTATATGGGAAGGCTATTATGAAAGGTCTCGCAGGCGTATTCGGCGACCGGCCGAATGCATGTGGTGTAGAAACATACAAGTTCGAGCGGGTCGAGGCCCGCTCGTTTTAACTGCCTCAGCAAGTACAGTCTGGAAGCTACCTTCTTAACTATCTCAGCAACATGCGCGTTCCATTTCAAATCGTCAGAGATGAAGAGACCCAAAAGTTTGGCACTCTTAACAACTTCGATGTTCTTATTATTGATGACGACAGGTGGAAATGAACGCTTAGATCTAGCAAAACAAATCTGCAACTCTTTACATTTTGCTTCGTTCAGCTGGAACCAATCTGCCTGAGCTGCCCGAACTAAATTATCTACAGCTGTTTGGATCTGACTACAATCACTCTTGTGGGTTGTTTCACTTATGGTGTTGTCGCGACATATTTCCATAGATCAACGCCTTCCACTTGGAGGTCGTTGATCATCACCACAAAGAGCCAGGGACCAAGCTTAGTCCCTTGTGGTACACCCGCAGGGACTCTACCCCACTCTGAGAAGCAGTCTTGAGAGAGCTTGACTCTTTGGTGCCGTTCAGTGAGGAAATCTTCAATCCAATGACGAACCCACTCAGGCATTTCAAAGTTCTTAAGCTTCTCCAATAGAATGCGGTGATCAATCAGATCGAAAGCCTTCTTGAAGTCAAATAGAACTACACGGACCGTAGAGCGGTTGCCGTCGGTCTTCTGATACCATGTGTGCAGCATACTAATGAGAGCATGCGCAGTAGAGGAATTGGGAACCGTTCCAAATGGATTCCAATCAACTTTGACCAGGACGGCTGGCTTGATGTATTCCTCAACCACATAGTCTTCGGCCACTTTTGACAGTATTGGCGTTAGTGATATAGGTCGCAGATGCTTGTTAACATCAAGCACTAGTGACTGCTTGGGGAGGGGTGTAATATCCGCTCGTTTCCATGACTTAGGTAGGCGACTCTCCTGGAAGCTAGAATTCAGGATGTCTGCTACAGGGGCAGCAAGTATATCCGCATTATCTTTGAGAAGCCAAGAGGGGATTTGATCAGGACCAGACGCTTTGTTGGGGTTGAGAGTGCGCAGCTTCTGTAGAACAGAATATTCCGTGATGAGCCTCGGGCTCGGCTCAACAGGTGCTGCGTTATTGTGCTCGCTCGGTCGCGCACGTAGTGGTTCGAACACACTCATAGGAGAGAGGAAGCTGGAATTGATCAGATTCGCCAGGAACCGAGAGTCCTTAGGGGGCTCGCCCTGTCCGCCGACGACGTGCTGGAAATCTACAAGTGGGTCGGTGCGAGCCGGTGGTGCAAAACCACTAAGATTTTTTACTTCCTTCCACCAAACTGCAGGCTTACATGATTTAAGATGTTTTACCTTAGCCTCGTAGAAAGGCTAA
The DNA here is from genome assembly GCA_949126865.1 of Montipora capitata. NCBI lineage: Eukaryota > Metazoa > Cnidaria > Anthozoa > Scleractinia > Acroporidae > Montipora > Montipora capitata. The sequence goes on along the minus strand of OX421452.1, from coordinate 13,444,554 downwards.
GGTAAAACTGTCAACAGATTCCCCCTCTCGCTGGATTCGGGAATTGAATTTTGCTCGCTCGAAGATTACGTTTCTTTTCACAATGAAGTGGTTCTCAAGTTTGCCTTTTACCTGATTGTAATCATTTTCTTCTTCAGTTGTGAGCTCAAATGAAAAGAAAATGTCATCAGCTTGATCGCCCATTGCATAAATTAACGTGTTTACTTGGTTTTCACCGCTTCGCTTTTCGAGGCCAGTGGCTTTGCGAAAGCGTTCAAATCGTTGAATCCATTTCGGCCAGTCCTCCGGCTTGAATGAAAATTTCTCCGGTGGAGGGACTTGAAAGTTTGCGACCGGTTGGATTTCTGGTGCGGCTTCCAGTGCTTGAGCTACGGGCGGTGGATTTTGCTGCGAGGAAATCGCACCGGGAGAAACCTCGTGCTCGGCGGTTGACATGTCTTTGTCCTGTTTGTCCTTTTTGTTTCTTTTTTCCGAACAAACTCAACGGTTAATTGACAGTTCGATGGAAGCGTAGCGAAGGTTCAAAGCTAATGTGAAGCTACCACTTCTGACACCATGAAGCGTTATCCAACTTTAAGACACAGAACGAAACTAAGTTAATCAACAACTGACATGTTTTATTCCTTCTCTCCCCAGTTCCTATTACGCACGGCCTACACAGTCCAAAGTTCACGCTAACACAACAGGATTCCCAGACTCGGCGTCATATTGGTTTGAGTTTCTCTTCTCCAAGAGGTTTTTCTCGGGGTACTGTAGTTTTCCCCTCTCCTCAAAACCAACATTTGATTTGATTGCGTTAATTTGTTGATTTCAGCTTAGTGTCCCCAAAGTGCTACAGCTCTAGAAGACTAGACAATTACATAAATAAATAAATAAATAAATAAAGTTCCTTTCCTTTTTTGAAACTTTCCAAAAATCACGAGTGACCATGAATCACGAAATGAACGGCGAGCAAGTTCATACGATTTTTTATTTATTATATAGCGATGTTTCTCGTGACGTTATTAATTGTTATTAATGTGCCAACCAGAACCTAATTGGCTGTTGAAACAATGACTTCTTTTGTTCCGTGGCTTCAAAAGAAATGTGACGTCAATGTTTGTATACAAGAAATATCGCTGTACCGGTACTCAACAAAATTACTCCATTGCTGTTTCCATAGCAACTTCTGAATTGCACTCTATCATCTATTTATGCATTCGTCATTGACCAAGCAGAACAATATATTCTGTTGAGTGTACAATAATAGGAGTAATCATTCCAGACAAACAGGCGAAAGTTCCACGAAAGGATTTGATTATCTTCTCCTCGACAAGCAATTGTCCTGTTTTAGAATACGCTTGCCTCGTCTTTATCGCTGCTTTGCGAATTGTCGCAGTATCTGTACTTGTCTCTTTCTTTGTAATCTAATCATAAAAAAGGAAACAAATGAGTGGATTGCGAATACATGATCTACCCGGACTTCGTCTTTCTCTGAAGCCGAAAACATAGACCGTATTCATAAATGGCGACCAAGAAATTATTCTTAACTGTGTGATAAGCAGTCTGGCTAAAGACCCCCGTAAAGCATTGTAAATTAGTCTTGAAAAGCCCCAAGGGGAGAGACTAATAGCTTCACTTCACTCCAATTAAATGCTAAGCATCCTCACTAGCCTCACTTCGGAGCAAAGATCCTTTTGAAGTTTGTTCGTGAAAACGAGTCTAGCGAGGATGATTACCATAAAGACAAAATGATAATTACTTAGCCGACATTTATGAATACGGTCTATGACTTCTTTATACAAGAGAAGACAGGCTGTGAGTAACAACAACTACAACTACGGCAATTTTGAGAACTTTCAAAGTATCATTCGTGGCCATAAATCCCAAACTGCACTCGAGTTAATACGCTTTTACAGTCATCCTTTACTAATTTAAACATGATTAAATCACATCATAGCTGATGAGACCACGGAAATTTATAGTAGCCCGTATCAGCAGTTCCTAAACTCATAGTTATAACAACTACTCCACAAACCCGCCAGAAAAATCAATAAGGGTGAAAACCCAAATAAAATTACAATCACAAAAAAGTGAAAAAATACTTTAAACTCGAATTACTTAAAAAGAGAAAGACTCTCGGATGCTTTGATGTTGTTTCCACAGAGTTCCAGAGGATATTAATGCTCATATCCTGAGCGACGAAGTACTTTCTAAAGTCAGGTGAATAACAATTATGCATACCATACACCCCACAGAGCCCAGGAGATTGTTCCTCGGTTGGCCTACAAGTGTGCAATCATCTAGCTCATTCCAGATCCTTTGAGGCATCTCGTTGCCTAAAAACTGGTAATCCTGTAATTTTACGAGGAAACACTGGCGTTTCTCCAGATCTCAGTCTGGTCATCGTAAGAACTCCATTTCATTTAAGATCCAAGAAGAGGGTCAGGATGGGAGAGCTGGAATCTCAGCTATCAGCTAAAGTTTCGCCCATTTCTCAGCTGCCAGCTAAAGTTTTGACAATTTCTCAGCTAACAGTTAAAAAACACATCAACAATTGCCAGCTATCAGTTAAAAAAAAAACACATCGTTTCTCAGCTAACAGCATATATCACAGTTCTTACAATAATTATTGTCTATTACTCTTAATACTAAGGCTTTCACTAAGAATAAATTAAGTGCAAAAAACGCTGAGCGCGAGCCTTGTGATGAAGTGCCTGGCTAACGAAGGCTTCAACCACGTTAGCAAGAGAAAATGAGGGGACATAGAGGGCGTTGGCCGGGTCATGTCCACGAAAGTTATTTTTAGACAAGCGGAAATATTTCTTCTAGCGGAAGTCTGTCTTCCGTGACGTCTGCATGTAGTCTTGCCTCGCTCTCAGGTTCTTAGTGAAAAGAGAAAATGGCGGCGCACGTGGAAGTCTGATGAATATTTATTTTCTTTCAAACATCAGACCGAGGTTGGCCTACATGCGGCCGCCAGAACAAAGACTTCCGCTCGTCTAAAAATAACTTTCGTGGACATGACGTATCCCAAGGGCTGGACTGGGAGCCTCTCTCTCTGTCCCCTCATTTTCTCTTGACGTTAGTTATTGCAAGTGTATGTAATCAATCGCATGGGTTCGAGGGCAATAAAGGATTAATTTCTCGCGTATCTTCAACGTTTTCACAGCGACGAGGGCAATTTGGAAAACTTTGAAAACACGAGGGAAATGAGTCTTTAATTGCACGAGGGCAGACTTTTGGGATTACATGTTTATCACATAAAGGCCAAAATTATTGAGAGAAGCCCGTTCACTAATGTCGCGACAAATGACAATCAACTTTAAAATACGCTTTCATTCGCTTAAAGTTCAATTCAGTAAATCGTTGCTGTCAACAGAAAAAAAATTCCAGCAGAGTCAGAATCTGGAAGAACATTCTCTTTCAACTTCGCTTGCTCTGGATAAGTAACTGTTAACCAGTCAGGACCAAGTAATCATGCCCTCTTGATTACCAAAAGTGCCCTCCTGATTAAGAAAAAATGCCCTCCGTCTCACCCAATCAGCATTCAGTAATTTTGCCCCGTATGTGATAAATGAGGTAATAAACGCCCACTTTCTAAACACGTCTCGCATCTAATAACCTACCTCCCCCCTTCAACTCGGCGACAGAATAAAACCAACCAATTTTTGGAATTGCGTAGAGAAGTCTGAAACATTCAGGACTTCAACGCGGTTTGAACCCGTGACCTCGCGATTCCGGTGCGACGCTGTAACCACCCTGTGCACAGACACCCCACTGTCCTTTTTCTCATCATCGGAAAGTTGCAGGTAATTTTGCCCTCACAAGTACGTCCCTCAAGCGGTTGCTTATTTTTCACATACAAGCATTGTTTAAGGAGCGTAAAGCTACAGTTTTAAAAAAATAAACACCTCTTTGTAATACTCGCCTTTTATTCAACCGATTTCTTCCTATAAAGTCCGAAAATCATGTCGATTAACACCTCTGGCATTTCCTTGATCGGTTAGGGCACCCAAATGTGCTTAACAGGACTATCAATGTGTGCAAAATGGATTTTCTGGCAACTGAGTGGTAACGAAAAAGCCTGAAATTGAATATTTGGCGACAGGGCCTAGGTTGCAGTAGGTGTTTGTGAGGGATTATTGGTTGCGACTGGTGTATTTAACGTAGGTACTGCACGTGATTAGCCTGATTCCAGGTTCACACCTTTTACCCGCAATTTTTCGGGCATGTACAAAAACTCGAAACACCGAAACGAAACAACCGGAACGAAACCATCGAAACACCGGAACGAAACCAGCGAAACAGCTATCGAAACAGCCATAATGATCAATTCGAAAACTAAAGATCGAAAACATAAAGATCAATTCGAAACTTCAACATCACCTCACCCGGGAAAACACTGACACTTCCGGTTCAATTTGCCTCACCCAGGCAAAGGTCAAATTCCCCACCACCGAGCACAGAAAATAGCAAACAGCCTGGGATTTGCCTGTGGGGGGGAGGGGGATGTTGAAATTTCGATTTGATCGGCGCATAATGACCATGCAGATCGCGAGATTTTCTTAAACCTTTCACGCCTGATGTAGCTTCACTGTAAGTAAAATTATGGCTTTAGTCGTTTTGTTCAAAGTTGCCAGTTCCATTCAAGCAAACAGTGGCTTCTAAATCAAATTCAGTCTTCACCATTAACTATCTCTTCGAAATAACTGCTTTTAATAGCTGTTTCGTGTGTTTCGGTGGTCCCGGTAGTTTCGTTTCGGTTTTTCGGTGGTTTCGGCGGTTTCCATAGTTTCGATCCGGTGGTTTCGCTTCGGTGTTTCGGGTTTTAGTACATGAGTCATGCCCAATTTTCGGGAAGTTTTGTAGGATGGGTTCTTTATTTTTCTAGCTGGTCCATGTCTCTTACCCAGAGCGGACAGTTTTTGTGAGGCCTCAGCTTAGCCGGAATACTTACACACGGAACAGTTGTGAAAATTTTGACAATTGGAACACATAGTTTCTTCCCCCACAAGTGTTCGGGGCAAAAACGGGGCCTAGATGTTTTCGTTCCGAAGACTTTGGGAAAGTCGTGAAGATGGAGTTACATCACTTCTCTGATGCGAGCACAAAGGGCTATGGTCAATGCAGTTACTTTATTGTCGTAAAAAAGGTTGCTGTTATTCATCGTGGTGAAGTACAATAATAATAATAACGTATTCTCGTTTGTCTCACGATGTGGTCACTTGTGATCTAGGCTGTGATTAGGAGGCAGTGTGGCCCAGTGGCCCAGTGGTTAGGGCGCTTGCCTTGAGATCCGGAGAACCCGGGTTCAAGACCCGCTCTGACCACTCATTGAATTTGATCCTGGTAGTCCCTGGTTCAACTTCCCAGCTGCACTCGTAAATAGCCAACTGGTTTGCCTCCGGCCAGTTGGGATTCTTAACAGTTGTAGTTGTTGTGTTCTGTTGTTTCGTTGATTTATTGACCCTGAAAAGCCCCTATGGGGAGCGGTCAATTCAGTATGGTTACACGTCACCTTTTAAACAGGATGCTCCGCTGTGATTGGTTGGTTTTCAGCAGCTGTGGTTAGGATCTGGGAACCTAGGATCTGGAAACGCTACGTTGACGACACTTTTACCATCCTGGATCGCGGAAACGTTGATAGCTTCTTACAGCATCTGAACAACCAGCAGCCTTCCATTCGCTTCACCATAGAGACAGAGAACGACTACAAACTCGCTTTCCTTGACACCGCAGTTTCAAGAGAACCGGACGGCCGCCTCGCCACCAGCGTGTACAGGAAGTCTACGCACACTTATCAGTACTTAGCTTATGATCAGGGCGGAAAGCGCCCTGGTATGATTCCCACCACCCGCAATCAGTAAAACGCGGTATTGACAAAGTGCCTGTACGAGCGTGCCAAACGTCTCGTAACGAAACCTTCTGTTATCTCCAAGGAGAAGAAACACCTGTCTTCTGTTCTTGTCTCTAATGGTTACCCTCTTTCTTTCTTGCAGAAAATCACAAAGACCAGGAAACCGAGTAGCAGTGCTGAGCCCACGATCAAGTACAAGTCTGCCGGAGACTACATTAAGATCACATCTAGTACGACCGAAAGATGCTGTCGAGCCGACTAAACAAGATGGCGTGGTTTACAGGATTCCCTGGGAATGCGGTCAAGTCTACATCGGCGAGACTGGAAGACCTATGCAAGATAGAATGAAAGAATATGAGCGAGACATCGGACTGCCCGTACCCAGACCTCCGCCGTTTCACAACACGCTAACAACACCGGACACAACCCGCTTTGGAACGAAGCAAAGTTTATTGATCGTGACCCTCATTGGTACACACGTAGGGTCAAAAAGGCGATTCACATAAGACTTTACCCTAACAACATCAACATTGATAGTGGAATAGAAATTCCGGAAGCATGAACGCCCACGATCAAGAAACACAACAACAGGAGAACCGTACGACAGCGGAACGCCGAAGGAACAACACGCCGAAACAGCGAGGACCAAAACGCACCAATCACAGCTACTTAAAACCAACCAATCACAGCGGAGCATCCTGTTTAAAAGGTGACGCGTAACCAGTCGACATCATCGCCTGATGAAGACTAGCAGTATGCAGTCCAAACGTCGCGATCTACATCACAAGTGACCACATCGTGAGACAAACGAGAATACATTATTATTATTATTGTACTTCACCACGATGAATAACAGCAACCTTTTTTACGACAATAAAGTAACTGCATTGACCATAGCCCTTTGTGCTCGCATCAGAGAAGTGATGTAACTCCTTCTTCACGACTTTCCCAAAGTCTTCGGAACGAAAACACCTAGGCCCTGAAAAACTCTGAAGGACATGCAGTTCCGATCTCCACTTTCGTTTTTGCCCCGAACACTTTTTGGGGGGGGGGGGGGGAACAATGTGTTCCAATTGTCAAAATTTTCACAACTGTTCCGTGTTTAAGTATTCCAGCGTTCCGTTTTAAGTATTCTGGCGTTCCATGTTTAATCATTCTGGCGTTCCATGTTTAAGTATTCCGGCGTTCCGTGTTTAAGTATTCCAGCGTTCAGTGTTTAAGTATTCCGCCGTTCCACCGTTCCAGCAGTCCATAATTCCTGCGTTTCGTGTTTAAGTACCAGCCGGAAGGAAAATGGTGAAGACTACGAACCAGACTCGCTGAAGGTAATGCAGGCAGCTTTAGATCGCCATTTAAGAAGCAAAACTTATCCCAAGTCTATCGTGAGTGATACAGAGTTCCTGTTGTCAAGAAAAGTCTTAGAAGGAAAGGGAACAAAGCTACGCGATCGATAATTTTGCCCTTTATGTGATAAACAAGTAATCGCAAGTGCCCTCGGGCAATTAAGGATTAATTTCACTTGTATTTTCAAAAAACTTTGAAAATACAAGTGAAATCAATCCTTAATTGTCCGAGGGCCCATGCTATTACACATACTAATCGGTTTTTGCAATGATAATTTTATGCAGTCAATTATCACAAAATTTGTCATAAAATGTCGCCAAACCAATAAAAATGTGTAGTTGGTTACTTTGATAATTCAGGTGATGACAGCAAATTGTTTTGACAACCAATCAGAGTCCCTGCATGTTTTGGCGATATATGTTCCCTGTTCCTTCCTTTGATTTCACGAGACAAACTTTGATGCTCGGTGAATGTGGAACACGGATGAGCAAGGATTTTGCTCGGGAGGACATGAAAAATTCTTATGATACGGAAACGTGGAAAATCGCTGAAAGACAGATTGCCATCGAAGACACGGGTATTATTCCTATTGCTCGTTTCATCTGCAATCCTCACATACATTGCCTATGAAAGTGCTTCGAAAACGAGCCATTTCTCCGAGCTAAACAAGCCAGCCAGTTGGAGACGAATTGTCAACAAGTCTAGAATTTTGATTGGAGAAAGGATATTATCGAAAGGTCAGCTTACTGTTCATTCGAATGTGAAACACGTGGCCTTGTCCTCCTCGTATTTCAAAACAACATTGAATCCTCCCCTAAGTTCAGCTGAAGAAAAACAAATTTCTTTGAGATTACCGTTAACAAAAAGCAGAGAGAGTGGAAAGACGGAAGATGGTCGCGTTAGAGAGCAGAAAATCTCTCACAGCGAGGGAGGTTATTTTACGGGTGTTGACAAGCGAGGTAATAATAATTCCTTGTCCTTTGCTACAAAAACACAGCGCGATCGGAAACCTCTGATGAAATTTTCGAATCAAGATTACGGAGATAACGTTGATGACAGCGAGCAGGATGACAGAGAACAGAGGAAACGTCTGCCAAATGCGCTGATCATAGGAGCCAAGAAAGGAGGAACTCGAGCAATTTTGGAGATGTTGAAGATTCATCCGGACATTCGAGCTTGCAGTAACGAAGTTCATTTCTTCGATCGCGACGAAAATTACAGCCATGGTCTCGAATGGTATCGTCAGCAAATGCCTGTTTCGTTACCGGGTCAAATCACTATTGAAAAATCACCTAGTTATTTCGTTACACCAAACGTTCCCGAAAGGGTGTACCGGATGTCGAAGGATGTCAAGCTGATTGTTATCGTGCGAGATCCCACTCGACGAGCTATCTCGGATTATACACAGTCGTTGGAAAGGAAGCCAGATAACCCGCCTTTTGAGGAAATGGTAATCGGCGATGATGGGGAAATAGACGAAAGCTGGTCAAAACTTGCGATTGGGCGGTATGCCGAGCATCTCTTACAGTGGCTAGAATATTTTCCTTTGAGTCAATTTCATTTCGTGAGCGGGGAGGAATTGGTCCAAAGGCCAGCAAAAGAGATAAAACTTATCGAACAGTTTTTAAACCTAAAACCCTTCATAAAGGAGGAAAATTTTTATTTCAACGACAGCAAGGGTTTCCCCTGTTTTAACGGAAAAATCACGAAGAGTGGAGGCGTCAGAAAAGCTCACTGCCTGCGTGAAACGAAGGGACGAAAACACCCCGCTGTTCATGAAGATGTTTTGGAACGCCTGCACGAGTATTTTCACCCTCTCAACGAAAAGTTCTATGAAATGGTGGGTCGAAACTTTCACTGGCCTTGAAGGGAAGATCCAACAGAGCTGTAGACGAACCTCAAAGTACAGCTTTAAGCTAAGGTGATCAATATTTTAGTATTGTTTACTTTGAGAATGATACACGACGCTTGCTTTTTCTCCAAAGGTAAACATTTTAGATGGATTGTGCAATTCAAGAATTCGTCATTTAACAATTTAGACAAAGGAAATGCTGGTCAAGTTTGAGATGGAATGCGAATAAGCGTGTTTTATTTGAAATCCAATGTACAGCTGTTCTTCATTTCAGCTAGCTTCGTCTCAAAACATTTATTATTTATTCGTAAGCGTAGCTAGCTATATTTAACAATTATTCGCCGAAGGCGAAGTGATTTAATATGGGTGAATATTCACCGAGACGAAGTCGAGGTGAATATTCACCGATAATCACTGAGCCTGAGGCGAATAATTGTTTTAGCTGCCAGTAGTCGTTTTGCCACTGTGAGTGAAGATGATTTTCGCGTTGAAATGTTTTTTTTTTCTCTTTTTTGAAATAATTACCTGTGTATTTATACTAAAACAATTATTCGCCTCAGGCCTGTTTCCTGATTCCCACCCATTCAGACAGAGCTGAAAAACGACTGCGCAAGTCACTGATCCGCGGCACGAAACGCAGGCTCAAGGGCGCGCTCATTCAAAAAGACTATTTGTTCGCCGGAAAATGACAGCCGTTGATTAAATCAAAAAAATAAGGTCGCTGTTTGAAAGATAAGGATTTTGTCACAATTTTTGACGAGTTTTGATGTTTTTCCAAAAATTGAAGTGGTGTACAAATTGTGTAAAATTGTTTTCGCGCGGTAAATGCACCTTTCGTGTGACTATACGGTGAATGGAGGTAACGAGCGCTGCAATGCTTACTTTTTTGACAGTGTTGGCTTTTGTCGCAAGTTTCTCGAACGGTTTTTGCAAGTTGTTGGTTTTCTGGGAGGACCAGAAATTCCCTTAAACCCTGTTTTGGCGATGTTCGGCCGGTGGAATTGGTGAGAGCTTCGAACTTATCGGTGCAGACTAGTTCGCCGAGTGGGTGCGATACAGGACAATGCCTCTTTGTCTGTGTTGGTAAAGAGACATTGAAAAACCTTATGACGTTCCAGATACTCTCTATGATACTCTGAACAACAAAGGAAGACAACTGGTGAATTATAGACCGGGTGGTGAATGGTGACACGCTTACAAAAGATATTTTGGCAAGCATGCTGAAAGCGATATTAAAATGGAGTATGCAAAGATGCAAGAACTTAGGCAAATTGAGCTCCACGTTTCTCCAAATTTTAATACGAATTTATAATTATCATGAAAGCAAAATACATCTTTCGCTCTTTACACAGCATCTTTTGTTAAATTTATAGAAGAGCGATGAAAGCCGGCCCCAACAGAAAGTGAGATAAATCGGTGAAAAGATTATACACTGTATGATACACAGAGAGCAGGCAAAAAAGTGCTTCATCCTGGAAAGCCCACTTAATGACATTAATATAAACAGCTCAATTTTAATTTGCCCCTTGATTTGCTTGCCTTTCAACACAGTGCATATTGCAAAACTGATCTAAACTTGAGACATTTCACACATGCATGCTACATTGTACTTGATGAGTTTGAACAAAATCTTTAGAGCATAGACAACTAGGAAACATCCCTGAAAGGGGCATTCCACAAAATTAATATTTTCAGCTGTATAGCAAGAAGTTCACTCTAGCATTATCCGCCGACTGGCGTAGGTGGTATTATCCTAAAAAGATGATTGTATATTAAGTAGATGGAATCCAGTCATCAGTATAATACACATATGCAAGGGCTATTCCATGTGGGTCCCAATGCTCAAGAAGATGTTTGTTTTTAATTTTAATTTTTTCTCTGACAACTTGTCATTGAATGTGTTTGGAGGTGTTCTGGGTTTCGACGTCACTACATGTATCTGAAGCATTACTGGGTTGGCAACTCATCAGATCAAAAGCATTCGCAAAGTTTGCGTGGAGGTGCAAACAACATGCATTTGCAATGTTTTTGCTTGAATATGTTGTCCCCATTTTGTTTTATAAGTACAGTGTACAACATTCAAAAAAGTGGCATCTTAAAAGTTCTGTGCTGGTCCAAAAAGTTCATAACTGAAAAAGGTTAAGGACTGGTATTCAGTTCTAAGAAGAAACTGAAAAGTTTGACAATGTGAAGAGTACTAAAGAAACTGCTTAAAACTCAACAGCATTGTCTGGATTTCTCAGTGACTTTATCCAGTCTTTTGTTCCACACTACCAACATGGACAAAGTGAACTCAATAAGATTATTGTGATTTATTGCTGAGAAAAAAAGGCTGAATTTCTTCTCGCTCCTTTTAGAGCTAATATTTCACAAAACTGCCGCAAATAATACCAGGTGGATCCATCTCCCTAAGGACAAAAAACGAAAATGAATGTTATTGTCCATGAGATGCATATTACAATGCTATAATCTACAATATCATAATGATATTATTATTTTCCTAGACACAGGAAACTGCACATATCAGTTTTTATGGGGGCTGTGAAAATTAGTACAAAAAGTCATTCTTATTACACAACCAAGACAAAGAAAACATGATGAGCTATAACCATATAAACATACTATAAACCACACATAAACCAATGACCCTTAACTGTTTGCCTTAACACATGTTCTTAAATTTGAGTCTAACCATAATTTTGCCTTGGACGTTGGGTTGAACATTGATTTGCAAATAATGGCCAGTCAAGGGGGAAAGTACCATCTTCCAAGTTTTGACACAGATGTTGACACCAAGTGTGTTGCATTATTACAATGATAGAAGATCATTATTATTTGGAGATTGTGGAACCTAGACTACAATTAAGTCACTCGGTGCCACTTTCAAGCAGTATTTCCCAGTCAATAATCCTAGGATTAAAAGGAAGCAGGGCCTGGACTTTGCACTTTTATTTAACAAATTGTTCTTTTCCTAATATATGGATGTTCCATTAATTAACAGGCCAACAGTCTCCCGAACATGGGTGTATCAGTTGATTGCACAGGGTATTTTGGTGGGCAAGTATTTATGATTCTGTAATCAAGCCTCACTATGGCAATAAACAATGTTATTGATCACACTACTGTGCAACTAGAACTTCTTCTGAGTGTAATCTCAGGGGCCAGTCTTGCAATCAATTTACCTTTTCATTGAAGAAATGCCCTGAGACAGGGACAAAGAACTTCAATATTTACTATGTAGTTCTGGCCAGTACTTGTGTTCATTCCAACTTCACAAGTTGGCAAGGCGTTTTCTTTTAGACAGCTGCCTTTATGGGGGCAGTCAAGAGGTTAAGTGGCTATTGCAGAGTGACAGCACTCTAAATGAACTGCTGCCTTGGTTCAAGGAGAAGGTTGACAACTTTCAAATAATGCTCTTAAAATATATGTTACGTTTAATTAACGCATTGTAAATACATGTATGATTGATTGTAAAGGTGATTTCAGAAAACCCTGCCCAAATTATCTTGTTGATGAAAACTGTAGAGATTGCATGGGCAATACCCTAGTGTGCAAACTTAACCAAACGTTGTGAACACTTCATGCTTCAAAAACAAATATGGAGCACTCACCGTAGCCTCGGTTAGTTTCTGCAGCGCATATTCCCAAACAAATTTAACTCGGTTTGGATCTCATGGCCCAAAAATTCCCACACAAATATGTTACACAGATCTGATGTGTCTCCTTAAATTAAATCACCACGATCTCACTTCCAAAATTCACACCGTCAAGAGTTATAAGTGACACAGGCAGAAGACGAGATCAAACGATCGAAATAGTGCACACTTTGCGTTCATTTGCACGATTTGTGCTCTCTATCTGGCGCATGCGCAGTCGTTTTTCAGCTCTGCTACCCATTCAATTTTAGGTTGGGTTATCCTAAATGCAAGGGGCAGCATTCCAGCAAGCAATAGATATTAAAGTGACAAAAGTTTATATATCTGAAAGCCATATATATTTGAACTGCAGAGAGATGAATCAAGTTAAGATGCTGGTCATCACAGTTATTAATGTTACTTGAGCAGTACCTAAAGGAAAGCTTGAAAATTCAGGCCTGAAAAATTCAAGGTTTGTTTTCGTTTCTGCTCAAGTAAGTTTAATAACTGCTATGATCAGCATCTTATCTTAAGGTATGGAAGTATTGGAAGAAGATGATCATATTGTATGTGATCAACTGAACCTTGTTAAAATAGTCAATTTCTACAACAGTTTTATCCAAGATCGTAGTCAGTGGACTAGACTTGGCAATATTAAAAACTGCTTTAAAAAAAAGCTTAATTCACTTTGCACATTATTGCTTGCAGAATTCTTTGAATTGTAATGTTATTAGAATGTACATAGCTGGTAATATACCTGTCCAATAAATGATTATTTCAAGTATCCAAATTTTATGTTAGGGTTTGGCATCATGATCATAACCATGGCTTCAAATAATAATGTTTGGAGTAGTTGTCTAATTTGTTATTGCTAATAGAGAAAGGATCCTGGGCCCATCAACTTAAGCTAATAACCGAAATTTCCAGCAATTTCAATATTGATGATGACACCAAAGTGTTGCAAGATGTTGACTAATTATTTATCATATATAAGGACAATTTATATCAATTATTGTAACTTGAAGCTTAAAGAGACGCTGTCATGACAAATTTAGTAATAATTTCTGGTCAATATTCAAGAAATTTCGTTTTCAAACACTAAGACAACTTTCAAATCTTTTCTACATCATTATCGTTACAGGATTCAATGGAATCTAGAACAAAAGGATCAGCTAACATGTTTTATTGACTTTATACTAGTGGTCACTAGTTACAACAAAGAAACTTGAAAAGGTTCAGGCAAAGTTTTCACAAAATTCTTTCCTAGCTATTCATTACGAAAAGTAGGAATTTTGGTAGTCCGTGTATTGAATTTTTAAAAGTGAATCCGTTTTGTCATTCTCTTGTGGCTGCCATTGACTAAACAGCATATCAGTCAGATTTTCAATGTGTTTATTTACTAAAATCATGGTGTGACAGTGTCCCTTTAAATAATGTTCAAACTATAGGTTTTTTTTAGTGCACTTAGCTGGGAAGCAGTGTCCTCAATGTCAGTCATGGCAATTGCTTTGATCATGTAACAATGCCAAACAAGCCAAATAACTGAGGAGATAATGATTGGTTGGCATGGATAAATTTGTTTGGGTGCAGCTAGACTTGATCTGTTGGTTTGATGGTGTTGTAGCTGTTTGGGATTTAAAGAAAGGATCACGTCCACAGCATTGCAAATGACACTTACTGCAATTTTCATAATTCTGCGGAACCGTACCTTCAAGTGCGAGGCACCAAACTGCCTTTTGGCTTCCATCAATAAAATTTCCGAACATAACTGGGAAGGTTGACTCTGCCTCTGGAAAGCAAATTGGAGTTTTTGTTTAGCTAGTTCACAGTTCGAACACCATTATGATATGTTTGTAGAAAAATTTCTTCAGTGAAAAGATTCGCACAGTTTCCATCGCTTTCCATTGGCGTTGAGTTCGAATGTATGAATGTACCGTGGGAATAAAAGATGCTGATTGGTGGGTTATGTCACACATCAGTTGATAATTTTCATCACCTGTGGTTGGCATCAGAAGTTTGAATCATGGAAGCGAAAAAGCAGTTTGGCCATTGGCGCTTGAAGATGAATTCCACAAAATTATTATGAAAATCGTAGTAAGAGGATTAAGAATGAATGATGCAGTAGCTGTCGTCATTTCTTTGACTCCTTATTTTGCATTATTCATTTCGTGAGAGTCAAATGATTGACATGACATGGCTGTTTTCGTTGTCATATTTAGATCCCATTGAACCCTAATATTTTATTGGTAGTGCTATGTTAGTCCCGATGTGGTTATCAATGAGGATATGAGTTAAGAGGGATCAATTAATTATTTATTAATGTTGCACCTGTATAGGTAAGGTTATTTAAAAGTTGCACCTATATTTTGTATTATTCTTGGAGTAGCTTTTCAAAAAATAAATGTAATATTTTTGCACTATAGATGTCTCTACTTTACAATAAATGTTGAGGAATCAACGCTGCACCACAGATTTCCT
>OX421452.1:13419406-13424406 GCA_949126865.1 Montipora capitata | reverse complement strand
GATTACATCTGTTCGATTTTCGCGCTTCTGTTCACTCGTTCCAGTCTCTCATGTATTTACGTCACTGCGCACGTGCTATTTTTCGGAGTGCTCGCGGCCATGATCGGGAACATGGCGGACGAAAAGGAATTGGATGAAAAGGCGGCTAATAGCGATTCAGAAGAAGAAGATGACGAAGAGGAAGAAATGGCCAATGGAAGAAACGATGTCGGAGGCGACGAGTCGGAGTTTGATGATCCAGAGGGCTTTGTAGACGATATTACGGACGAAGGTAAAATCTTGAATACAATTGGTGAACACGCTAGTTGTATTTAGCAAATCGGTACGGTAATCTTGGAGTATTTTTGTCCGTTTTTCTCGGCGTTTGATTCATTTTTAAAGTAAGGGCGTAACAAACAATTCTTTGCTTAACAGATGGTTTTTTTGTCTCGCTATCTTCTATGCTTAGCTACCGCGTGGATCACAAAATTGGTTAACGTAGCCTTTAATTAATTACAACATTTGAACTTCTCATTTTACTCTGAAAATTCAGGGGTAATTCAGCTTTTTTACTAGGTGGATTGAGATATTAGGATGCATTTGCATGATCCCTTGAGGTGTAATTCGAGACGATATCATAACTTAATTTTATTCGCATTGTCTCAAGTTCTTCGTTTAAGTACACGTACATATGTGAACATTTACACCGGTAGTTTTACATGTGAACATTTTCGAATTCTCCGGTACTTGCAGTCTTGGCCTAATTTTGATTACAATAACTCTGAAAGCTTTAAATGGGTAATTTTCTCCGCATTGCTTTTTCATTCACAATACTATAAAAAGGATGTGTTCTTTAAAGGAATATTAATATTTGTCATTGTCTTATCAGTGTCGAGCAATTTTTTTTGGAAATTTGGTTAAACTATTTAAAGTTTTCAACATGTTTTGTGATACATACATAGCAGACTTGAAAGTGGTGTAATTATTATACTATTACAAATACTAGTAGAAATCATGGATTAGTATAGTGCATTTGATGTCTAGTAAAATAATATTCTTTATTGTACTGATTGCCCAGAAATATTCAGGGAAAGTGGACTTGCAGGGTGCTTTCAGGCAGTACACAGAGAGAACTTGAATCTCTGTGAAAAGCAGTTGAGTTGACAAATCACAACTTGTTTGCCACACAGGGGTGAATCGCAGAGTCTGTTTTGTACAAACCACGCCACTATACAGCTTTCTGATGCTCTGATAACAATGGTCATATTTGCAAGTGATACTTGGAATAAATCAACACAACTTCACTTACCTTTGGGAAAACGGGGAAGAAAATGCTCAAACAACTAACATGCGGAACTGCAAAGCACATGGAAATATGGGCAATTTTTTTCTGCCTTGATTTGGGTATGCGGGCATTGTGATATGAACCCGATGTCTAGGCATGACAGATTCACAATCTCATCAGATAGAGGTGGTGTGTGCCCATTGGCTAGCCAGTCCAAGATGGCATCCAAACACTGAAAATTGCATGGCATCACAATCTATATCCATGAAACATATTCAAGACATTTGAAAAACAACACCGATTATGATGCATCCTCCTTTATTGGAACGCAGTTAGGATTTCTAGTATAATTAAATTCCAGAGTTTCCATTTTTTTTGTTATAGTAGGTAAAACTTAAAGTCTCTTTGAAGTGGAACAAGCTTACACTCAGCAAAATTCTACAACAAATAACTTCCTTCATCAGTTATTTATGGCTGGGGCTATATCGTTTCAGTTTTCCTGTTTGTGAAGAATCTGAGGTGAATAATGTCTTCAAAAAAATCTTTTCAGGGTTTGCACATTTAATCACAGATTGTTGTTCTTCCTAAGACAGGATAGTTTGGCTGCTAAATGGCTGTTACAAAAACTGTTCAATTTTTTTTTAATGGCAGACAGCCAGAGAAGCACAAAGAGGCTAGTTATTTTAAGTATAATGTGGTGTTTTCCGACTCATCAGGATATTCTCAGTCTTGTTTTACTGTAGATTAATCCAGATGAATCTTTTTTAGAGCTTTTGGGCGATATCTTGCAAGAAAAGCCAGTGGAAGTCGGTGGAACAGACTGTATAATTGTGGTTGATAATGTGCCTGTCATCCCACCAGACCGACTGGAAAAGCTAAAAAATGTTATCCGCAAGGTTTTTTCCAAGTTTGGGAAGATAATCACTGAGCACTATCCACAGGATGAGAATTTACATACTAAAGGGTGAGTCAGTAAAGTAGTGCATTCCCTAAAATGTTACTTTATCTTCTACGTTTCAAGCCTTTACACATGTATGAACACTGCAGTGCTTGTTTTAGAACCTGTGGAAAAGCCCTAGAAACTCTACACTTGTTGCACACCATAACCTTTTAAATCCTCGCTCGAGAAGATGGTTTCACAAGTGTGGCCTTTACAACTGCATCGGTCAATCTTTTAATGGTTCAGCTAGTAAAACACTGACAATTTTTTAAAATAAAAGTTACACTTGTGAAATAAACTTTAAGCAAAAGATTAGACATTTTTTCCCAGATTATTTAAAGAGAGAAAATTTTTTACAACTTTTTAGCTATATCTTCCTGGAATTTTCCAATGCAAAAGATGCGGCACAAGCAGTCAAAACTGCCAATGGCTACAAGTTAGACAAGCACCATATATTTGCTGTCAATCACTTTGAGGATTTTGACAGGTCAGTTATGTTCAAAAATATTATTTGGTAAAGATGAAGTGAATGTTGTTGGATAATCCCTGAGAAGTCATTGGGGTCATTTAACAATACATTACCCTCCTTAGACCAACATTTTGGTTGATGACACAGTGACAGCACACTTGCACTTTAAAAGAAATTAATAGAAATTGGCTGTAGCTCACTTAACCACTGGGCCACAACTGGCCCAGTGGTTAGGACTCTTGCCTTGAGATTCGGAGATCCCAGGTTCAAGACTCGTTCGGACCACTCGTTGAATTTGTTCCTGGTTGTCCCTAGTTCAACTTCTCGGCTGCACTTGTAAATAGTCATCTGGTTTGCCTCCAGCCAGTTGGGATTCTTAACAATTGTAGTTGTGTTCTGTCCAGGGCTCGAAATTAACGAAAAAATCCAGTCACATTTTGCGATAAGATACGAAAACTTAGTCGCAATTTCGCAAATTTTAGTCGCAAAATCGCCGCGCTGCATTGTGTTGTCAGCGGTTTAGCAAAAAATATGAGCCCGCAGTACTTGTGTGTAAAGAAACTGCTGAAAATGGCGAATGATCGAAGGATTGGAGCTGTGCACGTAACATCGCAGCTAAATTACTCAACAATTATGCTACCTTCAGAGAAAATTCACAGCGAGAAACAAAATAATTTTGTCATTTATTTATTTATTTATTTATTTTAGCAAAAGTAGCAGCAAAGTGGCAACTGCTAACCCTTTTGTTTCGAAAGAACGAAGGTGACAACAAGTCGCAAATTTGCGACTTCTCCAGATATTTTAGTCGCAAAGGGAAAAATTTAGTCGCAAATGCGACCGTATTGGTCGCAATTTCGAGCCCTGCTGTCGTTGCATTCGTGTTTCATTGGCCCTGAAAAGCCCCAATGGGGAGCGGCCAATTAAGTATGTATTGTATTATTTTAGAAGAAGTGGGCTTCAGCACAGACGAATATGCTGTAGGGCAAAATTTCAGGTTTATACCCAGGGTTTCCACTTGCCTTGAAAAGTCAAGGAATTGTCAGGGAATTTTGAAAAGGGTCGGGGAATTAAAAAAAAGAGTTCAAAACTCAGGGAAATTTTATTTCGCATCTGGATATAAAACCACTCAGATTTTCTTTGCTATCTATGTGATGTTAAAGTGATTTTTGTCTAATTGTGGTCTTTCCAGTTCAGTGTCTCAACTACTTTTGTTGCTTATTGTAACTTCACTTGAAGGGTATCTTGTTAGTGTATTGTAACCATGCTACATGTATCACCTTTGCTAAGTCCTGCGGAAGGTTGCAAATTAAAAAATAAATTTATTAACCAGAAAATTAAATTTGCAATAGCCATAGTAAAAATAATAATCACAAGCTAAGAATCATGAAATTAAAGTCTCATGGCAAGAATGAAAAGAATTATCCAACTTTTTCCTTACAGATTAGCGAGTCTAACAAAGGATTGGGAAGCACCTACCAAACAGCCATATGTTGAACAGGCAAGTTCTATTACTGCCATAGCTATTATTTTTCTTAAGTGTGCATGCGGTCTTCATTTGAAGAGACAAAAATGTGGTGCTGCAAATGATGAAGTTCTCCTTTTGCCAGTTCTGCTTCTGAATTCATTTGTTGACAACTGGGAGAGGACAAATTATTCTGATGCTTTTAAACTGCCATTAACAATATTCATTGCAAGTGGAGGGTAGGTGCTGTGAAAAGCCAAAAGGGAGGGGTGGGTGACAACCCAGACAAAGAACTGAAAGCCACCTGTTATAGTGAAACCCGGTTGTTCATTTGCATGCCACTTTGCGATGTTTTCACGCAATCTTGCGTTTCTGAGTGGCACTTTGCTCTGAGCTAGTCAAAGGTTCAAATTTCGCAACTTTCACACAGTTGAAGTCCAATGGTATGCCTCAAACTGTAATTGCATGTACATTGTGGACCTTCTCCATAGTCGTTTTGGTATCGATAACTTTAATATTTTAGAAGGCCCTTCAAATTGATTCGAAATGATTAAATTTCTTTGAAGAACGTTCATGTGGGGAATCTAGTATTGGCAAACTGAGTTTTTGCGGAAAACCAGTTGTGCTTCATGCCAAGAAATGTGGTGTTGAATTGATATTTCAACCCCCTTACACTGCTGAATTAAATTCTTGTGAGTTTTGTGGGTTGATGAAGGCGTATTTGAGACAACACGAACAGTTTTCAATTGACTTCACAGAACTTGTGATAATTCAAGGTTTGCAAACAATCACACTGGCGATACATTGTGGATTTTTCAAAAAATAATTACTTTTTTCACAGCCTTGTGAATCCTACCCAGTGTAG
>OX421452.1:13406906-13414406 GCA_949126865.1 Montipora capitata | reverse complement strand
AGTACCAGGAACTAGCATTTGAAATCAGAGGATTCATGGAGCCTCGAAAGTCACAATAATATCTATCGTGATTGGTGCTCTTGGAAGCATGTCAAAAGGTGCAAAGACCTGGTTTGGCAAGCTAGATGTACCTGACTTCCTTGGAAGTGTACAATTATCGACCATCCTTGGAACTGCTCACCTGTTGCGTAAAGTGTTGTGTCTCTAAGCTACGGGGAGTTGCCGAGACACAATAAACATTACCCAGTAGAACACCCGACAACTGGAGAGAATTGAATAACATAATAATAGTAATAATAATAATAATAATTTCGCTTTGATGATCCATACGATGTTTTTGAAATTCATCTTTAATCAAGACATGTTTCGGATGAAACATCATCCATCGTTAGTTGTACAATGAGAAATAAACTAAAGTTGAGCAATAAATAGTGTAACAAAGTGAGATATAACATGAATAATTAAGGATGAAGGCGAGAACAAAACAACCATGAAACAAAACAGAAAAAACCAGACTATTTAAGCTAAGAAGAGACTAATTAGTATGAAAGGGATAAATTAAGATGTTTGACTTGGGAATTTAAAGATGGCTGCTCCCAAAGGATATGCATGGCTTCTTTAATTTTCAATTGGAAACATGTGAATAATAATAATAATAATAATAATAATAATAATAATAATAATAATAATAATAATAATAATAATAATAATAATAATAATAATAATAATAATAATAATAATAATAAAAGGTTACATTCTTGTTCCATTTAAAATCTCTTGGCAATCTTGATGACCAACTCCTGTATCATGTGCAGGGAACCCAGAATAACCCCTTCCAGACATGTTTTTTTTTTTTTGTGGTCTCAGTGAACTTGAATTCTCGCTAACTTGAACCAAAATTGATTTCCCCTGGATTTCCATCATACATTTACAAGTTTGATGTGTTCTTTCCTGTCTTGTACAGAACTGGACTGAAACATATGTACGATGGTCTCCCAGAGGCACTTACTTATCTACCCTTCATCATCAAGGTATAGCTCTTTGGGGAGGAGAAGAATTCAAAAGGCTCATGAGGTTTAGCCATCCTGGTGTTCAGCTTATAGACTTTTCTCCTTGTGAAAGGTATGTTTCTATCATCCCTTTGGTGGATACAAAAAACAACCGGCTTGAGACTGTTCCCAATTTTCCCTTCATAGGTGACCTCTCAGGCGAAAACATCCCTTGGGGTATCTCGTTTTTCACGTATAGTCGTGCAAAGCTCTGCGTAATCCGTGAGAATGACCTGAGATGCCGTTTCTACGACTCAACTCCACGTGTAAAATATAAGTCAGTCGTTTGAACGACTCATGGCTATCCGTGTAAAAAAACTTGCCACCCGTGAGGAAATGAAGGACTTAAAACAAGAACTATCTTTCAGTTTACTGTTAGCGATGCATTTCTTATCTTTATTCCCGCACAATTTTAGAAGTTATTTTTTTGCGACTGCGAATAACATGTAAAGGCCTCCGCACACTAGCAGATTTTTTGTCGGCAGACGCCAAAAGTCTTCACTAGTCAGCTAGTGTGAGGTGAATTCTGGCAAGTCTTCGGCAAGATCGGACAATAATTCTTGGGTTTCTAAACAATGTATATTTTTTAAAGTGCCAGGAAATATTTTGTATAAAATGGTTTAACAACGTAATATTGGGACGAAAGTCTGCGATGTTTTCGATTGTTATATTTCAATAACCCATGCAACTCTTCATGGTGTGCCATTCGCAATGTTCAATGCCGTTCAACCTTGTTTGTCGCCAAAACTTGCTCGGCCGTTCAGTTGTGCAGTTTTCTTCAGTCGTTCAGTCGTGCGAGTTCATCCATGGTCGTTTGATAGTTCACGCCACCTGTGAGAACGACTTTCCTACCTGTTTTTAACCTGTCCACTTGCCGTGCATTTGGCCGTTTGCGCGGATACCTTAAGGAACGTTTTCGCGTGAGAGGTCACATAGGCTGCTGAGAACGTCCATCCTCTTTTTTGCAAAAACAAGTGCTTGTAGGGAGAGTGACATATCTACGGAGTGGGTAGCTAGGAAGTGGCAGATATTTCTAAACAACGAAACAGCGAAATGCAGCACCAAAACACCATGTATGACCTGACCATACATTGAATACTAACCGACAAAGGTTGGATTTGAGATTAAATATAGTTTTAGGCCTAATTAGGCCTAAAATGTTGTTGCTCCTAATTCATTGAGTTTAAGACAAGGATTCAGGATTCTTAAGACTGAGATTAGAAGCAATAATGTACCGTTTTAGGCCTAATTAGGCCTAAAACGATATTTAATCTTAAATCCAACCTTTTGCAGTTAGTATTCAATGGATGGTGGGGTCATACATGGTGTTTTGGTGCTTCGTTTCGCTGTTTAGTAATCTCCGGAAGTGGCATTGGAATTATGGGGAGACGTGCGCATTTGATTACAGTACTGTGCAAAAAGAATGCAAACGAATTTCTCGGTTATTGTTCTCTCGAAATTTCGGCGAAATTTCATCAAAATTTTGGGGGAAGAAGTGTGATTTTTCGGCCGAGATTTCGAAGAAATTTTGCTGAGCTGCACGAAAGTTCGAACACAGGACGAAAATTCGCTAATCTGACAACGAAATTTCTGTTGGAGTTCGTACGTACTGAAACGAAAATTCAAGAACCTAATCGAAATATCGTAATCTTGAAAATGTGTCGTTTAGCGTTTCGCATTTTAATGAATGAATGGAATCAACAACTGCACTCTTCTCTCAACCTTACGTGTAGACACCGTGAATGAAACTGTTCAAGTCACGCAAGTATCACGCAAAGAAAAATAAAGTTGTTTACCATTCAACAAATAAGCGACCATTCCGGTAAACGAAGAAAGAAGTTTCCAGTTTTTAATAGGTGCATTCCCGAACGTAATCTTTTCTACCATCAATAATAATTTTAAAATCCCACAGACTTTCGCTGAAAGCTCTCGTTAGCGACCACCCTCTATTGTTTATAATTTTGGTCCCTTTAATACGAGAATCGGCTCTCGCAAATTCCCGGGGTGATCACTTATGAAGGCTTCAACGGGCCTTTTTCGAACGTTAACTTAAATGTAAAAGGCAAATGCTCACTGCGAATTTTCGATAAGCACTCAAAATCTCTCTATGTCACAACGAAATTTCGCTCGAAAATTCGTGCGGCCGTTGCGAAAGTTACGCGAATTTTCGCTTTTACTGAAACAATAGGCATTTCGAAAATTTGAGGAAGTTCGCCTGAAAATTCGTTTCACCCGAAATTTCGTTATATTTCGTCGAAAAGTAGCGAAATTCGTTTGCATTCTTTTTGCGCAGTACTGTATATTCATAATTATACATATTTGTGTGCTATAATTATTAAATTATTATTATCATTATTATATTATTATTATTATTATTATTATTATTATTATTATTATTATTATTATTATTATTAGGAGACTATAAGGTCTCCACTTGATCTCATATTCAGGGTTCCTGTTGTAGCAAGATTGGCATCATCTGATTGGTCTATTATACATTACATCCCCAAATGCTATTCTATGTGGCTGCTGTCATTTGAATTTTCGATGAGAAACCACCTTTACCAGGTCTCGCAACTTTCTCTAAGTGTTCATGCAGTAGGGCACTTTTTTTACCTAAGTGTTGTCAGGTTCTAAAGTTGATGCAGGGAAATGACCCTATCTAATTAAACCTTTCCCTTCTAACAGTGTCACTTGTACAAGTCATGTAGATTATGCTCTAACACCACAGAGTTGGAAGTTGTGACTAATACTTAATTTTTCCCTAAATATGTGACAAAATATCTGGATAAGTCATAAATCCTTCGACATTTGACTTAGTTTGAACTAGAAGAAGAAGATATTGCGTCTTTTTACGCATTCAACCCACTAAAAAATATAAAAACTGTAAAAATAAGACCTAAAAGTCTTGAAATTGGATGTCAAAATTTTGTGTGCATCTAATTTGGGTCAATCCTGGACATAAACTTTGGCAAAATTGCAACTGGATTAACTGGATTAAGGTGAAAGCATTAAATTGGTGCAGAAGATCTTGAAAAAGGTTTTTCTAAAAATGTGTATTCAAGTTGCTCTATGCACCCGGCCCAAAAGATCACAAGCCACTTTCAGATAATTGTATTGTACATAGGGCCAAAGACTGTACATTGTACTTACTGTATGCAGCAAGCTCAGTACCATCTTTGCATTTTGCTGCAGGTATTTGGTAACTTTTAGTCCCTTAGCAGATAATCCTGATGATCCACAGGTAATTATTTAATTATTCAATCCTTTACATCATTGTAAATAAAATTAATTATAAATAGACCTTTCCAAAAAATCCTGCATGTTCACCAAATCAAACCATCCACCCAGAAGTGGCAGGATGGAATTTTACGTGGATCATGCCGGCATATGCATGATATGGTGATTTGAATTACATGTGCCGAAATGCATAGGGGCCTATGTGTACCTTGAAACATCCTTGAAACATCCACTCCCAAATCTTTCTTACAGTGGTAAATGTAATGTTTAAAAGAAGAAGTGGAGCAGTGTTTTATCGGGTTTTATGAAATAGCCAGCATATAAAACGCATTCTGATTGGTCAAGACCGGTTCATTATATCCCCATAAAGCTCATCTGCACACATCACACATGCATAATACATGGCTTCTGATAGTATGCGGAAAAAAAATAAAGATTACGCGGAAATTTTTGGCCACATTATGCGGAAACATGCGTTGATTATGCGGAAATTACACCGAATTATGCGGAAATTTAAACAAGTTATAAAACTAATAATTAGGCCCGTCCAATGTATTTACATGCTTACGGTAAATCCGTAATCGAAATTGCAACCAATACAATCGCATTTGTGACTGAATTTTTGCCCTTTGTGATTAAAATACATGGAGGAGTCACCAATTTGCGACCAGCTTTCACCGTTGAAATAAAAGGGTTAGCAGTTGGGATTTTGCCGCAACTTTTGGTAAAATAAATAAAGCGATAAAAAATTATTTTGTTTCTCGTCATGAATTTTGTTTCAGTTTGGAGATAATGGAGCAAAATTGTAATACCTTTGGAGCGCGATCCATTCCCTCGATCATTGACTTCGGGTGCGTTCGATTGACCCTATTCCGGAATAAGAATACGTGGAGTGATAATTTAAAACGGTATGTCTGGCGCTTTTGAAGCAACGAGGATAATAAAGATATGTTTAAAATAGCATTTTAGAAGGTGTTTGATAATTTTAATGTGAATCTCCGTAAAAACGAAGGATTTCTAACTTCTATTCCATGTATTCCTATTCCGGAATACGGTCAATCGAACGCGCCCTTATTTCTTATCAGTCACGTCATTTGCTGAAGTGTAACTGTTTCTCGTCCAATGGGAAGCATTGTAGGAACAAAAACTAGTGTCCAGGCTCATTGGCGAAAAAATGCGCGGAAACTGCTTACGATCTTTCTTACGAACTTTCATCTTGCGAACGAAATGGTGTGTTTTCTTCAATGTTCAGGAAAATAAGCGTTTCAAAACAGTCAATTTCTTTGGCTTTTATGTTTTTGAGGATGTTAAGGAGCTGCTTTATCACTAATATCAGGTGTTTCTTCTGTTTTTTGCGGAAAATATCGGAATTATGCGGAAAATATTGGAATTATGCGGAAGATGCGGATTTCAGTGAATTATGCGGATCCGCATCACCGCATCCTGTCAGATGCCATGATAATAGCGCAACATACACTGTATGCATGCAAGCTACGTCTGCCGTTCCACCGTTATGGCTGAAGATGTTCCTCAGTTTATTCTCAACTTCAACTTTCTGAATTCTTATGAAAATGAAAGCAGCAAGTGATGTAAGCGATGAGAATTCTCAAAGGATAGAAAAAAGCAAACGTTTCTCTGACCTCAGCGACCAATGCAGAAACCAAATTTAATCAGCCAATATCAAAAATACCATAACACTCTTTGTTTGTCCCTCCAAAATTTTGCATAAACATTGTTTTTATTTTCTTTCGGGACTTGTAATAGTCCCAAGAGAAACTGGAAACAATATTTATGCAAAATTCTGGAGAGACAAACAAAGAGTATTATGGTATTTTTGATATTGGCTAATTTGGTTGATGTGAAGGCAAGAGCAATGAAAAGTTCAACCAACTCTGTTGTCAAAGTTTTGAAACAGGTAAAGGTAAAGTAACTTTATTTAACATCGGTAGTTCCTTCAGCTACAGGCTGGTATCAATGGAAGCCAACGGTGCGTCCTTTACCCCCCTGCCTCTGTCAGTGCTCTGTTTTACGGGTATTTAAAGCTATAGCTACATGGATCAGAGGAAAGTTGAAACAGATGTTTAAGTCACCGAGGATCGAACCGGGGACTTCTGGCTCCGAAAGCCGCGCACTAGCCAACTGAGCCACGACTTCTCCCAAAAGTACTAAGGCACACAGATATACTTATCATAGACCACCAAAAATAGAAAGAAACACTTGAAATTTAAATGTGTTAATTTCATATGAAGAATCATTAGTACAAAGCAAATTATGATCTCTGTACAAGCTATATGAAAAGTCTTGATGTCAACAGTAAGCTTAACCAATGCACTTGTAAAAAAATGATCTCATGTGGTCGTCTAACACAGGTTTTAAAATAAGACAGAAACCTAGTGAAAAATATTTCAACATATCAAAAGGTGAGGCTAAATGATAAGCTTAAATTATTGTCCTACAGTAGAATAGAGTGCTCAGAAATTTCTACCCTTTCCTGAAGTGCAAGATATGAATCAACAACAGCTAAAGGAAACCTTTTCACGCTCTGTGGCATGTTCAGGAGTTATAATATTTAGTTGTTATTGGTACGGATTAACCTGAATTTGCCTCCATGTACAAAGCAGTTAAGATATGTTTCTCAAACATTTGATTTTAGTTAAGAACCTTTACACACAAACAGTCCAAGGTGATTTTCGTTGTCAAATTGAAGCAAAGTGAATTTAGTAGCGTTCTACTTCCAATTCTCAGGTGCAGCCAATGAAAAATAATACTTATAATATTAATGTTAGGAGAAAATTGATGTTGATTGATTGAACTTGTTCGTAAACAAGTGGTTTTGCCCGAATTTCTTCGTCACTATAGGTATTTTATAAAGGAAATGAAAAGACCTGTTCCTCATGCATTGTTGAGTTACCGATATTTAAGCACCAGGGAATTTTTAAGGAGTGCAGGAGGCATAGCCGGGTGTTTTTAGACCCGATAAAACACATGCTTCGAGTTTTCTGAATGGCTTCAAAAACAGTCCAAAAAAAGCGTGTCCCTCAGGAGTCCAAACAAAGGTTCAAATAATTGTCAAAGGAGAACCTTGGCATAAATAAAAAAAAACCAGATGTCCGTGCAGTGGCTTTGTATGTGATAAAACACCACATGTTAATAAGGAGGAGGTTTTATCGCTATTAAGTCAGTGCACATGATTTATTATCAACCATTAAAA
>OX421452.1:13391906-13399406 GCA_949126865.1 Montipora capitata | reverse complement strand
TCTGGCATTAGACAGAGTAAAATCCATTGCAAAATGCAAAGTTAAGCTTGACGTGTAGTGTTTACTGTAAGCGCAAAGCTATATATATCTCTCTAATGAGTGAACATTTTCATCCATTTTCAATTTTTTTTGTTTGTGCCCCCCCCCCCCCCCCCCTTGCTTTGCTGCTGCCATTGCCATGACGGCCTGAGAGTGAGACTTTCTCGTCGGGTGGGGGTGTTTTAGGTGTGAATGGGTTAATGTTGCCTTATTTCTTTTTCAGTATGAATGGTGTTCTAGAATTTTATGACACTTCTGATGTAGTTTGCATGAATCAAGGAGAGCATTTTATGGCAACGGACGTTGAGTGGGATCCTACGGGCCGATATGTGGCCACCTCTGTCAGTTGGTGGGCACATAAGGTGAGTCACTCTTCTTGTCATCATTCAATCAACATGATATGTTTTTATATTTCAGTAATCGTTGGTTAAGTTTCTTTGATTTGTAGAAGGAAAACAGTGTTAGACCACTTGTGTCCGAAAATGCAGCTAATGCAAGCTCAACTGAAGTGTCCCTTGTCAATACACCAACTCCCTATTTACAACAACACAGAGTTAGGCCTCATGGCTAGGACTTAACTCAGTTGGTATAGGTAATCGTATGGGGCCAAGTAAAATTATATGGAATAACTTCACAAGTGGTTTTACAAAAAACTTTTAAAATATGACTGAAATTAACCCCAAATTTTACTTGACTCTGTTGGATTACCTAAACCAATTGAGTTAAGCCCTTGTCCTAGCTCTAGCGCCGTGTTGTACATAAACGGCCCATATGATCACTTGTTGTAATATTTCAGGAGACAATAATTGTTGAAGGTGGGGAGAAGAGAAATAAATGATGTTCATTTCTTATACAGCATTTGTGAACATAACTGAAATTTTCCTGGTCTCATTTGGCGATCATGAGAGCTGTTTTAGTTCAAACAAGTGCTTTCAATTTCAACTTCCACCAAAGGTTCTGTATGACTGAAACCTTACAAAATCAGATCTTGAGATTTGCTGCTGGAATGTAAAATACAGGGTTTTCTTTTTCCGTTTGGATGTGGTGACCTAATGATTTGAGCAGCAGGTAGGTAAACTAATCAGATCACCAAGCACAACCCAAGGAAACACTTTATGAGAAATCGATAGATATCCTTGCGTTTGGACTGGAACATGGAGAGTACTAAATTTTACGATCTGCACCACAACTTTCAACATCTTGAGACAAACGATAATACTTCAATATTGTTGTAGCTCAGTTTCTGTTGCACTAGTGGGCGGGCACTGATAATCTGGACATTTCGATAGTTTTTTTTCCTTCTCTGTAGGTGGATAATGGTTACTATATCTGGTCCTTTCAAGGGAAGCTGCTTCAGCGTCACGCATTGGATCAATTCTGTTCGCTTTTGTGGAGACCTAGGCCACCGAGCCTTCTGTCCGATGCTGATGTAAAGGTGAGAGGCAATCAATGGATTCGCCAGTTTTCCAACCAGGTTAATTTCACAAGGAATATTGAGGGAGTTCACCATGGCTAACCTGCATCGTAGATGTTATCTGACACCGGTTAGTAACGTCTGCGAAGTAGCGCCGAGTTCCTTGTTCTGGACCCCCAGAGATCCGGGGATGCCGGGTTCAAGATCGTTCTGACCACTCGCTGAATTTGATCTTGGTAGTTCCTGTAAATAGCCAACTGGTTTGCCGCCGGCTACATAAACTTTTTTGGGATTCTCGGAAGGTCGACTTGTGGCAAGTCTACCGGGTACACTGAAGTTAAGATTCTAATAGTTGTTCTTCTGTTCTGTTCGTGTCCTTGCCCCGGAAAAGCCCCTACGAGGAAGCGGTCCTGTAAGTATAAATGTATTGCGAGTCCTCAGCAAAGCTGACTTAAACTCCGAGGAAAACGTCCCTTCCACACAGCCTGCACTAGCCCCGAAACGTCCACAGAGCTGACGCCAAACTCGCCGTCAAGCAAAATTCCTTAAAAAGAACTTTATTTGTAAAACTGAAAGTTTACATTCTGAGCATTTATGCGCGTAGAACTGTCGGTGCTTATGTGCTCCTGAAACGACTTAGTCTCGACAACTGCTGTAACTATGCCAACTATGTTGTGATCTTTCAGAACATCAAGAAGGACATCAAGAGATTTCAGCGCATGTTTGAAGTCAAGGATCGAATGAGCCAGTCACGGGCCTCAAAGGTGAGTTAAGACGTTCCTTCGAGTAAGTAAAGAAGGTCGTGAAAGGGAGAAATGATCCTCGGCTTACATATACCTGTACAATTTTAGCTCTTGTCTCTTATTGACACCAGATAAATTCAGGTGGCGTTTAACGGGAGTTGAACCCATGATCTCTGCAATGCCGGTGCAATGCTCTACCAACTGATAGTTGGGAGGGGAATTTGTTGAATGAAGGGGTAGTTTCTAAAGAAACTGTAGTGCTGCGTCGGTGGGGAAGTAGTATACAAAAATTTGGTTTTATCAACGGAGTTGATAATGTAAATTGGCCACCGTACAGAGATTCTAAAAGCTGACGTTTCGAGCGTTAGCCCTTCGTCAGAGCGAATCGAGGGATTATGGGTTACGTGTAGTTTTTATAGTAGAGTAGGAGCTACGCTATTGGTAGTAACATGGCAACGCGAAAAATAGGAATATATTAGTTAAATGAAAAGCGTTCGTTAATACCGTGAGGATTAAGGGTGCCGATTTGAAAGATGAATTTTTGTTCCAGATTCTTGCGGCTTTCCGTCGTACCTAGATGTAGGGAAAGGCCGCAGATAGCCATGTGTTTTTTGGAGTGGTTAGGCAGATTAAAATGGCGAGCGACTGGCTTAGATGCATCCTTGTCGTTGACCGGGGGTCATGTGTTCGCGTGAAAGGACTCGATGATTGAAATAAATACATTTATTTGAAGCGCGGGTTAGAGCGGTTTTCAAATGAGTGTCGTAAAACCAAAACCAAAGTAATTACTTTGGCCAATCAAAAAGGACAGAGACAATCCAGTAAACCAATCGAAACTCCAAGTAATTACACATAGCCGACACAAAGCACGGTCTTTTAGTCTCACTTCTGATTGGTTGAAAAAGTGGCGCGAGAACTTTGAACCAATCACTGAGTGAAGTGATGCAAAACCAAAGCAATTCGCTAATTACTTTCGACACTCAATTGAAAACCACTCTATCACTTCTCCCTTTCATCTATAACCCGCACTTCAAGTACGTACACTTATTACTCATGCGCAGTAAGCGCATGAGGTATAAAATGCCCTCCGTTTCTTGTTTTCCGTGTGACATTAGTGCATGCAAATTTATGCTTGCATACATTTACAGACTGTACTTTACGTGGGGCGGGGGGTAGGGGATTATTCCAAACAATTAATAGCTGCTGAAAAATGTATTGTTGAGTCAGAAAAATTAATAGAAAGACTTGAAAAGAAGTGTTAGAGTCTTAAAATGTATGTATGCTTGGAATATCAGTCCATTTGGCATGACAAAATAAACAGTGCGTGTTTGAAGAAATCAACCATCCCTCTCATGTTTCAAGCCCTTAAGTAGACTTGCAACGATTCCACCTCACGAGAATCCCGGGAGAAAATGTTTTGGCGAGCGAAGCGTGATTTTTCGGACGACGAAGGACTTTTGAAAGTCTAGCCCTTAAGATGTGTCATTTTGTCTTGGATGTGCATGGTCGCGCCCGAGTCATCGCATCTTGACTGTTCAAACTTTGTGATTGTAGTCGCGGTCCTACGGCCCGGGTCGTACGGATCGAGCTGTTAGAATAAATCTTTTTCGATTGTGGAGCCAAAGGTAAGTTGTTGACATTAAAGACAAAATTATATATTTTTTTTCTAATCTGTTTTACAAATAAACACTTTGCACGAGAGCGGGGATCGACATAAAGGTCATTCAAACTGATCTCCATCAACATGCCGGTCATCTCAGCTCCTAATGATCTTTGAGAACCTTAGAGCAGCTTTGAGCGAAACTGAGAATACCTGAGAAAAACTGATCCGACTTTTAGCAATCTGAACTGTTCTTAGAACTACTGTTATTGTCAGTATGGGCATGCGACGAAGTTAAAATGGAGAATTCTTTCAACAATACAGACTAGTCGTTGACATGCATTCTTTTTATTTGGTGGCAAAGGAATTTAGAGGATGCTTCAAGGGGAAATTCTGGTTTTCTGTCTTACTTTTGTTTTACTTAGAGGCCATTTATTTGCCAGTATTGAAAAGTTTGGTTCACATTTATGAAATGTAACAAATCATCATCTGTGGCTTTACAAAGATCTATTTGTATCGCTTTTACATTCCTGAGTTAATTCGACTCGCAAATGACGTACAAACAACCCAGGTCCAAGAATTGTTGATCCAACTAAAACTATTGCAGCACCATACAGTCAAGGTAATGTTGAAGTATTTGGTACGGCAAATGCAGGCACACAACGTGTGGCAATGTCTCTGTCGGCACTTGTTTAAAGTTTCAGGAATCCAATAACCTCTTCAGCTGACTTGGTTCAAATTATAAACATTGGGAGTAATATGTATTCAGCTTTGTCACAATCATGCAAACAGGGACTCCTATTTTTGACAGATTTGCCTGTTATGGTTATAACTTAAGCTACATTAATCATCAGTTGGCATACAGTGATAGTTATAGTGGTTTGCTAAATAGTGCACTTCCTATAATTTCAGACTTTCCTTATGTTATATCAATGTTAGCTGCCCTTGATTCTTTGCTCATGGATAATTATCATGCATATATTTTAACCCTTGAACTTTACACAGTAGCAATATACTGTCTGCCTAATGGGAGGTGTAAAGTTTTTTACTCTCATGGCAGAGATATATTAGGTATGGGACCCATTTGCAACATTACATGTACTTCAATAATTATTGAAATAGAGTCATTAATGAATTTGGTACAACATTTTCAGAATATATGTGCACAAACATCTGTTACTTATGAGATTAAAATGTGTTAACATTATTAAAATGTAAAGCAACAGTGGAAGCAGTGTTCATTCATTATATGTGCGAAACCAAAATTTTAGACCCTAGGAGCACTTAAATGATGTTTATCTTTGTTCTTGCAAAGAATGTTCTGCTGTGTCATTTTATTCTATTTGTTTTTCCACCTCAAAAGTCTTGTAACTATTGCACCTCAAACAGTTGATAGTATCATTGAGAATGGAAGAGCAATTTATCAGAAATGTTACTCCAGCAAAATATGTTTTTATTTCTGATTTTCTAAAGAAATTAGACGTAGGCCGCTGGCCATGTAAAAGTTATTCATAGAGCAAGATGTCAGGGAAATTTATCTTGTAATGTGGTTCCCAGTAAACAACAGCTTAAAACTGTCATTTTGGATATTAAGGAAAGCAGCACAGGCTTTTTGATGTGAATTTCTAGCTACTGCATTAGTTGTGTTTTCCAGTGGTATGCAAAGCAAAAGATGAGTTACCACGTTTTTGTATACGATGATTCTGAACCAAAAAATGTAACAAAAGTATTTTCAAATGTAGATTATGTTATTGATCTCTTTTGTTCTATTATTCAAAGTAAATTTAATTGTTTTGAAACAAACTATGAGGTTGCATTTCTTAGATGTTTATGTGAATTATCAAATATAGAAAGGAAACAAATAATGAGAAAGCATAAATCTACTTCAGAAATTGCAGCAAACTGGAAGAAAGAAGAGAGAAATTTACAGCCCAATGGACCCAGAGAAAAAATAAGAACTTCCTTCAAATTGTTTTGAAAAGTACAGGTCTATGGACCCATAAAAAAATAGACTCTTTCAAATAAAGATGAAAAGTATAGGTCAATGAACTCACACGATAAAGAGCAACTTCTCTCAAATAGATTCTTGTAACACCTATATACCTTTTTTTTGTAGTGTACAATAAAGTTATTATTATTATTATTATTATTATTATTATTATTATTATAATTATTATTATTATTATTATTATTATTATTGTTATTATTATTATTATTATTATTATTATTATTATTATTGTTATTAAACTGTCAACAAAAGTACAAATAACCTGGCAGCGCATGAGTATAGGCTACTTAGAGCCTCTTGTTTCATTCAAAGATGGTCGTCTTCGCCCTCGTCGACTTCGTTTTCGTCTTCAGTCTTCTTCCTGTCAAGCGTTTGCGGTCTTTAATATTTTTCTGCAACTTGCCTGTAAGCAGGCTCTTCCGTTGAAATGACGCGCGGTCGGAATATAGGGGCTTGGCTAGTAACCAAGCCCCTATATATCGACCGCGCGCCGGGCACTTTCAACGGAAGAGCCTTTTTGCAGGCTGGTATTCTCCTGCTTCTTCCTTTTTGTTTTTTCTTCTTTTTCAGTCTTGTTGTTTTCTTTGTTGTTGTTGTTGTTGTTGTTCGTCTTCCTTTTCTTCTTCCTTTAGTCCTCGTCTTTGTCTAGTCTTTGTCTTTTTCCTCTTGGTAGTGTCATTTTGAACGATGTTCAAAACTAGTACAGATTCACCCACAGTAAACCGATTCTCTTTCGATTGACCAAATTAAGCTTTGCACCATCAGCCGAGCACCTGTGCAAAAGTGTATAAGTAACCTCCAGATCGTACAATTCTGCATGACACAGATTTTCTGTGTCTGTTGCAGACAGGGCGTGATTGGAGGAAAAGAGATGCGTGTTTCGTCTTCAGGGCCGAAGCTGTGCTATGCTTCGGTCTTTCCTTATAGCACGCTACAAATAGATTGATTTATTTGAAAGAAATTCTTAGGTACTCAGGATGGAGACTAATTTGGTTTGAGGCTCGACTTGTCGCGGCACCGTGGCATTTTAGCCGGTGTTGCACAGTTGTTGCTAGGGACGGCGGCAGCGGCTATGAGCACGTTGTCTAAAAATCTCACTTCCCGTTTTCGTTGAAATTTCGCGATTACTCCAAGACAGTAATTTCGCATGATAAGTGTCTCATCATTCCAGGAATATAACTGGTGTGAAAGGTGTTGATGTTTGGTGAGAAAGTTTGAAAATATTAAATTATCGTCAGGTGCTCACGTCCTTCACATAACCTCAAAATTTGGTCATTTCAGTCACGTTGTCAAGACGAGAACGGCAAAGAAATGTATTAAAATGTGAAACGCACGTGCGAGGAGTGAAGAGCCATTGTTTTTGCTCATTAAGGTGGCTCGCTAGAGTATTTGCGAATACCCTCACTACAGGGCACGAGTTAAGTCCAGAGACTTAAGGCAAGCAGACACGATGGGTCACGTTGCAGGGACATGTTGCAGCGACAAAAAGGTGTGTAGTACGCACTGAGGTGACATGCATTAGGGAACATGTGTGTTGCACACACACGAAAATGTTGCGGGTACCAGTGGCGGATCTAGGATAAAATGGGGAATTCCAAAACAACGAAAAAGTTTCTATGGAGGTCCGAGGGCATGCTCCCCCAGGAATTTTTTTGGATTTGAACTCTCTAAAGTCCCTTTTCCCGTGTTTCTGACC
>OX421452.1:13359406-13384406 GCA_949126865.1 Montipora capitata | reverse complement strand
TTGCTCGCTGAGTGGATGCAATTAATTATTTAGTAACAACGCTAAGAGTGTCAAATGTTGTTTTTGGGAAGATTTCGGATGAGCACTATAGTGAGTTGAAGTGTAAATAAAACTAAAACAAGAGACTTAAAGAAGAAAGGACTCGTCGAACATCAGCAAAGAAGTAGCTAAGAGATTTCGCAATGGCACTCACAAGTTCTAAAACGGAGGACTACGTACAAAAAATCAACAAACTTCATGACATGTACTTAGAAAGGGAACTCCATCACTTGGAAAACGCGCGAACGTTTTATCTTAAAACGTTTCGCACCGAGTACAGAGCTGCCAGAGAGAAACGCGACAAAATAGTGAGCAAAGCGAAGGAGTACAGACGTCTTCGAGTACTGAAAAACAGACAAGAAATTCAATCCCATGAACATTTTGAAAAAGGAAGAAAACAAGATGTCTTTATAACGGAGCCCGGAGAAGAAAGTTATTTTAATCATTTGAACGTTTCTTCGTAATTTTTGCTGTGATATGAACATTTGCGGAAAAGCGCTAACGATTTTCTTGAAATAACATCTTTTATTAAGACGGTAGCATTGAGATGATGTGCTTAAGGAACTGTCTTTCATTACCCATGTTGCCTATGGTTACGTTCAAACAAAGCTTACGATTTCTTAGTTTCCAGGCAAGCGGAGTCAATCGCGAGGAGAGCGAGAACCGCCTGTCACGAATGAGGGTACCAGTTACAGCCCTCCTTGTCTGAAAAATAGTGAAGGCTTTAGGCACGGTAACAATTCGGGGCCGTTCCTTTTTCTTCTTTTTTCTTCATCGTAGTCACAAATGTGCATACCCCGCGGATATTGAACCCCACAAACCGGGAATCCGGGGGAATAACGTGCGTGAGTTCCAACCCAGGATCACTCAAGTTTTCCGGTAAACTAAGGAAAGACGCCTCGATAAAAATCGACACGATACCACAAGCACTCGATATACGGTTATTACGCCTCGATCGTGGTGTCATTAATGAGGGAGATTCGACCCGAGTCCAGATTTTGAACTGACGAGGGATCACTCGTTTGTGCCCACAGATCTTTGATAACTTGCTCATGCTCGAGGTTCGATTATTATTACGCAGTTCCACGTGCAATATGAAGCACGTCTCGAGGATTCTCCCAATACACTCGATGTCCAAAACGAGGGAAGACTGAAAAAAGGAGATCCCTCGATCGTGATCAAAACGAGGGAGATTCGGCCAGGATTCTCGTCATACACTCGAGGGAAGAGTCGGATCCACGAGTCGTTTCAAAGATTGACTTAATTTTGCACAGCAACACCAACATAACCGAGGCTTCATCACGGCATGTAATCCTTGCATACGGCGGGAGCTACTGAAATTTAAACTGACCAATCAGAATTCAGCGAGCGGGAAAAACTGTGCTATCCTTGTGCTATCCGACGTCACGCCAATTGTTTACGTTCTGATTGGTTAGATCGGTGGACATTCGCTCAGCCTTCTTTTGTGACTCTCTTGACCGTTGCTTCTGTGAACTCAGCGAGACAGAAATGACGCATTGTTCTGACAATCAATTTGCCAATCCACTTTATCCAGTTTATGACATGGGCTAGCATGTGATTAACAACCAGGATCGCTTTTTGAACTTTATTCTGTAGAAGAAGAAGACTTTGCTGACTGAACATTTTTACGACGAAATCCCTTGGTTTGTTCAGCACTTTGATGTCCGATAACTGAGCCGTTCTAACGAGTGTTGGGTCAATCACATTTGGTCGTCTGAGTGAAGTTCTTTCAGCTCTTGTTTGTGTGTGTCCATCATGATCGAACTTCAGGTGAATAGTGAGGGGAACAATTTTTCGTTCATCTGCTGTGCCAAACAACAAACAATCCTGTTGGGTGTTCCACGTGCTTGGCAAGTTTTGCACGACCATCGTCTATCAGATCTGGAGTGGAGTTTTCTTTCAGTGATTACAACTTGCGATCGTTCTACAAACATCCACGTAGCATGCAGCACTTTTTAGTGACTCGAGGATCCTGTTTTGCTGTTTCAAAGG
Source organism: Montipora capitata (assembly GCA_949126865.1). NCBI lineage: Eukaryota > Metazoa > Cnidaria > Anthozoa > Scleractinia > Acroporidae > Montipora > Montipora capitata. The sequence continues at coordinate 13,382,354 of OX421452.1, read as the reverse complement.
GAGTCGTGCATTCTTGAGCAGTTAATTTGTTTGTTCCTCAGTGCTTGTATTTTTTCGTTTGTTCCTGATGTCGCAAAGTAACTTTGATGATTTGAAAGGACTTAAATCCTTAATTGAATTAGCGATTTTTTTTATTAAGGAACCAACAAGAGAATGGTACACAAAATTAGGAGAAACTGTTGGTTGAATGGACAATAATTGTAGCCATAATTATCTACCCAGTTTAAGTACTAAGCTCAACAAGTTGTTTGGCTCCACAAGTTTCAGTTTCAGGCCAGGTACCCGAATTCACCCAGGTACTGGTACACTTACTACCATTGTTCTTTGGAAATTGAATAGCTCCTTGATCACCTGGTTGCTTGAGAAGAAACTTGATGTGTTTGTTCTCTACATTGGTGAATACGGCCACTAACTGTCCATTGTGGGTAAACTCCAGACCAACTCTTCTTTTTATTTATTCTTTGTTCTTTGCAGGGCATCAACAATGGTTTCCCTTGTAAAATATTAGTTTAAAGGGTTTGTTAAAGCTGTTTTTCATTTTATAGGGCACTGTGGTTGCCAGATTCACTTTCAAACTTATCATGGAAACGTAAATCAATACCAGTGAAAAGTCAGTCCCTTGAATTGTTGATAGAAAATTAATTTAAATGCATATTGAAACATCAATTGCGGAATATTTTTTTTCATTCCCACTTTGTGAACCTAACATACATTGCTGCAGTTTGTTTATTGCTTGGTCATTCAATGTGTTGATCACATCAAATTATTTAATTTTTTGGTATTGTTCTCAGACCTCCATAGAGACACTATCTTTATCTAAAAACTTAACTGGTTGCTTTTTGGAGCCCTTTTGTGGCATATTTAGATAGGCAGGAAATGTTCCACATTTTATGGTAAATAGTTCTGCATGGTTTTAAGGAATATATTGCAGCCAAATCTAATTGAATATGAGACTAAAATATGCTGTTTCACATTTTGTGAATTTAAAGACTATTAATATTGTTTGCGCTTGTTTTAAAAGGCTTAGGGTTGGCGTTCAAAAGTGTTCCTTCAATAATCTTATTCTGTAAAGATTACCTTGGGAGAATTGGATTAAGGCCAGTTTTTTCTTCTAGCTTCTTTCCCCATTGCCCTCTCAGAATGGAGTTGATTTGGTTTTGCCCAATGTTGAAAGATGAAACAATGCCTAAACCAGCCGCAAGGAATACTTCATAGTGCTTTTTTACAAATATGGGCATGAGGGTGCTCGTAAGCATCTGACCATGTCAGGCTCTTATGTAGCCTTTAATTTACTCCCGTCTGACCCGTTTGACCTTTTAGCATCTTGTATAGTGTCCCTCACTCAAAGGATTAATAAATATGTATATGTATGTATGTACCATTGTTTCGCATGCTAAAGTGGTATTATAAATAATTTATTTCTCTAAGAGAGTCTTCTTTTTGTGTAGGTCATTCAAAAATTGTTGGAATTGCTTCTTTGAGCTGTTGGATGAAAGAGGCAGAACATTTGATGAGGCCCTCCTGTGGGGAGGGGTCCTTGTTCCCATTAAATATTTGCTTGTGTTTCCAGGTTGTTCCCCAAATTACTTTCAAACTTGTTCCCAGCTTTTTGATCCCTAAAATTTAAATTGGTTTTCTTCCCTTCCCTAAAATATTTTGATATTGTTACTCTGTTCCCCAGTTCAAATTAGCCATGTTCTCTTTTTCCCCAAAACCCCTGGGAGTGCCTCTTTGATGTTGATTCTCTTATTGGCCTCATAGTAATTCACTGTAGAATTGCAAGACACAGCAAGTTCTTATTTGGGAGTGAGGGAAAAGTTTTGAATGAATTTTCACACAATACAAGAAACACAATTTTGACTGCCCCTTCTAGTCTATTATAGATCTTGCTCTTTTCGGACATGAATCAGCTTGTTTGCACCTTTCTGGCGACCTCCGTGAGGGCAAGCTCTAGAAGCTCTTCCTTAGTGAGCCTTTGCTGAAAAACTTTCCAAGACTGGCTTTCCCGTGTTAGGGGCCGAGGTTTTTGAGCAAAATTCATCAGCGACTTCCTTGCAGCTTATAAACGGTGTTCCTTCGAGCAATGGTCAATAAAAGTTTTGTAGTGCCCATACAAATTTCCGCTACTTAAAAACGTAACACGAAACAAATATCAACTTGGCAATTTTTCTTTCCCGATTCTCCATTTAAAATTCACGTGAGCGCTATTAATAAAGGGCCAGAAAACCATTTAATGGCAATTTTTTTGTCAACAAACATGAGTTGTCCGCGAGCAGAATTCGAAGGTAAGCTGTTGTGCTTTGGCTGTTATTTGTGTTTTTTCTAACTATTCTAAGACGAATCCAGGCTGATATTTTCGAATCAAGTGTAAGAAGACGGCAAAACCGTATTGATAATGTATTTATTTGTGTTAACCCCGCGAATAAAGACTTTGGTCGCATCCTTTCGACGGGGTAGATCGACAGCAATGCCATTTACGCACAACCGAAATGCACTGTTACCGGTGAAAGGGCAAATGATTGACAGGATAGCACGGTTTTGACTGCCGCGCGCACTGCGGGCGCGGATTCCGTATGCAAGGATAAAGCGACCAATGAAGTTGTCATATACGATACCTATAGATATCAACGCGCGACTATTTCAGCACATTCACTTTAAGACGACGTTTGGTCTCTCCGATGTACTGAAGATTACATTTAGTGCACTGAATCATATAAATTACATTAGGGGTTTCACAAGTAATATGTGATTTGATTTTAAAGGTTTGTCCAGTACTATAAAAAGTATATTGATTACGGCCATCCTCAATAAAAGGACAGGCGGTGCAACTAGTTTTATTGCACCGAAACGAGCCGGATGGAGATCCAGATTGGTCGGTGTTAGTAGGTTCCGGCAATTTAGCTCTAACTAGAATATCACTAATGTTTTTACAACGCCGGTAGGCTACTAAAGAGAGATTAGTAAGAACATTTTTACAGCGACCAGATGAATAAAGCACGTTAGAGTGTTTGTGAATTATACGGGATATGTTAGGTAAAGCGGGGTTATAGGTAATGACGAACGGAACAGTATCTGTCTGTTGTTTAGGTTTGGGTTTAAGAGCGTCGTTCCGGGAAATATCAGAAGTACGTCGTATCTGGGTTTTAAGGAAATTAAGTTCGTAACCTCGATTGACGAGGTTGTCCAGCAGTTCCTTACAGCGTTGTTTGTAAGTGTCATTGTCGGAGCATATGCGTCGAAGGCGAAGTGCAAGGCTATATGGAATGGAACGTTTAGTGTGGGTGGGGTGGCATGAGGAGATAAGTAAATATTGATGTTTGTCAGTGGGTTTAGTGTAAAGGTCGGTTTCTATGAGACCATCCTTGAGTGAGACCATCACATCAACGAATGGAATATTTGTGAGGGAATGCGAACAAGTGAATTTAATGGTGGGATGAAGGTTATTGAGATAATCGACAAATACTTTCAGTTTATCTGAACCTTCAGTCCAAATAAGGTCTCCGATGACCTTAGAAAATGCTTTTCTTGCTTTGTCGCCCGCTCTTGCGTTCATATTCTTAAAGACCGCCAGGCCGTCGTCTCTGTACAAGCCAATGTCCCTTTCCGGGGGTTTTGCTAAAAGCAGGCCCGCGGCCCAGGGGCCCGCGGCCCACGGCCCGCCACGGCCCAGCGGCCCGGCGGCCCGAAGGCCCAGCGGCCCACGGCCCGGCGGCCCGGCGGTCCGGAGGCCCGGAGGCCCGGTAGCCCACTCCTCATTTTCCACGGTTTTTCTGTCCAGCGGTAAATCCACGCGCATGCACAGATCTGCATCGGGTTTGGGCGTGCAAAATGGACGACGGTGAGTTTGAATTCGTTTACCATTTTAATCATTTAAATCCTTGTTTCTGTTTGTTGTTGTAAACAGACGAAAACAGCAGAGAATGACAACATTTTTCACTTAGCAACATGCAACGAAAGAAAGGATCGAAAAGGATTGAAATGATTATTAAAATGGTAAACGAATTCAAACTCACCGTCTTTCATTTGCGCGCCCAAACCCGATCATCAAATCTGAGCATGGGCGTGGATTTACCGTTAGACAACAAAACTGTGTGGGCCTCCGGGCCACCGGGCCGCCGGGCCGCCGGGCCGTCGCGGGCCGTGGGCCGCGGGCCGCTGGGCCGTGGGCCGCGGGCCGCTGGGCCGCGGGCCTGCTTTTAGCAAAACCCCCTTTCCGGGAATTTCGATGATAATGTGTGTAGGATGTACAGACCGACTAGCTCGCAAACCTCGGCTCCGTCATAGCAACCCATGGCTACATCGAACATAGGGTGGGCGACAAAGCAAGAAAAGCCTTTTCTAAGGTCATCGGAGACCTCATAGGCAGCCCAAGCTCGCGTCACTACAGACAGCCGTTGAGAATTTAAACGCGTTATAAGACTTTGTATGGTAAATCAAATACCGTCGATTATAAAGCCTAAAAAATGCTCAATTTAACTTTCATTCAATAAAGTGAATAAAAATGACTCACCTCTGGTGTATTCTTGTGCCTTTTGGAGCTTATTACACCGTTTCGGGAATTCTGTGTTTTCAGTGTTTTCAATGTTCTAAGACGAAGTCAAGGCTGCACACTACGATTCCGACCGTTGTCAGCTCAGAGGCGGTTTGCGACTCGAAAATCCATCCCAGCCAAGATTTTTTCACGGAAAGCTAAAGCCACATCATTTGCGAACCTCCGTGAATGTTTCATCGTCGAAAAACCCCACACACTTGGCTGGAAATGAGCATTTTCTGCTTCGATTTCTACGATAGCTGATGAATTTAACTGCAACTGATGACCCGTGAAGACACGGAGCTTGGGTCCGAGGTCAAATTAACTCCACCCGATGAGGTACAGTCATTACAACACTTACCCCATCCCCACAGCGGCTTCTCGTAACCATGGAGCTGTTACGAGAAGCCGCTGTGGGGATGGGGTAAGTGTTGTAATGACTGTACCTCATCGGGTGGAGTTAATTTGACCTCGGACCCAAGCTCCGTGTCTTCACGGGTCATCAGTTGCAGTTAAATTCATCAGCTATCGTGGAAATCGAAGCAGAAAATGCTCATTTCCAGCCAAGTGTGTGGGGTTTTTCGACGATGAAACATTCACGGAGGTTCGCAAATGATGTGGCTTTAGCTTTCCGTGAAAAAATCTTGGCTGGGATGGATTTTCGAGTCGCAAACCGCCTCTGAGCTGACAACGGTCGGAATCGTAGTGTGCAGCCTTGACTTCGTCTTAGAACATTGAAAACACTGAAAACACAGAATTCCCGAAACGGTGTAATAAGCTCCAAAAGGCACAAGAATACACCAGAGGTGAGTCATTTTTATTCACTTTATTGAATGAAAGTTAAATTGAGCATTTTTTAGGCTTTATAATCGACGGTATTTGATTTACCATACAAAGTCTTATAACGCGGTTAAATTCTCAACGGCTGTCTGTAGTGACGCGAGCTTGGGCTGCCTATGGAGACCTTGGATTGAAAATAACCGTGCAAGGCAACCTCAAGGTGGTGAATTATCTCGATGTCACGCTAAATCCAACAACTGGAAGGTATTTCCCATACAGAAAACCCGACAACGATCCATTGTACATCAACGCCAAATCCAATCACCCTCCTTCTATAATTAGGCAAATTCCAACATCCATAGGCACTAGAGTATCGAGTTTGTCCTGCGAACAAGACGAGTTCGATAAAACCTCGCAGTTGTACAACAATGCCCTGAAATCCAGCGGGTACAAAGAACGAATCCATTATGTTGCAAATCAAAACCAAGGAAGAGCAAAATCCAGAATCAGGTCAAGAAAAATCATATGGTTTAACCCACCATACAGCCAGAATGTTCGAACCAACATCGCTAAATCATTCCTTTGCCTGATAAACAAACATTTCCCAAAGTCACACAAGCTCCACAAAATATTCAATAGAAACAACCTCAAGGTCAGCTACAGCTGCACTACAAACATGGCTAACATAATCAAAAGCCACAATCAAAAGATCCTGAATGAGTGCAACGAGACCTCCAGTGAGAAGAAATGCAATTGTAGAAACAAAAACCTTTGCCCTCTTGACGGTGCGTGCCGAACCAGCAACATTACCTACCAAGCTAATGTCACAACAACTTCCGGTAACTCAAGATCCTACATTGGCATGACGGAAAACGAATTCAAAACACGGTACAACAACCACAAGCTTTCTTTCAATGACAAAAAACACTCACATGACACTGTACTTTCCAAACACATCTGGGACTTAAAGGACAAAAACATCGACTACGCAATCAACTGGCGCATCATAAAAAGAGCAAAAGCATACGAAGGCAACCCTTCTCGCTGCAACCTGTGTTTATCTGAAAAACTTTACATCTTGTGCGCAAAAAACGCCTTTCTGTTGAACAAGAAATCTAAGCTGGTAACGAAATGCCGCCATGAAAATAAGTTTTTCATGACAACCAATCACCGGAAGCGTCGCTACAACCGTTCCTAAATTGAAAACTTATATATGACATCTTCTCGTAGACAACAATCATTTGAATGCGGCGGCAATTTGTTTGCGTACGTCAGCAACCCAATTCAGTGCAACGACGTCAATTTCAACATTAGAACCAATCACAGGCCGCAAAAGTGAGACGGCAATACATAGAGGATATTACACGGTGGCGAGAAGATATGAATTTTATGTTCGAGTGGCAAGAACAATATCTCACGAGTGAGCGAAGCGAACTCGTGAGATATTGTTCTTGTTCTTTATTATATGGAGATATTGAATATTTCCGATTTTATTACGCCACTCGGGTCCCGGATGAAGTGGCGTATGGAATCTACGAGTGGTTTAGTTCCCAGTAAAACACTCTCCTCCATATAATAACACGAAATATTGACGGCTCGCTCATAGGCAAAACTATAAGAAGATCGCGATACCAGGCAATATCCTACCTTTGTGCTAGCTAGTTTGTTAGTTTTGTTACCATGACATGGCTTTGTGAAAAAAAAGGGCATGTAAGAAACCGCCTCAAATCGACAGAACAACCATGCCAACCTGAATTGTAGGCTGAAATACTAATCGACAAAAGAGGAGATGTCATTCTTGTGCCTGTTTTAAAAATTTTGGTCCGCAATAATTTCATTTCATTAATTTGATTTATTTATATCAAAACGGAGGGTCGCTGGCTGGTTGTTTAATTTCGACAAGTTTAAGTTCAGTTTCGTTTCTTTTAAACGATAAAATTAAATAGTAAAAGGCAAGTTCACTTACTAATCAGCAAGGTGTGATGAAGATTAAAAAAAAAAAGGGATCATGTCCGCCATCTTTGCGCGCGAAGGTATTGTTGGCTCTTCGGACTCCATTCCGGTGTAATTTTCAACACTTTTCGGTTTCAGTCAGCTCATTTTATGGTAACAAAGAATATAAACTTGCGGGGAATTTCAAATCACCCGCGACAAAATTATTTACGTGAGAAACTAGTGTTACCATGGATACGTTTTGCAGGTAGAAAGAATTGAAATTTCGATCAGGCGCGGGTTGATTAGTTTACAGTTTTATTTATCCTTATAAATGACGGATCGCGATACAAAACTAATTGCGATTTTGAGACGGCAATACCACATTATATTGACGGCGTTGGGAGAAAATATATTCCGTATTGGGCGGAGTCGCGAAGCCGTCAATATAATGTGGTATTGCCGTCTCAAGATAGCAATTAGTTTATCTAGTTACTAAAACAAGGAATGACCTAAAATGACCTAAAATGATGTAAAATGAATCTAAAATGATCTAAATTTTAAATTTTTAAATTTCTTTTATTTCTTAAAAAAGACTAGTGAGCAGCACAACGGACGACTTCATGTAGTTGTATACTTTTAGTTTATTCTAACGCGTTTCGTCTCTATCAGAGACTTCTTCAGGGAAATTCCCGATAATTAGTGTATTACAGCAGCTGTTTTCATTGATGGGAAGTGTCTAGTTTTTCCCCAGCAACGTGGTTTTGACCGTCCAGGAAGTTACTAAACGTGAAACAATGTTTCCTTCATGACTTCATACTGGTTATTGTCTAGGATTTGTTTCATTATAATTGATTACCAGAAACCCATAAGGGTTGAAACGTGTAACGGCCTCTTGTGTGCTGGGAAACAAGCTTCTGAATATTCAATTTGCTAAGTACCATATTTGGAACAACAAGAGCGAGGGGTTTCCAAATATGGTACTTAGCACTGAAACATTCAACCAATCAGTTCGCACTGAATATTCGAAAGCTGTGAACGCGCGTTACACGTTTCAACTCTTATGGGTTTCTGTGATTACTTAATTATGCATGTAATGATTATTTCATTCTTCACTATTGGAAGGTGGACAGTGCTAATTTGAGCATAAATTTATGAAGTGTTTCCATCGCAAGTTAATACTTTATGTCCTTAAATAAGACTCATGAGGCAAATTTCAGAGACATTTCAGCCTGGGTCATGCCATTGTCAGTTAATGCAAAGTTGTGTTCTTTAGTAGTCTGCAAAGAACACAACATTGGATTAAACAGTCGATTGCATGAGCCATCCCCAAACATGTCTTTAAAGTGCTACTATGATCAAATTTTCATCCCTTGTATCTATAGGTTTATTTTATTTGACTAAAAAACTCTCCACATTGCTTGCATTTATAAGGTTTCTCTCCAGTATGGACCCTTTCGTGTCTCCTCAAATCTCCTGCTCGGGCAAGCCACTTGCCACATTCTTGGAAGGCTTCTCTCTAGTGTGGACTCTTTCATGTGTCCTCAAACCTTCTGCTCAGCTAAAACGTTTGCCACATTTTTGGCATTCATGAGGTATCTCCAGTATGGACACTTTAGTGTCTCCTCAAATTTCCTGCTCGGGCAAACTTTTTGCCACATTGTTCGCATCTACGAGGAATCCCCTCTGTGTGGACTCTTTCATGTATCCTCAAATGTTCTGCCCGGCTAAAACGTTTGCCACACTTTTTGCATTCATGAGGCTTCTCTCCAGCATGGACACGTTCATGTCTCTTTAATATTCCTAGTTGGCTAAAAGACCTTCCACAATGTTTGCACTCATAAGGCTTCTCTCCAGTATGGACTCTTCTGTGTACCGTCAAAGCCGTTTTTTGGCTAAAACATTTGCCACATTGTTCGCATTGATAAGGCTTCTCTCCAGTGTGGACTCTTCCATGTGTCCTCAAACTTTCTGCCCGGCTAAAGCGTTTGCCACATTTGTGACATTCATGAGGTTTCTCTCCTGTGTGGACCCTTGTGTGTCTCCTCAAATCTCTTGCTTGGGCAAAGCACTTGCCACATTGTTCGCATTCATGAGGCATCTCTCCAGTGTGAACTCTTTTGTGTGTCCTCAAAGTCGTTGCTTGGTTAAAACATTTGCCACATTGTTTGCATTGATAAGGCTTCTCTCCAGTTTGGACTCTTTCGTGTGTCTCCAATGTTCCTGCTTGGCCAAAACACTCTACACCAGTATGGACTTCTACATCTCTCATATGCAAGGGATGATCTACGATACGGTTTCAAATTAAATCACGCTGGTGAAAAAAGCATTAAAAGTAAAACAACGAAAGCTAGAGAATATTAAAAAAACACAATGAACAATAGTTACTGTACTATTTAAAAGTCATTCATAAGAAATTAGAAACAAGAATAAGCATACTGGTACTATAAAACTCTAAATGTTCAACCACTATACATGTATATATGACGCCGAAATTGTTTTATCCGTAATAACAACTTGGAATAGTGCTCATGGTGATGCAGTGCAAACTGTTAACTGTCGGGTGAAGCGGTTCTGTAGGCAAAACGGATGGAAACTGATACTACCCAGAACGTGGATCTTATCTTGATCCCTTAAAGTTTATGTTACATTTTCAAGAAGTCTTTAAGTTCTGGTTTATTTCCAGATGACTGGAAATGCGCTAGAGTGACTCTATTGTTTAAACTTTGGCCAGTCGGCCTATCTCAGTTATCTCAGAAATGTACCGTAATAGCTAAGGTGTTCGAGAGAATAGTGTACGATCAACAGTATAGTTTTTTGCCTAATCAAGAAATTATCACAGACCGACAGTCAGGTATTTGCTCCTTACACTCGACTGTCACTGCTCTCCTATAAGAGACTGACAGTGGTGTTCCTTGACTTGAAAAAAGCATTTGATGCCGTTAATCACGATGTCCTTTTAGCTAAACTTAGTCTGTAAGGAATACAGAAGTCTGCTTACGATTGGTTTAAGTTGTATCTTTGAAAATAACCGCACCCAGAAATGTGTCGTTAATGGTTCGCTTTTCAAATTCTGTTCCCTGCGCTGTGGGTTCCCTCCATGAACCATCCTAGGCCATCTTCTATTCTTGATGTATATCAACGATTTTCCAAACTGTTTATCGTTTTGTCAACCTAGGATGTATGAAGACGGCACCCACATAACAAATGCTAGCGCAGAATCACACTAAATGCAGTCTAGTGGTCTGAATCGTAATTCAACTAACATCTCCAAATGGTTTCTCTGCAACAAACTTACTCTGAATACGACTAAAACGAAGTTTATGTCAATTGGCTTTAGACAAAAATTGAGCACATTTCCTGAATCCTTTGAACTTTCGATAGATAATCTTCCTATAAAACAAGTATCCACTTCTAAATCACTTGGGAGTCTTACTGATGATAAAATGGCATGGCATAGTCATATCGCCAAATACCTAAAAAGATTACCTACGGCATTACTGCAACGGTACATTGTTTTGTAGAATTGATTTCGATAAAAGTTTCTTTCAACTTATAATTATGCAAAAAACTTTTTCGGAGAATGAGCTTGTGATCAACAGGAGTGTAAACACACTTTGAAGATGATCTAAAGTGAATTAGAGTGTCCCCTTTGAATAATCCTTGCTTTTTAATTACGAACTTTTAGTCTATATTATTTACCATAATAATAGCTCATTTCATACCATGGATTACTAAAAATTACCTTGTGATTGCTTGCTCTTGAGGTGATGATTATTACGAGACATTCAACTAAGGGCTTTTTTAAAATTGCCACAAGTAGTTTTGTCGAAACAACAGACAAAGAAATCAATTGCTTTAAAAAAACCTGGAACCCGCCTTAGGTGGTAATATTGTTTTAGACTAATAGTTACAGAGGTGGTGATTTGAAAATATGCACCAATTTTTTAAAGTTAACTTACCGAAAGTATGGCTTTTCTTTTTGCGGATCGGTGCGTTCTTTGAAAGTATAAGGCTGGTTACACACTAGAAGCTTCACAAGTGTACTCAGGGCGCGACGAAAAAGCTGTTTGATAGCCTGGGGCTAGTGAATTGACTTGTCGGGCTAGCGATTTCTTATCGTAACTTGCCTGATGGGCAAGCACGGTTGGTTCTTCTTTTCTGATGATAAATTGAGCTTTTGTACCAAAAAGTGTGTAGCAGAAAGCTCCTACGAGAAAATGATAACGTTATGAAGCCAAATGAGGGAATTTAAGATCTACGAAAGCGACGGTCGAGGGAAACGTCACCTCAAAATATAATTTTTTTTCTAAAATAAATTAATTATTTTATTTACAGCTTACATTACTAACACTACATACTACTTACTCTATTAACAATACTAATACTACCTACATTTTAAGATAAAAACTAGCGATAAAATTTTCGACGTTTCGATCTCGCTGAGATCATTTTCAAGTTTGAAAAAAAATGAATAAAAAAATGAATAAAACTTTGCCTATAAGAAGTAAAATCACACGTGAGAATATTAAAAGCGATAAAAATGTGGAAACATGTGCTATGCGTTACAAAAGGTAAGTGATAAAACTAAAAAAAGGCTAGATAACAATAGGACAAAAGGCTTTACAAAAGAATAAATGAAATACTCCGAGCTATAAAAATAACTTTGCACGGATGGAGTCAGACTGCGTGTTCAAAGTTGGCTTTAGTTCTTTTATAAAAAGCATCTCATAAATTAAGCAGTCAAATTTGCTCTGGCACTTCCGTAAGATCTTAAAACTACGAGATATGTCCCTTGGGTCCCTCCCATGTTGATCTCTGACGTGTTTCCCGATGGCAGATCCCTTATGTTCTTCAATGCGTTGATACAGGTGTCGACATAATCCGCATCGTACAGATCACACTTGAAATGGTAAACAACACATTGTTGGTTAACAATAGGGGGTTTGCTTTCTTTTGGCTTGATGTTAGATCCGATCTTTCGGCTTGTGTACACGGGATGGATATAAGGGATCTGCCATCGGGAAACACGTCAGAGATCAACATGGGAGGGACCCAAGGGACATATCTCGTAGTTTTAAGATCTTACGGAAGTGCCAGAGCAAATTTGACTGCTTAATTTATGAGATGCTTTTTATAAAAGAACTAAAGCCAACTTTGAACACGCAGTCTGACTCCATCCGTGCAAAGTTATTTTTATAGCTCGGAGTATTTCATTTATTCTTTTGTAAAGCCTTTTGTCCTATTGTTATCTAGCCTTTTTTTAGTTTTATCACTTACCTTTTGTAACGCATAGCACATGTTTCCACATTTTTATCGCTTTTAATATTCTCACGTGTGATTTTACTTCTTATAGGCAAAGTTTTATTCATTTTTTTCAAACTTGAAAATGATCTCAGCGAGATCGAAACGTCGAAAAATTTTATCGCTAGTTTTTATCTTAAAATGTACTTCGAAGAAACTACTTAATACTACCTACGACTCTGTAATTATACTATTCACAATTACTTAAACAACAGAGTACTGACCTTATATTTACAATGCAATCTTTGCGCGGTTTACAATACTAATACTAATATAAATTACAGGACACATAAAATACAATACAGTTACTTCGACAGGCAAGACATGCAATGTGATTACTAACTACAGGAACTGACTTACTAAAGGTATCGAGAAATTTACTCAGGAGAGAAATTTGGACCACTTTTTAACAAAAGCAGAGTAATTATTCATCATGATTGCGATATATCTTTCCATGTCGATTTTATCTTGTACAAGGGTGACGAAATCCGCAAACTGAGGTCTTTTATAATCTAAGGCATTAGTATAAAGAAAGCATTTTCCCATTAAGATTAAGTAACTGAGGGTTAAACAAAATGACCAGTCGTCAAGCACTCCATCTTTAAATAGAGTAAATTTCTTTTCTGGAGAAATCGAATTAAACCAAGTAGTAATCTCAGACCAAAATGATTTCGCAACATAACACGAAACGAGTAGAGGAGAAATCGCTTGTTCAACATTAATACAATATAACGGTGAGGTTTTTCTTCATTTTGTGTAAAATGTTATTTGTATATAGTATATTACGTATTATTTTGTACTGAAAAATGGATAGTTTTACTTCTTTCGTTCCACGAAATGGCAAAGAGTAAACTCCTTGTCTCGCTTTTGTGCATCCAAAGCGCACTCTATTAATCTTTTTGTCTGCAGTAGGTGGACACTGCAGTCGGCTAATCAGAGTATTGTACACTGTCTCGCACGTGAGCTTATCGATCGCCAGTTGAGTGCTTGTTTGGGCATGTTGACGCTCATCTCTTTTTATTCTTTTTTTCCACTGATCAGGTATAGCCGACAACAAGCTACGGTTACATTTAACTTTAAATTTTTGCGCAAACGCCTTAAGTGACAAAAAACTATTTCCTAAATCATTAACCAGGCAGGCAAGTTTACATATGCCGATTTGATTCTAGATTCGATAATAAACAGACGATTGGTTTATTCGTATATAACGATTATTTCAAATTATTTGATTTCAAATGTCTTCTTTATCTTTAGGCGTTGTACAGTTTAATTCTTGTCAGTGTATTAATACAGCTCGATAGAATTTTGGTAAGTGTTCGTTGATACATAAATATTTGAGGTCGTAGTTGCATTGAAAGAGAAGTTTTCCTCCTACATTCGACAGCAAGGATAGTGGAATAAGTTTCCAAGGTCCACTGTCGTCAGAGCACAACCGCTTTACCCTTGTAATTTTCAGAGCTTTGTCAAATAATGAAAAGTCAAATCATACTTAAGAGCACCAACTACAAACGAGTGGCGACAATGATCGGAGGAGTAGAAAAGGTTGTAACTTAAGTTCTGCTCGTGCAGAAGAGTGCTCCAACCATACACTTGGTTTATGACAGTATGTGCCTAACCCTCCTCAAGTTAATGCGAAGATTCACACAGCCCACTGCACTGGAAGGCAAATATGGTGCTGCACTTGGTTCTGTTTTTTGTGAAGATGTCAAGTTGCTGCCAACTGACAATGAACTTGCATTGGTGCTCAAACCAGAAAGGCCTTGGCGTTCTTAACTCCAGCAAAACAGAAGCTGGCCATTCTAGGTATTAGAGCATTTTTCTCAGCCACTGTATCCCATCTTCAGCTAAGGTTACCTCTAGGCAATAAGCTCTTGTAAGACCTTGGTTGCCTAAATCCCCTCAAAAGGAATCGCAAATCCACAGATGCATCCATTCAGAGTCTTACAAGGAATCTGCAACCTCAATTAGATGTTCGCCTGTTTTGGGTGAGTGGAATTGCTGCAAGCAGACCAAGATGTATCACACCTCGACACTGATCAGCGTATAGATCATTTCTGGAATTCAGTCTTCCTGTTAAAGCCAATGATGGTAACAGTCGGTATCAGAGTCTGCCTATAGTGATCAAATCTGCACTTGTGTTAGCCCAGATATATAGTGAGAGAAGTCTTTCAATAAATGCTAGAGTCATCACCAGTGACAGGTCAGCACTAGGAGAAGTGACTATTACAGATTTGCATGCTGTAAAGGAGGCAGTCAGATTTTGTGATCCTGTGAATGGTCAACCCGAGAATATTGCTATCACAACAGCGTGGTATAGTAGTTGGGGGTATGAGAACATTGTTAGCATTTTGTTCTGATAAAAAAAAACTGTTTTGATAAATTCCAACACAAATCCCACGGTCAAGGTCAAGATCATGATGCTTTCATTACATTCCAGCAACAAACAATTTGAACAAAGTTAAAATTGAGCTTCGCTTATGCACTATTGGTAATCATCGTGTTAACACTAATAAAAATATACAAAACACAAAGTATTAAAAGTTTTATTGATCATGACCTTGACCTTGACATTGGGATTTTGTGTTGGAATTTATTAAAACAGTTTTCTTATTACTACCAATGTTCTGATACCCACAACTACTATACTACTCAACAGAGATAAAACAATCTGTACGGTCAGCTCATGCTGCATATAAAGCAAGGCTCGAGAGAGAAAAACAAGTAAATGAAAAGAAGAGGGCAGCAGCTGAACAAAACACTTGAAGAAAGCCCAAAAATTCGAAAAAGCTAAAGAAGAGATGTCTAAATCCAGACAGCCCCTCGAACAGTGCGAGGATGCCCTAAGAGAGCAGGCTTAAAGGCTGCTGATGAATTACAAGTGATGCACCATCTAAACTGCATGAGGCCCTCTCAGCAACAACTGCAAATAAACAGAGCGTCCATGTTTGTAACTGTAGCAACAATGATACTTGAAACTGCTAACACCAAACAGAACAATGCAATGCAAAGCTTGGAAAAGATAGGAGAAAAAGGAAAATTTCTGACTGGCAGACAGCACAAACTGCTGGATAAAGTCATGTCATCAGAAGCAAGTGCGAGCAAGAAAATAAATTAATGTCTAACAAAGTGAGTGAGTGATTTTTAATTGAATTTTGCCCCCAAATCCTAAATTTGCGAATGCCAAGACTCAACAGGCCGTTCTTCACACATCCTAGCACAATGAATCATTTTTAGAACAAGACGCCGACCGGAAAACGCGGCATAAACATACTTTTACCGATGTATGAACACCTAATCAACTTGTCAGTCGGTTCTGACGATAAACCACTAATTTCCGATTTAAATACAAAAAGGAATCACAAATTGTTAAAGAAAACTACCGTCACAAAATACAACTCAACTTTCTCGACACACTCCCCTCTTTGTTCTTGACAAGGACAAACACATTCGCGCAAAGTTCTGTCTCTTTTTTTTTTTTTTAACTTCTTGTTCCTGCTACACGTAACCCGGCAGTAACTGCAGCGTCACGCCTTGGTTTGAAAACGCCTGCTTGAGGATTTAGTGCGGCTCCTGGAACTTGGCGATCTAGTCTTCTGTCCCAAGACAGTTCAAGGGGGTATAACTGCTGAATGGCTCGTTCAAGATGACCTTTTCCCGCTCGTAGCTCAACTGCTCTCACGATTCCGTCTCGCCCTGTTATGCATTCTTCCACAATACCGAGTTTCCACTTGTTCCTATGTCTATTTTCATCCTTGATTATAACAACATCACCCCTTTGAACTCTGCCATGAGGTTGCTTGTACTGAAGGCTATGCCGCTCCTTCAATCAACGAAGGTAGTGACTGGTCCATCGTTTCCACATGGCATCCTTGCATTTACCCAGATGTTTCTCGCGTTTTCTGAGTTGCTGATTTTCTTCATGGTGCGGCTGCCGTTCCGGTAGCACGTTTGGTCTGATGCACATCAATGAATTTGGTTTCAATATGGGTAGCTGCAAATCTTCTTCTACGTAAGACAATGGGCGGCCATTCAGGGCTACTTTTACGTCCAATATCACTTCTTTCAGCTCATAGAAGTCAAGGCTGGCATTGCCAACAGCTTTCCTCATAGTTTGGATTCGCTCTGACGAGGGGCTAACGCTCGAAACATCAGCTTTTAGAATCTCTGTATGGTGGCCAATTTACATTATCAACTCCGTTGATAAAACCAAAGTTTTCCTCATAGCTGCTTTCACGAGGCCAACCATGCGTTCAAACTGGCCTCCCCACCAGGGCGCTCTGCTTAGATTAAACTTCCATACAATCTGGTGATGGGCAAGGAAATCGTTCAGCTTCTCATCTTCCTTCACTTGACGAATCCAAGCTGCTTCTGATAAAGGTGCTCCCATTCTCTGAGTATACCGTGCTCGGTCTACCACGTCTGGCTATCAGGCCTTTCAAACTTAAAAGGAACTCAGCAGTTTCCATGCTCCTTGCGAGGTCAAGGTGTAACGCTCTTGTTAGACTGCATGCATACTGGATTATATATGCCTTGGTTTCTCGCTTGGCTGAAGTCTTGAACTTTATGGGACCGGCGAAGTCTACGCCCACAACTTCGGAAGGGTACGATCCTTCAGTTCGATCCTGTGGTAATAATCCAGGGGGTGATGCAGCTAGGGCTACTGCCTGAAATCGCTTGCATCCTGGACACTTCTTGACAACGCGCTTCACTAGGCGTCTTAAGCGTGGGATCCAGTGTTGTTCTCGTACCTTCGTCATCGTTAAACCCGCACTACCATGTAAGGTAGCTTCATGGGCCTCCTGAACAAACTTTTCACTGTACATACTCGTATCTGGGATGTAAACTGGATAGACACCTTGAATCCGCCCTCTACATTCCAATAGCTGTTGGTCATTCTGTTGCAAATTCAGTTGAAGACAATCTTGTTGAAAATGCTTCGGCTCCATCCCTTCTTGTTGCGCTCTTCTTTCCCAGAATCTTCTCTGCTCCCTGAGGTCTTCTGTCGTAAGGGGGCCAGTTTTCCTTTGCTGGTTCGAACTTCTAGTGTTGTGTAAGAATCTGGCAATCCAAGCCGTAATTCGCAGCACTCGCTATAGGCTGAACTTGTCAAGAATGATGTCTAAGACGTCCACTTTCTCTTTAGATGCAAGCTTGAATACTTCCTTTATGGTCTTTGCTTCATTCAGGGCCTCACGAGTTGCAGTTGTGGCAACATCTGGCGGCCAAGCACCCGGATTGGACAGCCATTCGGGCCCATACCACCAAAAGCTAATTCCCTGGTTTACATGACCTCCTCGACTGCCTACGTCAGGTTTTCCTTGGTAGGTACATATCTCCACTTTATCCATTCCTTCTTCCGTATCTTCTGTACTCGGTTGTTAACGAATTGTCTATACTCCCCGTTTCCTCTAATCTAATGGAGAGCGACAGTACTATCAGTACTTCCTTCATTTCTTTGGCTTTAGCAATTGTAGTTCCTCCCCCGATCCAATCATCTACGTACAGATTTTTCTTGATTTCTTTCACAATCTCGGGATACTTGATGCTCCAGCTGTCTAAATGCTGATCAATCACTCCCGCCTATAGGAAGGGTGAGGACGTTAACCCGAAAAGTGCTCTTGTAAAGCGCAATGTTTCTATCTCTCTCGTTCCTATATCTTTCACCCAGTGGAACCTTAGTGCGTCTCTATCCTCAGCTCTAATTCTTACTTGCAGAAAGGCCTTCTTGATGTCTCCTGTTACAGCAACTGGGTTGAAACGTCCACGGATTAACACACTCCAGAGTTTGTTCTGCAAGGGAGGGCCAGAGTTCAGACATTCGTTCAAGGATGGTGCACCGTTCCAGGCTCTGGCCGAAGCATCGTAAACAACTCTCAGCTTGGTACTTTCAGCTGATTCGCGTATAACTCCCTTATGGGGTATCTAAAATTCTCTTCCATGGATTAAGTCGGGGGCGTGTTCGACTACTCCAGTTTCCAACTGCTCCTGAATGATTTCATGATAATCACTGACGGAATTCGTTAAAAGGCTCCCAAGTCTGCGAAGGCTTCCTTCTTTGTTACTTGGCAGAGAAGGGTGATTTCCTATCCACGGAAGCCCGGTTTTGTACCATCCTTCCTTGCTCCGCCACAATTGCTCCTTAAATTCCTCATAGACTACACCCTGGTCTCCTGTCGGTGAATCTTCAAGCCCGAAAACATCTAATCTACAAAGTTCTTCGTAGTCCGCGCTAGATGTTTGAGTGAGGGGCATATTGGTGGTGTCTAACTCATGACCAGGTGAAGTAATGGTCCAGCCCAACTTCGTGTAACTCGCGACTGGATCCCATTCCCTACCAACGCGTTGTGGCTCTGAGGTGCTGATTCTAGGGCACTCACTATTTCCAAGGATAAGATGCACTGGTAGACGGGGTTTGTGATCGGTATCATCCATGATGACTCCTTTAAGGTGTGGATGTTTCTCTAAAAGACTTTTGTAACGGGGGTTTTCGACTGTCATCAGCTGCGGTTTGTCAACTTTCGTCACGTCTGCTTCCATCTCAAAGTTACCTGTTGCTGACTTAATCTTGATCCGATAAACTTCCATGATACGCTTGACTGTGCCTAACATCATCTCGACTTTCGAACACCGGAATGGTGAGGTTTCGCAGCAATTTTTGTGAGTAAGGCCGCCGACGCGTAGGAACTTCCGGCCCCTGAGTCTAATAATGCACGACACCGGATCCCTGCAACCTCCACTACGACAATAGGGAAAACTACTGGCCCTTCACCTACTTGCGCGGCCGTCATAGAATCCTCAACAGTTTCTCTATCACAGATGGAAGAGTGATGGCGCCCCTTAAAATTCAAACACGTTCTTCTGCTCTTGCACTCCGACGCTCGGTGATCGGGTTTGGTGCAATTAAAACATTAGCCTGCATGACAGGCGCTTTATGAGCCAAGCGGGGCGAACGCGATATTTCGTGCGGAGCGCGACACGAGCGCGAAGCGCGACACGAGGGGGAGAGAAAAATAAACCGCCTGTTCGCAGTCCATTGTTCTTGTTGTTCCACCAATGCTCGACCGTCCATCAGCTAGACGGTCATGCTGATTGGACAATTAGTACCACGTGATGATGACGTACGTGATCAAGATGAGTAAAAAAAAATGGCGGCCTTGAGTTTGGAAGAAGCGATAGAAAGTGCTCTCGAAAGTTTTCCTAATATTAGGAGTACCCAACAAACACTTTTTCTGAATTCATCTGTTATTGACTTACACGATATGTGGGCATCCATTAAGACATTTTTGGTTAATATTTAACTACCATGGCAAGTAAATATCCGCTACCATTATTTTGAGGCCTTTTCCCAGCCAGGAAGGTATACATTTCGCTGTGGGCGCCAGCCAGCGGCATTTATCATGCTGAAACCCTTCCCAGCCAGCAAAAGTTATTGGAAATTCTCGTTTTGCCAGTAAATAATGCACTTACGCCCCCCCCCCCCCCCCACCCCCCGAAACTGAAACCAAGGCAACAAGGGCACAATAATGAGACAGGCGTGTTCATTTCTCGAAACGGACGATTGTATGATTTACTTGGAAAGAAAATGTATTATTATTGTGCTGTCATCGCACTATGAGTAACAGACACCAACGCAAGCTCATAAGAGGTCACATCCAGGTAGTCTGAAACCAAGGCAACAAGGGCACAATAATAAGACAGCGTGTTCATTTCTCGAAGCGAACGATCGTGTGATTTACTTGGAAAGAAAATTCATTATTATTGTGCTGTCATCGCACTATGAATAACAGACACCAACGCAAGCTCATAAGAGGTCACATCCAGGTAGTCTGAAACCAAGACAACAAGGGCACAATAATAAGACAGCAAATATGCTCATTTCTCGAAGCGAACGATCGTGTGATTTACTTGGAAAGAAAATTCATTATTATTGTGCTGTCATCGCACTATGAATAACAGACACCAACGCAAGCTCATAAGAGGTCACATCCAGGTAGTCTGAAACCAAGGCAACAAGGGCACAATAATAAGACAGCGTGCTCATTTCTCGAAACGGATGATCGTGTGATCTGCCTGGAGTATTTTACTTTATGACTATGAAGTTTATCTTTTGTTTTCCGGTTTTGAACGGTGCTGTTTCGAATGGAAGTCCTTAACTTCCGTTTGTCAAGTTTTCAATGTCAAGTGGAATTACATATCCACGGAACTCGAACCGATCTTTCATACTGTTTTTTAAAATTACTATTTCTAATAACGCTTTGTGCTATAAAACCCCTGAGATAGGCAACAGAGAAACTGAACAGACAGAGAAACAGAGAAACTGAACAGACGAACATCGCGAAGCGAAGTACCACGTGGTCTTCAATGGCGGTCAAGTTTTTTCCACTTCTGTTTGCCACCCTTTTTCATTCTTGGTAAAAGGAAGGAACAGACACGTCTTGTTCCAGTTTGCTGTGAATCTGAATTTTCTCTAAGGAAAGATCGATTCCGAAAATTTCTCGATGCTGGTGTATGTTTGCCAAGTTCATAGCGTTCACTGGAATCAAAGCTTGCGATGTTCGCTCAAAACAAAATTGGCATCCGGTTGGCGGCCGCCTCTAAAAGCGTACGCGATGTAAAGGCGTGAAAATAAACAGACCTGCAGTCCAAACTACAAGCGCGGATCTTTAGTTGACAAACGTTTAACAGTTTGAAGTGGTAAATTTTTTTGCCAAACTGAAAAGGTTTGCGGTGGAAACTAAGGCTTACCTTCCTCCGGAATTATAATTAATTACGAACATTAAAAAATGGTTTCATAGTTTGAGTTTGCCTTTTGGTCGAGCGTCGAGGGTAGAGGGTTACATGTCGAGGGTGAGGGTAATATGTCGAGGGTCCAAAAAAAATAAAAAAAATAAATAAATATTAAAGTTAAAATGAAGTAGAACTAATACATTAATAATTAAATAATAGTTAATAATAACACCGGGAATGCTATGCAGCATTTCTTGGGCATGTCTTTGGGGGAGCGTTGCGTGACATCCTAGTTAACTGTTTGATAGATCGAAAGAAAGAACATTTCGGAGGGTGAAAAACGAAATTATTCTGTAAAATTGGGTAAAACACCCGACAATAGTTGCCTTTATTGCGTGGCCTCAAGCGTGCGACCTATTCTGGAATTTGAACTACATGCCTACGTTTCCGACTCGTTTCGGATTCAAAAACCAGATGCTTTAAACAAGAATACTGTACCTTCACCCAGCAATTGTTGTTACATTGAGAATACAATTTCAAACATTGCAACTTTCGTAAGCAGACTACCACGTTCGTGCAGGAGGAACATCTCTGGAAAAGAAAACTCTGGGGTCGATCCGGCATGCGGTTTTCCGGTAAAAGCCTTTGTCAGGGTAATTGGGCATACCCGGAAAACCGACCACATTGTGCCTTGACAAGTGTTGATAAATCTCAGAGAAAGCACCTATTGCCGAACCATTTTCGGAGGGCGAAAAACAAGATTATTCTGTAAAATTGGGCAAAACACCCGACTGCTGTATTATTTTCGAAATGTCTTCGTCGGAAAACTCACCTGAGCCCGGCAACAGTAGTGGTGCACGTGCTCTCAGAAATGTATCGCAGCACTGCTACAGAAGAAAGACGTGTTGGGTTTGTTACCAACAGGATTTGGTAAAAGCTTAATTTTTCAACTATATCCGCGAATCTTCGAGTTGGTGAACGGCAGAAAAAATTGTCGCGTTATCATTGTTAGCGCGTTGAATGCTATAACAGAGGAGCAGGTTCAGGAACTTTCCGACATGGGCGTATCAGCCGCAGCTGATGGCGATAGCCGTGAAACGGATGAAAATATACTAAAGGGCGAATACAAGTTGGTGTTTGGTAGTGCAGAAATGTGGCTGGGGAAGACCTGGATAAATAACTTCAAGAAGTCCGCCCTGAGAAACAATGTGGAGCTCATTGCCGTAGATGAAGCTCACGTTGCTCAAAGTTGGTAGGTATTCGGTATTTCCTTTTCATTGCAATTTCCACCACACAGTAGGCTTAAGTTCAAAATGCGACATTGAAAACTTGAGATGTATGTATATCGGTGTCGATCGTTTGGTAACTTCTTGGTTGTAATTTGTGGAGAAAAAATTATTAGACTTGTTAAGCTAAAGCATGGTTGCAGTACTGTAATACATTAGAGTGATCTTACAAACTACTGTTTTCGTTTGTCTGCTTATGTTTGGTTTAAAATCAGCCTACTGCTATGCACTATTTGACACAACACTTTACAATGTATTAAGTGGAGTAAAGTTGTTTTCAATAATATCTTGTTTTCATTTTAATTAAGGGGCCAGGCTACTAACAAGAAAACAGCTTTTAGGGAAGCTTATGGGGACATTACCTCAATAAGATCCTTTCTTAAACCAG
>OX421452.1:13314406-13354406 GCA_949126865.1 Montipora capitata | reverse complement strand
CCGTTGATAAAACCAAATTTTTGGTTATCTCCGATACCTAGACTACCAAAATAATGAAGATGCTGGTGAGCTTTCAATAAGGAATTGAGATTTCAATTGATTGTACAGGTACGAAACACAACGTAAGAACCGTGCGTGTCCGGTCTTCTCGAGACAGACATGAGAGATGGCTTCATGCAGACTGGGACGTCTAAAATGCTCTGTTGTAAAACACGGCCGTTCACAAGTGAAGTTGTCTCTCTGGCCTTTCTGTGGACGAATTCCATGACCTAACCATGCAATTTGGGCAAGTTTTGAAAGCTAAGAACTTCAGTCGGTGCTTTATTTTACTGGTATGACTGGGTGACCCGACACTTATAAAAAAATCAATGAAATAAGAATCGGGGAGCTTCCCTTGTCGTGGAATGGAAGAATTACCCAGAATTGTTTTCGAGCATGAACGAGGCAACTTGACAAGCACGATAATGGCCTTCATCTAATTGTTAAAGCGCGGCCGGAGGAAAAAGTAGTAACAAGAAGATCTCTAGCCAGATACTAAGGAGTAGCGCTGGTGTCTGCTGTTAACGTAAGACTTTTGATTTCTCAACAAGTAGTTTTTATTATAGAACATTCGCGACAAAGCAGTGCTTTTTTTTCGCTGTTATACTCGTAGCAAATTTCTTGTCAAAGAAACGGTATAATGTAAATAAGAGAACACTGAGATTTATATTTGCAAATTGCCTGTCCTCTTACCACTTAAGTCAAACTCTACATCTCTATGCAATACGCGCATTCAAAATCTTCTTATGCGTGATCTTCGCGGAAATTACATTCTGTCCCTCAATAAACCTAAAACAACCAGTTATGGTCTTAATTTTTTTCTTACTTATCAGCTAAGTTGCGGAATGCGCTACCTGATTTTGTCCCTACCACTGAGTCTACTAGTTTTAAACTAGAGAATCCAAGACCGCATTTTGTACGCCGGCTTTTCTTTTGAATTAATATATCTTTAACTATTATGTATTTAGTTATGTATCTGTATATGCTATGTATTTTAGTTGTAATGTCTCGAAAACAATGGCTCTTGTAGTTATTTTGAAATTCGAGATGAAATAAAGTTTATGCAAGTATGAAATAAGCGCGTTAAACCACTCTTCAACGGCGCCATCAGGCGACTTGTATTTCCTATTATTTTAGCCTTCCGAAGTTCGACCAAAAAATCGGCCATTTTTGAAGATTTTCCCTTGGTCCCCCCTTTGCTATTTTGCCAAAAATGGCCATTTTCGACACTTTTGCGAAAAATGTTATTTCTCTTCTAATAGGTGTTTTTTCATGCGGTTTTTTGCATAGCACAAATCTAGGATAGTTTACCTTTCAATCCATACTAATTAGGCCATCAGGCGACTTGTATTTCCTATTATTTTAGCCCTCCGAAGTTCCACCAAAATATCGGCCATTTTTGAAAATTTTCCCTTGGTCCCCCCTTTGCTATTTTGCCAAAAATGGCCATTTTCGACACTTTTGCGAAAAATGTTATTTCTGTTCTAATAGGTCTTTTTTCATGCGGTTTTTTGCATAGCACAAATCTAGGATAATTTACCTTTCAATCCATACTAATTAGGACATCAGGCGACTTGTATTTCCTATTATTTTAGCCTTCCGAAGTT
The DNA here is from genome assembly GCA_949126865.1 of Montipora capitata. Classification (NCBI taxonomy): domain Eukaryota; kingdom Metazoa; phylum Cnidaria; class Anthozoa; order Scleractinia; family Acroporidae; genus Montipora; species Montipora capitata. The sequence goes on along the minus strand of OX421452.1, from coordinate 13,352,760 downwards.
CGACCAAAAAATCGGCCATTTTTGAAAATTTTCCCTTGGTCCCCCCTTTGCTATTTTTGCCAAAAATGGCCATTTTCGACACTTTTGCGAAAAATGTTATTTCTCTTCTAATAGCTCTTTTTTCATGCGGTATTTTGCATAGCACAAATCTAGGATAGTTTACCTTTCAATCCATACTAATTAGGCCATCAGGCGACTTGTATTTCCTATTACTTTAGCCTTCCGAAGTTCCATTAAAAAATCGGCCATTTTTGAAAATGTTCCCTTGGTCCACCCTTTGCTATTTTGCCAAAAATGGCCATTTTCGACAATTTTGCGAAAAATGTTATTTCTCTTCTAATAGGTCTTTTTTCATGCGGTTTTTTGCATAGCACAAATCTAGGATAGTTTACCTTTCAATCCATACTAATTAGGCCATCAGGCGACTTGTATTTCCTATTATTTTAGCCTTCCGAAGTTCCATTAAAAAATCGGCCATTTTTGAAAATGTTCCCTTGGTCCACCCTTTGCTATTTTGCCAAAAATGGCCATTTTCGACAATTTTGCGAAAAATGTTATTTCTCTTCTAATAGGTCTTTTTTCATGCGGTTTTTTGCATAGCACAAATCTAGGATAGTTTACCTTTCAATCCATACTAATTAGGCCATCAGGCGACTTGTATTTCCTATTATTTTAGCCTTGCGAAGTTCGACCAAAAAATCGGCCATTTTTGAAAATTTCCCTTGGTCCCCCCTTTGCTATTTTGCCAAAAATAGCCATTTTCGACACTTTTGCGAAAAATGTTATTTCTCTTCTAATAGGTGTTTTTTCATGCGGTTTTTTGCATAGCACAAATCTAGGATAGTTTACCTTTCAACCCATACTAATTAGGCCATCAGGCGACTTGTATTTCCTATTATTTTAGCCATCCGAAGTTGGACCAAAAAATCGGCCATTTTTGAAAATTTTCCCTTGGTCCCCCCTTTGCTATTTTGCCAAAAATGGCCATTTTCGACACTTTTGCGAAAAATGTTATTTCTCTTCTAATAGGTCTTTTTTCATGCGGTTTTTTGCATAGCACAAATCTAGGATAGTTTACCTTTCAATCCATACTAATTAGGCCATCAGGCCACTTTTATTTCCTTTTATTTTAACCTTCCGAAATTCGACCAAAAAATCGGCCATTTTTGAAAATTTTCCCTTGGTCCCCCCTTTGCTATTTTGCCAAAAATGGCCATTTTCGACACTTTTGCGAAAAATGTTATTTATCTTCTAATAGGTCTTTTTTTATGCGGGTTTTTGCATAGCACAAATCTAGGATAGTTTACCTTTCAATCCATACTAATTAGGCCATCAGGCGACTTGTATTTCCTATTTTTTAGCCTTCCCAAGTTCCACCAAAAAATCGGCCATTTTGTAAAATTTTTCCTTGGTTCCCCCTTTGCTATTTTGCCAAAAATGGCCATTTTCGACACTTGCGAAAAATGTTATTTCTCTTCTAATAGGTGTTTTTTCATGCGGTTTTTTGCATAGCACAAATCTAGGATAGTTTACCTTTCAATCCATACTAATTAGGCCATCAGGCGACTTGTATTTCCTATTATTTTAGCCTTCCGAAGTTCGACCAAAAAATGGGTCATTTTTGAATAAATTTCCCTTGGTCTCCCCTTTGCTATTTTGCCAAAAATGGCCATTTTCGACACTTTTGCGAAAAATGTTATTTCTCTTCTATTAAGTCTTTTTTCATGCGGTTTTTTGAATAGCACAAATCTAGGATAGTTTACCTTTCAATCCATACTAATTAGGCCATCAGGCGACTTGTATTTCCTATTATTTTAGTTTTCCGAAGTTCGACCAAAAAATCGGCCATTTTTGAAAATTTTCCCTTGGTCCCCCCTTTGCTATTTTGCCAAAAATGGCCATTTTCGACACTTTTGCGAAAAATGTTATTTCTCTTCTAGTAGGTCTTTTTTCATGCGGTTTTTTGCATAGCACAAATCTAGGATAGTTTACCTTTCAATCCATACTAATTAGGCCATCAGGCGACTTGTATTTCCTATTTTTTTAGCCTTTCGAACCTCGACCAAAAAATCGGCCATTTTTGAAAATTTTGCCTTGGTCCCCCCTTTGCTATTTTGCCAAAAATGGCCATTTTCGACACTTTTGCGAAAAATGTTATTTCTCTTCTAATAGGTCTTTTTTCATGCGGTTTTTTGCATAGCACAAATCTAGGATAGTTTACCTTTCAATCCATACTAATTAGGCCATCAGGCGACTTGTATTTCCTATTTTTCTAGCCTTCCGAAGTTCGACCAAAAAATCGGCCATTTTTGAAAATTTTCCCTTGGTCCCCCCTTTGCTATTTCGCCAAAAATGGCCATTTTCGACACTTTTGCGAAAAATGTTATTTCTCTTCTAAGAGGTCTTTTTTCATGCGGTTTATTGCATAGCACAAATCTAGGATAGTTTACCTCTCAATCCATACTAATTAGGCCATCAGGCGACTTGTATTTCCTATTTTTCTAGCCTTCCGAAGTTCGACCAAAAAATCGGCCATTTTTGAAAATTTTCCCTTGGTCGCCCCTTTGCTATTTCGCCAAAAATGGCCATTTTCGACACTTTTGCGAAAAATGTTATTTCTCTTCTAAGAGGTCTTTTTTCATCCGGTTTATTGCATAGCACATATCTAGGATAGTTTACTTTTCAATCCATACTAATTACGCCATCAGGCGACTTGTATTTCCTATTTTTTTAGCCTTCCGAAGTTCGACCAAAAAATCGGCCATTTTTGAAAATTTTCCCTTGGTCCCCTTTTTGCTATTTCGCCAAAAATGGCCATTTTCGACACTTTTGCGAAAAATGTTATTTCTCTTCTAAGAGGTCTTTTTTCATGCGGTTTATTGCATAGCACATATCTAGGATAGTTTACCTTTCAATGCATACTAATTAGGCCATCAGGCGACTTGTATTTCCTATTTTTTTAGCCTTCCGAAGTTCGACCAAAAAACCGGCCATTTTTGAAAATTTTTCCTTGGTCCCCCCTTTGCTATTTTGCCAAAAATGGCCATTTTCGAGACTTTTGCGAAAAATGTTATTTCTCTTCTAAGAGGTCTTTTTTCATGCGGTTTATTGCATAGCACATATCTAGGATAGTTTACTTTTCAATCCATACTAATTACGCCATCAGGCGACTTGTATTTCCTATTTTTTTAGCCTTCCGAAGTTCGACCAAAAAACCGGCCATTTTTGAAAATTTTTCCTTGGTCCCCCCTTTGCTATTTTGCCAAAAATGGCCATTTTCGACACTTTTGCGAAAAATGTTATTTCTCTTCTAAGAGGTCTTTTTTCATGCGGTTTATTGCATAGCACATATCTAGGATAGTTTACTTTTCAATCCATACTAATTACGCCATCAGGCGACTTGTATTTCCTATTTTTTTAGCCTTCCGAAGTTCGACCAAAAAATCGGCCATTTTTGAAAATTTTCCCTTGGTCCCCTTTTTGCTATTTCGCAAAAAATGGCCATTTTCGACACTTTTGCGAAAAATGTAATTTCTCTTCTAAGAGGTCTTTTTTCATGCGGTTTATTGCATAGCACATATCTAGGATAGTTTACCTTTCAATCCATACTAATTAGGCCATCAGGCGACTTGTATTTCCTATTTTTTTAGCCTTCCGAAGTTCGACCAAAAAATCGGCCATTTTTGAAAATTTTGCCTTGGTCCCCCCTTTGCTATTTTGCCAAAAATGGCCATTTTCGACACTTTTGAGAAAAATGTTATTTCTCTTCTAATAGGTCTTTTTTCATGCGGTTTTTTGCATAGCACAAATCTAGGATAGTTTACCTTTCAATCCATACTAATTAGGCCATCAGGCGACTTGTATTTCCTATTTTTCTAGCCGTCCGAAGTTCCACCAAAAAATCGGCCATTTTTGAAAATTTTCCCTTGGTCCCCCCTTTGCTATTTGGCCAAAAATGGCCATTTTCGACACTTTTGCGAAAAATGTTATTTCTCTTCTAAGAGGTCTTTTTTCATGCGGTTTATTGCATAGCACAAGTCTAGGATAGTTTACCTTTCAATCCATACTAATTAGGCCATCAGGCGACTTGTATTTCCTATTTTTCTAGCCTTCCGAATTTCGACCAAAAAACCGGCCATTTTTTTAAAATTTTTCCTTGGTCCCCCCTTTGCTATTTTGCCAAAAATGGCCATTTTCGACACTTTTGCGAAAAATGTTATTTCTCTTCTAAGAGGTCTTTTTTCATGCGGTTTATTGCATAGCACATATCTAGGATAGTTTACCTTTCAATCCATACTAATTAGGCCATCAGGCGACTTGTATTTCGTATTTTTTTAGCCTTCCGAAGTTCGACCAAAAAATCGGCCATTTTTGAAAATTTTGCCTTGGTCCCCCCTTTGCTATTTTGCCAAAAATGGCCATTTTCGACACTTTTGAGAAAAATGTTATTTCTCTTCTAATAGGTCTTTTTTCATGCGGTTTTTTGCATAGCACAAATCTAGGATAGTTTACCTTTCAATCCATGCTAATTAGGCCATCAGGCGACTTGTATTTCCTATTTTTCTAGCCTTCCGAAGTTCCACCAAAAAATCGGCCATTTTTGAAAATTTTCCCTTGGTCCCCCCTTTGCTATTTGGCCAAAAATGGCCATTTTCGACACTTTTGCGAAAAATGTTATTTCTCTTCTAAGAGGTCTTTTTTCATGCGGTTTATTGCATAGCACAAGTCTAGGATAGTTTACCTTTCAATCCATACTAATTAGGCCATCAGGCGACTTGTATTTCCTATTTTTCTAGCCTTCCGAATTTCGACCAAAAAACCGGCCATTTTTTTCAAATTTTTCCTTGGTCCCCCCTTTGCTATTTTGCCAAAAATGGCCATTTTCGACACTTTTGCGAAAAATGTTATTTCTCTTCTAAGAGGTCTTTTTTCATGCGGTTTATTGCATAGCACATATCTAGGATAGTTTACCTTTCAATCCATACTAATTAGGCCATCAGGCGACTTGTATTTCGTATTTTTTTAGCCTTCCGAAGTTCGACCAAAAAATCGGCCATTTTTGAAAATTTTCCCTTGGTCCCCCCTTTGCTATTTTGCCAAAAATGGCCATTTTCGACACTTTTGCGAAAAATGTAATTTCTCTTCTAATAGGTCTTTTTTCATGCGGTTTTTTGCATAGCACAAATCTAGGATAGTTTACCTTTCAATCCATACTAATTAGGCCACCAGGCGACTTGTATTTCCTATTTTTCTAGCCTTCCGAAGTTCGACCAAAAAATCGGCCATTTTTGAAAATTTTCCCTTGGTCCCCCCTTGCTATTTTGCCAAAAATGGCCATTTTCGACACTTTTGCGAAAAATGTAATTTCTCTTCTAATAGGTCTTTTTTCATGCGGTTTTTTGCATAGCACAAATCTAGGATAGTTTACCTTTCAATCCATACTAATTAGGCCATCAGGCGACTTGTATTTCCTATTTTTCTAGCCTTCCGAAGTTCGACCAAAAAATCGGCCATTTTTGAAAATGTTCCCTTGGTCCCCCCTTTGCTATTTTGCCAAAAATGGCCATTTTCGACACTTTTGCGAAAAATATTATTTCTCTTCTAATAGGTCTTTTTTCATGCGGTTTTTTGCATAGCACAAATCTAGGATAGTTTACCTTTCAATCCATACTAATTAGGCCATCAGGCGACTTGTATTTCCTATTTTTCTAGCCTTCCGAAGTTCGACCAAAAAATCGGCCATTTTTTAAAAGTTTCCCTTCGTCCCCCCTTTGCTATTTTGCCAAAAATGGCCATTTTCGACACTTTTGCGAAAATGTTATTTCTCTTCTAATAGGTCTTTTTTCATGCGGTTTTTTGCATAGCACAAATCTAGGATAGTTTACCTTTCAATCCATACTAATTAGGCCATGAGGCGACTTTTATTTCCTATTTTTTTAGCCTTCCGAAGCTCGACCAAAACATCGGCCATTTTTGAAAATTTTCCCTTGGTCCCCCCTTTGCTATTTTGCCAAAAATGGCCATTTTCGACACTTTTGAGAAAAATGTTATTTCTCTTCTAATAGGTCTTTTTTCATGCGGTTTTTTGCATAGCACAAATCTAGGATAGTTTACCTTTCAATCCATACTAATTAGGCCATCAGGCGAATTGTATTTTGTATTTTTTTAGCCTTCCGAAGTTCGACCAAAAAATCGGCCATTTTTGAAAACTTTCCCTTGGTCCCCCCTTTGCTATTTTGCCAAAAATGGCCATTTTCGTCACTTTTGCAAAAAATGTTATTTCTCTTCTAATAGGTCTTTTTTCATGCGGTTTTTTGCATAGCACAAATCTACGACAGTTTACCTTTCAATCCATACTAATTAGGCCATAAGGCGACTTGTATTTCCTATTTTTTTAGCCTTCCGAAGCTCGACCAAAACATCGGCCATTTTTGAAAATTTTCCCTTGGTCCCCCCTTTGCTATTTTGCCAAAAATGGCCATTTTTAACACTTTTGCGAAAATGTTATTTCTCTTCTAATACGTCTTTTTTCATGCGGTTTTTTGCATAGCACAAATCTAGGATAGTTTACCTTTCAATCCATACTAATTAGGCCATCAGGCGAATTGTATTTTGTATTTTTTTAGCCTTCCGAAGTTCCACCAAAAAATCGGCCATTTTTGAAAACTTTCCCTTGGTCCCCCCTTTGCTATTTTGCCAAAAATGGCCATTTTCGACACTTTTGCGAAAAATGTTATTTCTCTTCTAATAGGTCTTTTTTCATGCGGTTTTTTGCATAGCACAAATCTACGACAGTTTACCTTTCAATCCATACTAATTAGGCCATCAGGCGACTTGTATTTCCTATTTTTTTAGCCTTCCGAAGTTCGACCAAAAAATCGGCCATTTTTGAAAATTTTCCCTTAGTCCCCCCTTTGCTATTTTGCCAAAAATGGCGGTTTTTTGACACTTTTGCGAAAAATGTTATTTCTCTTCTAATAGGTCTTTTTTCATGCGGTTTTTTGCATAGCACAAATCTAGGATAGTTGAGCTTTCAATCCATACTAATTAGGCCATCAGGCGACTTGTATTTCCTATTTTTTTAGCCTTTCGAAGTTCGACCAAAAAATCGGCCATTTTTGAAAAGTTTCCCTTTGTCCCCCCTTTGCTATTTTGCCAAAAATGGCCATTTTCGAAACTTTTGCGAAAATGTTATTTCTCTTCTAATAGGTCTTTTTTCATGCGGTTTTTTGCATAGCACAAATCTAGGATAGTTTACCTTTCAATCCATACTAATTAGGCCATCAGGCGACTTGTATTTCCTATTTTTTTAGCCTTCCGAAGTTCGACCAAAAAATCGTCCATTTTTGAAAAGTTTCCCTTGGTCCCCCCTTTGCTATTTTGCCAAAAATGGCCATTTTCGAAACTTTTGCGAAAATGTTATTTCTCTTCTAATAGGTCTTTTTTCATGCGGTTTTTTGCATAGCACAAATCTAGGATAGTTTACCTTTCAATCCATACTAATAAGGCCATCAGGCGACTTGTATTTCCTATTTTTCTAGCCTTCCGAAGTGCGACAAAAAAATCGGCCATTTTTGAAAATTTTCCCTTGGTCCCCCCTTTGCTATTTTGCCAAAAATGGCCATTTTCGACACTTTTGCGAAAAATGTTATTTCTCTTCTAATAGGTCTTTTTTCATGCGGTTTTTTGCATAGCACAAATCTAGGATAGTTTACCTTTCAATCCATACTAATTAGGCCATCAGGCGACTTGTATTTCCTATTTTTCTAGCCTTCCGAAGTTCGACCAAAAAATCGGCCATTTTTGAAAATTTTCCCTTGGTCCCCCCTTTGCTATTTTGCCAAAAATGGCCATTTTCGACACTTTTGCAAAAAATGTTATTTCTTTTCTAATAGGTCTTTTTTCATGCGGTTTTTTCATAGCACAAATCTAGGATAGTTTACCTTTCAATCCATACTAATAAGGCCATCAGGCGACTTGTATTTCCTATTTTTCTAGCCTTCCGAAGTGCGACAAAAAAATCGGCCATTTTTGAAAAATTTCCCTTGGTCCCCCCTTTGCTATTTTGCCAAAAATGGCCATTTTCGACACTTTTGCGAAAAATGTTATTTCTCTTCTAATAGGGCTTTTTTCATGCGGTTTTTTGCATAGCACAAATCTATAGAGGATATACAAAAATTTGGTTTTATCAACGGAGTTGATAATGTAAATTGGCCACCGTACAGAGATTCTAAAAGCTGACGTTTCGAGCGTTAGCCCTTCGTCAGAGCGAATCAAGGGATTATGGGTTACCTGTAGTTTTTATAGTAGAGTAGGCGCTACGCTATTGGTGGTAACATGGCAACGTGAAAAATAGGAATATATTAGTTAAATGAAAAGCGTTCGTTAATACCGTGAGGATTAAGGGTGCCGATTTGAAAGATGAATTTTTGTTCCAGATTCTTGCGGCTTTCCGTCGAACCTAGATGTAGGGAAAGACCGCAGATAGCCATGTGTTTTTTGGAGTGGTTAGGCAGATTAAAATGGCGAGCGACTGGCTTAGATGCATCCTTGTCATTCTTCTCAACATCGCGAAGGTGTTCGATGAATCGGTCACCTAGTCGTCTACCTGTCTCACCAAAGTATAATTTATTGCATAACGTACAGGTTATGCAATAAATGACATTTGCGGAGGTACATGTGAAACGATCGGTGATCTTAACAGATCGCTTAGGTCCCGATATCTTGCTAGTGTTAACAATGAAAAGACAAGTTTTGCATCGTGAGCGCGAGCATTTGAAAGTGCCGGGTTGCTCGTTAGTTTTGAGCGCGCTTCTAACTAAAAAGTTGCCTACGTTTTTGTCGCGTTTGAATGAAATAAGTGGAGGTTGCGAAAAGATTCTACCAGTCTCGGGATCATTTTGGAGTAATTTAAAATTACTAAGAATGATGCTTTTGACTGCGTGATTATGAGGATGGAAAGTGAGGGTGAATGGAATTCTGTCATTCTTATCTTTTTGTGACGTTTGTAGTGATGACTGTCGATCAAATTGTTAGGCGCGATGATGGCCCCCTTTGACCACAGAGACAGGATAGAGGATAGTTTACCTTTCAATCCATACTAATTAGGCCATCAGGCGAATTGTATTTCCTATTTTTCTAGCCTTCCGAAGTTCGACCAAAAAATCGGCCATTTTTGAAAATTTTCCCTTGGTCACCCCTTTGCTATTTTGCCAAAAATGGCCATTTTCGACACTTTTGCGAAAAATGTTATTTCTCTTCTAATAGGTCTTTTTTCATGCGGTTTTTTGCATAGCACAAATCTAGGATAGTTTACCTTTCAATCCATACTAATTAGGCCATCAGGCGACTTGTATTTCCTATTTTTCTAGCCTTCCGAAGTTCGACCAAAAATCAGCCATTTTTGAAAATTTTCCCTTGGTCCCCCCTTCGCTATTTTGCCAAAAATGGCCATTTTCGACACTTTTGCGAAAAATGTTATTTCTCTTCTAATAGGTCTTTTTTCATGCGGTTTTTTGCATAGCACAAATCTAGGATAGTTTACCTTTCAATCCATACTAATTAGGCCATCAGGCGACTTGTATTTCCTATTTTTTTAGCCTTCCGAGGTTCGACCAAAAAATCGGCCATTTTTGAAAATTTTCCCTTGGTCCCCCCTTTGCTATTTTGCCAAAAATGGCCATTTTCGACACTTTTTCGAAAAATGTTATTTCCCTTCTAATAGGTCTTTTTTCATGCGGTTTTTTGCATAGCACAAATCTAGGATAGTTTACCTTTCAATCCATACTAATTAGGCCATCAGGCGACTTGTATTTCCTATTTTTTTAGCCTTCCGAAGTTCGACCAAAAAATCGGCCATTTTTGAAAATTTTGCCTTGGTCCCCCCTTTGCTATTTTGCCAAAAATGGCCATTTTCGACACTTTTGCGAAAAATGTTATTTCTCTTCTAATAGGTCTTTTTTCATGGGGTTTTTTAAATAGCACAAATCTAGGATAGGTTACCTTTCAATCCATACTAATTAGGCCATCAGGCGACTTGTATTTCCTATTTTTCTAGCCTTCCGAAGTTCGACCAAAAAATCGGCCATTTTTGAAAATTTTCCCTTGGTCCCCCCTTTGCTATTTTGCCAAAAATGGCCATTTTCGACACTTTTGCAAAAAATGTTGTTTCTCTTTTAATAGGTCTTTTTTTATGGGGTTTTTTGCATAGCACAAATCTAGGATAGTTTACCTTTCAATCCATACTAATTAGGCCATCAGGCGACTTGTATTTCCTATTTTTTAAGCCTTCCGAGGTTCGACCAAAAAATCGGCCATTTTTGAAAATTTTCCGTTGGTCCCTCCTTTGCTATTTTGCCAAAAATGGCCATTTTCGACACTTTTGCGAAAAATGTTATTTCCCTTCTAATAGGTCTTTTTTCATGCGGTTTTTTGCATAGCACAAATCTAGGATAGTTTACCTTTCAATCCATACTAATTAGGCCATCAGGCGACCTGTATTTCCTATTTTTTTAGCCTTCCGAAGTTCGACCAAAAAATCGGCCATTTTTGAAAATTTTCCCTTGGTCCCCCCTTTGCTATTTTGCCCAAAATGGCCATTTTCGACACTTTTGCGAAAAATGTTATTTCTCTTCTAATAGGTCTTTTTTCATGCGGTTTTCTGCATAGCACAAATCTAGGATAGTTTACCTTTCAATCCATACTAATTAGGCCATCAGGCGACTTGTATTTCCTATTTTTTTAGCCTTCCGAAGTTCGACCAAAAAATCGGCCATTTTTGAAAATTTTCCCTTGGTCCCCCCTTTGCTATTTTGCCAAAAATGGCCATTTTCCACACTTTTGCGAAAAATGTTATTTCTCTTCTAATAGGTCTTTTTTCATGGGGTTTTTTAAATAGCACAAATCTAGGATAGGTTACCTTTCAATCCATACTAATTAGGCAATCAGGCGACTTGTATTTCCTATTTTTTTAGCCTTCCGAAGTTCGACCAAAAAATCGGCCATTTTTGAAAATTTTCCCTTGGTCCCCCCTTTGCTATTTTGCCAAAGATGGCCATTTTCGACACTTTTTCGAAAAATGTTATTTCTCTTCTAATAGGTCTTTTTTCATGCGGTTTTTGCATAGCACAAATCTAGGATAGTTTACCTTTCAATCCATACTAATTAGGCCATCAGGCGACTTGTATTTCCTATTTTTTTAGCCTTCCGAAGTTCGACCAAAATATCGGCCATTTTTGAAAATTTTCCCGTGGTCCCCCCTTTGCTATTTTGCCAAAAATGGCCATTTTCGACACTTTTGCGAAAAATGTTATTTCTGTTCTAATAGGTCTTTTTTCATGCGGTTTTTTGCATAGCACAAATCTAGGATAGTTTACCTTTCAATCCATACTAATTAAGCCATCAGGCGACTTGTATTTCCTATTTTTTAAGCCTTCCGAGGTTCGACCAAAAAATCGGCCATTTTTGAAAATTTTCCGTTGGTCCCCCCTTTGCTATTTTGCCAAAAGTGGCCATTTTCGACACTTTTGCGAAAAATGTTATTTCCCTTCTAATAGGTCTTTTTTCATGCGGTTTTTTGCATAGCACAAATCTAGGATAGTTTACCTTTCAATCCATACTAATTAGGCCATCAGGCGACCTGTATTTCCTATTTTTTTAGCCTTCCGAAGTTCGACCAAAAAATCGGCCATTTTTGAAAATTTTCCCTTGGTCCCCCCTTTGCTATTTTGCCCAAAATGGCCATTTTCGACACTTTTGCGAAAAATGTTATTTCTCTTCTAATAGGTCTTTTTTCATGCGGTTTTCTGCATAGCACAAATCTAGGATAGTTTACCTTTCAATCCATACTAATTAGGCCATCAGGCGACTTGTATTTCCTATTTTTTTAGCCTTCCGAAGTTCGACCAAAAAATCGGCCATTTTTGAAAATTTTCCCTTGGTCCCCCCTTTGCTATTTTGCCAAAAATGGCCATTTTCCACACTTTTGCGAAAAATGTTATTTCTCTTCTAATAGGTCTTTTTTCATGGGGTTTTTTAAATAGCACAAATCTAGGATAGGTTACCTTTCAATCCATACTAATTAGGCAATCAGGCGACTTGTATTTCCTATTTTTTTAGCCTTCCGAAGTTCGACCAAAAAATCGGCCATTTTTGAAAATTTTCCCTTGGTCCCCCCTTTGCTATTTTGCCAAAGATGGCCATTTTCGACACTTTTTCGAAAAATGTTATTTCTCTTCTAATAGGTCTTTTTTCATGCGGTTTTTGCATAGCACAAATCTAGGATAGTTTACCTTTCAATCCATACTAATTAGGCCATCAGGCGACTTGTATTTCCTATTTTTTTAGCCTTCCGAAGTTCGACCAAAATATCGGCCATTTTTGAAAATTTTCCCGTGGTCCCCCCTTTGCTATTTTGCCAAAAATGGCCATTTTCGACACTTTTGCGAAAAATGTTATTTCTGTTCTAATAGGTCTTTTTTCATGCGGTTTTTTGCATAGCACAAATCTAGGATAGTTTACCTTTCAATCCATACTAATTAGGCCATCAGGCGACTTGTAGTTCCTATTTTTCTAGCCTTCCGAAGTTCGACCAAAAAATCGGTCATTTTTGACAATTTTCCCTTGGTCCCCCCTTTGATATTTTGCCAAAAATGGCCATTTTCGACACTTTTGCGAAAAATATTATTTCTCTTCTAATAGGTCTTTTTTCATGCGGTTTTTTGCATAGCACAAATCTAGGATAGTTTACCTTTCAATCCATACTAATTAGGCCATCAGGCGACTTGTATTTCCTTTTTTTTTAGCCTTCCGAAGTTCGACCAAAAAATCGGCCATTTTTGAAAATTTTCCCTTGGTCCCCCCTTTGCTATTTTGCCAAAAATGGCCATTTTCGACACTTTTGCGAAAAATGTTATTTCTCTTCTAATAGGTCTTTTTTCATGGGGTTTTTTAAATAGCACAAATCTAGGATAGGTTACCTTTCAATCCATACTAATTAGGCCATCAGGCGACTTGTATTTCCTATTTTTTTAGCCTTCCGAAGTTCGACCAAAAAATCGGCCATTTTTGAAAATTTTCCCTTGGTCCCCCCTTTGCTATTTTGCCAAAAATGGCCATTTTCGACACTTTTGCGAAAAATGTTATTTCTCTTCTAATAGGTCTTTTTTCATGCGGTTTTTTGCATAGCACAAATCTAGGATAGTTTACCTTTCAATCCATACTAATTAGGCCATCAGGCGACTTGTATTTCCTATTTTTTTAGCCTTCCGAATTTCGACCAAAAAATCGGCCATTTTTGAAAATTTTCCCTTGGTCCCCCCTTTGCTATTTTGCCAAAAATGGCCATTTTCGTCACTTTTGCAAAAAATGTTATTTCTCTTCTAATAGGTCTTTTTTCATGCGGTTTTTTGCATAGCACAAATCTAGGATAGTTTACCTTTCAATCCATACTAATTAGGCAATCAGGCGACTTGTATTTCCTATTTTTTTAGCCTTCCGAAGTTCGACCAAAAAATCGGCCATTTTTGAAAATTTTCCCGTGGTCCCCCCTTTGCTATTTTGCCAAAGATGGCCATTTTCGACACTTTTTCGAAAAATGTTATTTCTCTTCTAATAGGTCTTTTTTCATGCGGTTTTTGCATAGCACAAATCTAGGATAGTTTACCTTTCAATCCATACTAATTAGGCCATCAGGCGACTTGTATTTCCTATTTTTTTAGCCTTCCGAAGTTCGACCAAAAAATCGGCCATTTTTGAAAATTTTCCCGTGGTCCCCCCTTTGCTATTTTGCCAAAAATGGCCATTTTCGACACTTTTGCGAAAAATGTTATTTCTGTTCTAATAGGTCTTTTTTCATGCGGTTTTTTGAATAGCACAAATCTAGGATAGTTTACCTTTCAATCCATACTAATTAGGCCATCAGGCGACTTGTATTTCCTATTTTTTTAGCCTTCCGAAGTTCGACCAAAAAATCGGCCATTTTTGAAAAATTTCCCTTGGTCCCCCCTTTGCTATTTTGCCCAAAATGGCCATTTTCGACACTTTTGCGAAAAATGTTATTTCTCTTCTAATAGATCTTTTTTCATGCGGTTTTTTGCATAGCACAAATCTAGGATAGTTTACCTTTCAATCCCATACTAATTAGGCCATCAGGCGACTTGTATTTCTTATTTTTTTAGCCTTCCGAAGTTCGACCAAAAAATCGGCCATTTTTGAAAATTTTCCCGTGGTCCCCCCTTTGCTATTTTGCCAAAAATGGCCATTTTCGACACTTTTGCGAAAAATGTTATTTCTCTTCTAATAGGTCTTTTTTCATGCGGTTTTTTGCATAGCACAAATCTAGGATAGTTTACCTTTCAATCCATACTAATTAGGCCATCAGGCGACTTGTATTTCCTATTTTTCTAGCCTTCCGAAGTTCGACCAAAAAATCGGCCATTTTTGAAAATTTTCCCTTGGTCCCCCCTTTGCTATTTTGCCAAAAATGGCCATTTTCGACACTTTTGCGAAAAATGTTATTTCTCTTCTAATAGGTCTTTTTTCATGCGGTTTTTTGCATAGCACAAATCTAGGATAGTTTACCTTTCAATCCATACTAATTAGGCCATCAGGCGACTTGTATTTCCTATTTTTCTAGCCTTCCGAAGTTCGACCAAAAAATCGGCCATTTTTGAAAATTTTCCCGTGGTCCCCCCTTTGCTATTTTGCCAAAAATGGCCATTTTGGACACTTTTGCGAAATATGTTATTTCTCTTCTAATAGGTCTTTTTTCATGCGGTTTTTTGCATAGCACAAATCTAGGATAGTTTACCTTTCAATCCATACTAATTAGGCCATCAGGCGACTTGTAGTTCCTATTTTTCTAGCCTTCCGAAGTTCGACCAAAAAATCGGTCATTTTTGACAATTTTCCCTTGGTCCCCCCTTTGATATTTTGCCAAAAATGGCCATTTTCGACACTTTTGCGAAAAATATTATTTCTCTTCTAATAGGTCTTTTTTCATGCGGTTTTTTGCATAGCACAAATCTAGGATAGTTTACCTTTCAATCCATACTAATTAGGCCATCAGGCGACTTGTATTTCCTATTTTTTTAGCTTTCCGAAGTTCGACAAAAAAATCGGCCATTTTTGAAAATTTTCCCTTGGTCCCCCCTTTGCTATTTTGCCAAAAATGACCATTTTCGACACTTTTGCGAAATATGTTATTTCTCTTCTAATAGGTCTTTTTTCATGCGGTTTTTTGCATAGCACAAATCTAGGATAGTTTACCTTTCAATCCATACTAATTAGGCCATCAGGCGACTTGTATTTCCTATTTTTTTAGCCTTCTGAATTTCGACCAAAAAATCGGCCATTTTTGAAAATTTTCCCTTGGTCCCCCCTTTGCTATTTTGCCAAAAATGGCCATTTTCGTCACTTTTGCAAAAAATGTTATTTCTCTTCTAATAGGTCTTTTTTCATGCGGTTTTTTGCATAGCACAAATCTAGGATAGTTTACCTTTCAATCCACACTAATTAGGCCATCAGGCGACTTGTATTTCCTATTTTTTTAGCCTTCCGAAGTTCGACCAAAAAATAGGCCACTTTTGGAAATTTTCCCTTGGTCCCCCCTTTGCTATTTTGCCAAAAATGGCCATTTCCGACACTTTTGCGAAAAATATTATTTCTCTTCTAATAGGTCTTTTTTCATGCGGTTTTTTGCATAGCACAAATCTAGGATAGTTTACCTTTCAACCCATACTAATTAGGCCATCAGGCGACTTGTATTTCCTATTTTTTTAGCCTTCCGAAGTTCGACCAAAAAATCGGTCATTTTTGACAATTTTCCCTCGGTCCCCCCTTTGATATTTTGCCAAAAATGGCCATTTTCGACACTTTTGCGAAAAATATTATTTCTCTTCTAATAGGTCTTTTTTCATGCGGTTTTTTGCATAGCACAAATCTAGGATAGTTTACCTTTCAATCCATACTAATTAGGCCATCAGGCGACTTGTATTTCCTATTTTTCTAGCCTTCCGAAGTTCGACCAAAAAATCGGCCATTTTTGAAAATTTTGCCTTGGTCCCCCCTTTGCTATTTTGCCAAAAATGGCCATTTTCGACACTTTTGCGAAAAATGTTATTTCTCTTCTAATAGGTCTTTTTTCATGCGTTTTTTTGCATAGCACAAATCTAGGATAGTTTACCTTTCAATCCATACTAATTAGGCCATCAGGCGACTTGTATTTCCTATTTTTTTAGCCTTCCGAATTTCGACCAAAAGATCGGCCATTTTTGAAAATTTTCCCTTGGTCCCCCCTTTGCTATTTTGCCAAAAATGGCCATTTTCGACACTTTTGCGAAAAATGTTATTTCTCTTCTAATAGGTCTTTTTTCATGCGGTTTTTTGCATAGCACAAATCTAGGATAGTTTACCTTTCAATCCATACTAATTAGGCCATCAGGCGACTTGTATTTCCTATTTTTTTAGCCTTCCGAAGTTCGACCAAAAAATCGGCCACTTTTGAAAATTTTCCCTTGGTCCCCCCTTTGCTATTTTGCCAAAAATGGCCATTTTCGACACTTTTGCGAAAAATGTTATTTCTCTTCTAATAGGTCTTTTTTCATGCGGTTTTTTGCATAGCACAAATCTAGGATAGTTTACCTTTCAATCCACACTAATTAGGCCATCAGGCGACTTGTATTTCCTATTTTTTTAGCCTTCCGAAGTTCGACCAAAAAATAGGCCACTTTTGGAAATTTTCCCTTGGTCCCCCCTTTGCTATTTTGCCAAAAATGGCCATTTCCGACACTTTTGCGAAAAATATTATTTCTCTTCTAATAGGTCTTTTTTCATGCGGTTTTTTGCATAGCACAAATCTAGGATAGTTTACCTTTCAACCCATACTAATTAGGCCATCAGGCGACTTGTATTTCCTATTTTTTTAGCCTTCCGAAGTTCGACCAAAAAATCGGTCATTTTTGACAATTTTCCCTCGGTCCCCCCTTTGATATTTTGCCAAAAATGGCCATTTTCGACACTTTTGCGAAAAATATTATTTCTCTTCTAATAGGTCTTTTTTCATGCGGTTTTTTGCATAGCACAAATCTAGGATAGTTTACCTTTCAATCCATACTAATTAGGCCATCAGGCGACTTGTATTTCCTATTTTTCTAGCCTTCCGAAGTTCGACCAAAAAATCGGCCATTTTTGAAAATTTTGCCTTGGTCCCCCCTTTGCTATTTTGCCAAAAATGGCCATTTTCGACACTTTTGCGAAAAATGTTATTTCTCTTCTAATAGGTCTTTTTTCATGCGTTTTTTTGCATAGCACAAATCTAGGATAGTTTACCTTTCAATCCATACTAATTAGGCCATCAGGCGACTTGTATTTCCTATTTTTTTAGCCTTCCGAATTTCGACCAAAAGATCGGCCATTTTTGAAAATTTTCCCTTGGTCCCCCCTTTGCTATTTTGCCAAAAATGGCCATTTTCGACACTTTTGCGAAAAATGTTATTTCTCTTCTAATAGGTCTTTTTTCATGCGGTTTTTTGCATAGCACAAATCTAGGATAGTTTACCTTTCAATCCATACTAATTAGGCCATCAGGCGACTTGTATTTCCTATTTTTTTAGCCTTCCGAAGTTCGACCAAAAAATCGGCCACTTTTGAAAATTTTCCCTTGGTCCCCCCTTTGCTATTTTGCCAAAAATGGCCATTTTCGACACTTTTGGGAAAAATATTATTTCTCTTCTAATAGGTCTTTTTTCATGCGGTTTTTTGCATAGCACAAATCTAGGATAGTTTACCTTTCAACCCATACTAATTAGGCCATCAGGCGACTTGTATTTCCTATTTTTTAGCCTTCCGAAGTTCGACCAAAAAATCGGTCATTTTTGAAAATTTTCCCTTGGACCCCCCTTTGCTATTTTGCCAAAAATGGCCATTTTCGACACTTTTGCGAAAAATATTATTTCTCTTCTAATAGGTCTTTTTTCATGCGGTTTTTTGCATAGCACAAATCTAGGATAGTTTACCTTTCAATCCATACTAATTAGGCCATCAGGCGACTTGTATTTCCTATTTTTTTAGCCTTCCGAAGTTCGACCAAAAAATCGGCCATTTTTGAAAATTTTGCCTTGGTCCCCCCTTTGCTATTTTGCCAAAAATGGCCATTTTCGACACTTTTGCGAAATATGTTATTTCTCTTCTAATAGGTCTTTTTTCATGCGGTTTTTTGCATAGCACAAATCTAGGATAGTTTACCTTTCAATCCATACTAATTAGGCCATCAGGCGACTTGTATTTCCTATTTTTTTAGCCTTCTGAATTTCGACCAAAAAATCGGCCATTTTTGAAAATTTTCCCTTGGTCCCCCCTTTGCTATTTTGCCAAAAATGGCCATTTTCGTCACTTTTGCAAAAAATGTTATTTCTCTTCTAATAGGTCTTTTTTCATGCGGTTTTTTGCATAGCACAAATCTAGGATAGTTTACCTTTCAATCCACACTAATTAGGCCATCAGGCGACTTGTATTTCCTATTTTTTTAGCCTTCCGAAGTTCCACCAAAAAATCGGCCATTTTTGAAAAATTTCCCTTGGTTCCCCCTTTGCTATTTTGCCCAAAATGGCCATTTTCGACACTTTTGCGAAAAATATTATTTCTCTTCTAATAGGTCTTTTTTCATGCGGTTTTTTGCATAGCACAAATCTAGGATAGTTTACCTTTCAATCCACACTAATTAGGCCATCAGGCGACTTGTATTTCCTATTTTTTTAGCCTTCCGAAGTTCCACCAAAAAATCGGCCATTTTTGAAAATTTTCCCTTGGTCCCCCCTTTGCTATTTTGCCAAAGATGGCCATTTTCGACACTTTTTCGAAAAATGTTATTTCTCTTCTAATAGGTCTTTTTTCATGCGGTTTTTTGCATAGCACAAATCTAGGATAGTTTACCTTTCAATCCATACTAATTAGGCCATCAGGCGACTTGTATTTCCTATTTTTTTAGCCTTCCGAAGTTCCACCAAAAAATCGGCCATTTTTGAAAAATTTCCCTTGGTCCCCCCTTTGCTATTTTGCCCAAAATGGCCATTTTCGACACTTTTGCGAAAAATGTTATTTCTCTTCTAATAGATCTTTTTTCATGCGGTTTTTTGCATAGCACAAATCTAGGATAGTTTACCTTTTAATCCATACTAATTAGGCCATCAGGCGACTTGTATTTCTTATTTTTTTAGCCTTCCGAAGTTCGACCAAAAAATCGGCCATTTTTGAAAATTTTCCCGTGGTCCCCCCTTTGCTATTTTGCCAAAAATGGCCATTTTCGACACTTTTGCGAAAAATGTTATTTCTCTTCTAATAGGTCTTTTTTCATGCGGTTTTTTGCATAGCACAAATCTAGGATAGTTTACCTTTCAATCCATACTAATTAGGCCATCAGGCGACTTGTATTTCCTATTTTTTTAGCCTTCCGAAGTTCCACCAAAAAATCGGCCATTTTTGAAAAATTTCCCTTGGTCCCCCCTTTGCTATTTTGCCCAAAATGGCCATTTTCGACACTTTTGCGAAAAATGTTATTTCTCTTCTAATAGATCTTTTTTCATGCGGTTTTTTGCATAGCACAAATCTAGGATAGTTTACCTTTCAATCCATACTAATTAGGCCATCAGGCGACTTGTATTTCTTATTTTTTTAGCCTTCCGAAGTTCGACCAAAAAATCGGCCATTTTTGAAAATTTTCCCGTGGTCCCCCCTTTGCTATTTTGCCAAAAATGGCCATTTTCGACACTTTTGCGAAAAATGTTATTTCTCTTCTAATAGGTCTTTTTTCATGCGGTTTTTTGCATAGCACAAATCTAGGATAGTTTACCTTTCAATCCATACTAATTAGGCCATCAGGCGACTTGTATTTCCTATTTTTCTAGCCTTCCGAAGTTCGACCAAAAAATCGGCCATTTTTGAAAATTTTCCCTTGGTCCCCCCTTTGCTATTTTGCCAAAAATGGCCATTTTCGACACTTTTGCGAAAAATGTTATTTCTCTTCTAATAGGTCTTTTTTCATGCGGTTTTTTGCATAGCACAAATCTAGGATAGTTTACCTTTCAATCCATACTAATTAGGCCATCAGGCGACTTGTATTTCCTATTTTTCTAGCCTTCCGAAGTTCGACCAAAAAATCGGCCATTTTTGAAAATTTTCCCGTGGTCCCCCCTTTGCTATTTTGCCAAAAATGGCCATTTTGGACACTTTTGCGAAAAATGGTATTTCTCTTCTAATAGGTCTTTTTTCATGCGGTTTTTTGCATAGCACAAATCTAGGATAGTTTACCTTTCAATCCATACTAATTAGGCCATCAG
The DNA here is from genome assembly GCA_949126865.1 of Montipora capitata. Classification (NCBI taxonomy): domain Eukaryota; kingdom Metazoa; phylum Cnidaria; class Anthozoa; order Scleractinia; family Acroporidae; genus Montipora; species Montipora capitata. The sequence continues at coordinate 13,332,427 of OX421452.1, read as the reverse complement.
GCGACTTGTATTTCCTATTTTTCTAGCCTTCCGAAGTTCGACCAAAAAATCGGCCATTTTTGAAAATTTTCCCTTGGTCCCCCCTTTGCTATTTTGCCAAAAATGACCATTTTCGACACTTTTGCGAAATATGTTATTTCTCTTCTAATAGGTCTTTTTTCATGCGGTTTTTTGCATAGCACAAATCTAGGATAGTTTACCTTTCAATCCATACTAATTAGGCCATCAGGCGACTTGTAGTTCCTATTTTTCTAGCCTTCCGAAGTTCGACCAAAAAATCGGTCATTTTTGACAATTTTGCCTTGGTCCCCCCTTTGCTATTTTGCCAAAAATGGCCATTTTCGACACTTTTGCGAAAAATATTATTTCTCTTCTAATAGGTCTTTTTTCATGCGGTTTTTTGCATAGCACAAATCTAGGATAGTTTACCTTTCAATCCATACTAATAAGGCCATCAGGCGACTTGTATTTCCTATTTTTTTAGCTTTCCGAAGTTCGACCAAAAAATCGGCCATTTTTGAAAATTTTCCCTTGGTCCCCCCTTTGCTATTTTGCCAAAAATGGCCATTTTCGACACTTTTGCGAAAAATGTTATTTCTCTTCTAATAGGTCTTTTTTCATGCGGTTTTTTGCATAGCACAAATCTAGGATAGTTTACCTTTCAATCCATACTAATTAGGCCATCAGGCGACTTGTATTTCCTATTTTTTTAGCCTTCTGAATTTCGACCAAAAAATCGGCCATTTTTGAAAATTTTCCCTTGGTCCCTCCTTTGCTATTTTGCCAAAAATGGCCATTTTCGTCACTTTTGCAAAAAATGTTATTTCTCTTCTAATAGGTCTTTTTTCATGCGGTTTTTTGCATAGCACAAATCTAGGATAGTTTACCTTTCAATCCACACTAATTAGGCCATCAGGCGACTTGTATTTCCTATTTTTTTAGCCTTCCGAAGTTCGACCAAAAAATAGGCCACTTTTGGAAATTTTCCCTTGGTCCCCCCTTTGCTATTTTGCCAAAAATGGCCATTTCCGACACTTTTGCGAAAAATATTATTTCTCTTCTAATAGGTCTTTTTTCATGCGGTTTTTTGCATAGCACAAATCTAGGATAGTTTACCTTTCAATCCATACTAATTAGGCCATCAGGCGACTTGTATTTCCTATTTTTTTAGCCTTCCGAAGTTCGACCAAAAAATCGGCCATTTTTGAAAATTTTCCCTTGGTCCCCCCTTTGCTATTTTGCCAAAAATGGCCATTTTCGACACTTTTGCGAAAAATGTTATTTCTCTTCTAATAGGTCTTTTTTCATGCGTTTTTTTGCATAGCACAAATCTAGGATAGTTTACCTTTCAATCCATACTAATTAGGCCATCAGGCGACCTGTATTTCCTATTTTTTTAGCCTTCCGAATATCGACCAAAAGATCAGCCATTTTTGAAAATTTTCCCTTGGTCCCCCCTTTGCTATTTTGCCAAAAATGGCCATTTTCGACACTTTTGCGAAAAATGTTATTTCTCTTCTAATAGGTCTTTTTTCATGCGGTTTTTTGCATAGCACAAATCTAGGATAGTTTACCTTTCAATCCATACTAATTAGGCCATCAGGCGACTTGTATTTCCTATTTTTTTAGCCTTCCGAAGTTCGACCAAAAAATCGGCCACTTTTGAAAATTTTCCCTTGGTCCCCCCTTTGCTATTTTGCCAAAAATGGCCATTTTCGACACTTTTGGGAAAAATATTATTTCTCTTCTAATAGGTCTTTTTTCATGCGGTTTTTTGCATAGCACAAATCTAGGATAGTTTACCTTTCAATCCATACTAATTAGGCCATCAGGCGACTTGTATTTCCTATTTTTTAGCCTTCCGAAGTTCGACCAAAAAATCGGTCATTTTTGAAAATTTTCCCTTGGACCCCCCTTTGCTATTTTGCCAAAAATGGCCATTTTCGACACTTTTGCGAAAAATATTATTTCTCTTCTAATAGGTCTTTTTTCATGCGGTTTTTTGCATAGCACAAATCTAGGATAGTTTACCTTTCAATCCATACTAATTAGGCCATCAGGCGACTTGTATTTCCTATTTTTTTAGCCTTCCGAAGTTCGACCAAAAAATCGGCCATTTTTGAAAATTTTGCCTTGGTCCCCCCTTTGCTATTTTGCCAAAAATGGCCATTTTCGACACTTTTGCGAAAAATATTATTTCTCTTCTAATAGGTCTTTTTTCATGCGGTTTTTTGCATAGCACAAATCTAGGATAGTTTACCTTTCAACCCATACTAATTAGGCCATCAGGCGACTTGTATTTCCTATTTTTTTAGCCTTCCGAAGTTCGACCAAAAAATCGGTCATTTTTGACAATTTTCCCTCGGTCCCCCCTTTGATATTTTGCCAAAAATGGCCATTTTCGACACTTTTGCGAAAAATATTATTTCTCTTCTAATAGGTCTTTTTTCATGCGGTTTTTTGCATAGCACAAATCTAGGATAGTTTACCTTTCAATCCATACTAATTAGGCCATCAGGCGACTTGTATTTCCTATTTTTTTAGCCTTCCGAAGTTCGACCAAAAAATCGGCCATTTTTGAAAATTTTCCCTTGGTCCCCCCTTTGCTATTTTGCCAAAAATGGCCATTTTCGACACTTTTGCGAAAAATGTTATTTCTCTTCTAATAGGTCTTTTTTCATGCGTTTTTTTGCATAGCACAAATCTAGGATAGTTTACCTTTCAATCCATACTAATTAGGCCATCAGGCGACTTGTATTTCCTATTTTTTTAGCCTTCCGAATTTCGACCAAAAGATCGGCCATTTTTGAAAATTTTCCCTTGGTCCCCCCTTTGCTATTTTGCCAAAAATGGCCATTTTCGACACTTTTGGGAAAAATATTATTTCTCTTCTAATAGGTCTTTTTTCATGCGGTTTTTTGCATAGCACAAATCTAGGATAGTTTACCTTTCAACCCATACTAATTAGGCCATCAGGCGACTTGTATTTCCTATTTTTTAGCCTTCCGAAGTTCGACCAAAAAATCGGTCATTTTTGAAAATTTTCCCTTGGACCCCCCTTTGCTATTTTGCCAAAAATGGCCATTTTCGACACTTTTGCGAAAAATATTATTTCTCTTCTAATAGGTCTTTTTTCATGCGGTTTTTTGCATAGCACAAATCTAGGATAGTTTACCTTTCAATCCATACTAATTAGGCTATCAGGCGACTTGTATTTCCTATTTTTTTAGCCTTCCGAAGTTCGACCAAAAAATCGGCCATTTTTGAAAATTTTGCCTTGGTCCCCCCTTTGCTATTTTGCCAAAAATGGCCATTTTCGGCACTTTTGCGAAAAATGTTATTTCTCTTCTAATAGGTCTTTTTTCATGCGTTTCTTTGCATAGCACAAATCTAGGATAGTTTACCTTTCAATCCATACTAATTAGGCCATCAGGCGACTTGTATTTCCTATTTTTTTAGCCTTCCGAATTTCGACCAAAAAATCGGCCATTTTTGAAAATTTTGCCTTGGTCCCCCCTTTGCTATTTTGCCAAAAATGGCCATTTTTGACACTTTTGCGAAAAATATGTTTTCTCTTCTAATAGGTCTTTTTTCATGCGGTTTTTTGCATAGCACAAATCTAGGATAGTTTACCTTTCAATCCATACTAATTAGGCCATCAGGCGACTTGTATTTCCTATTTTTTTAGCCTTCCGAAGTTCGACCAAAAAATCGGCCATTTTTGAAAATTTTGCCCTTGTCCCCCCTTTGCTATTTTGCCAAAAATGACCATTTTCGACACTTTTGCGAAAAATATTATTTCTCTTCTAATAGGTCTTTTTTCATGCGGTTTTTTGCATAGCACAAATCTAGGATAGTTTACCTTTCAATCCATACTAATTAGGCCATCAGGCGACTTGTATTTCCTATTTTTTTAGCCTTCCGAAGTTCGACCAAAAAATCGGCCACTTTTGAAAATTTTCCCTTGGTCCCCCCTTTGCTATTTTGCCAAAAATGGCCATTTTCGACACTTTTGCGAAAAATGTTATTTCTCTTCTAATAGGTCTTTTATCATGCGGTTTTTTGCATAGCACAAATCTAGGATAGTTTACCTTTCAACCCATACTAATTAGGCCATCAGGCGACCTGTATTTCCTATTTTTTTAGCCTTCCGAAGTTCGACCAAAAAATCGGCCACTTTTGAAAAATTTCCCTTGGTCGCCCCTTTGCTATTTTGCCAAAAATGGCCATTTTCGACACTTTTGCGAAAAATATTATTTCTCTTCTAATAGGTCTTTTTTCATGCGGTTTTTTGCATAGCACAAATCTAGGATAGTTTACCTTTCAACCCATACTAATTAGGCCATCAGGCGACCTGTATTTCCTATTTTTTTAGCCTTCCGAAGTTCGACCAAAAAATCGGCCACTTTTGAAAATTTTCCCTTGGTCCCCCCTTTGCTATTTTGCCAAAAATGGCCATTTTCGACACTTTTGCGAAAAATGTTATTTCTCTTCTAATAGGTCTTTTTTCATGCGGTTTTTTGCATAGCACAAATCTAGGATAGTTTACCTTTCAATCCATACTAATTAGGCATCAGGCGACTTGTATTTCCTATTTTTTTAGCCTTCCGAAGTTCGACCAAAAAATCGGCCATTTTTGAAAATTTTCCCTTGGTCCTCCCTTTGCTATTTTGCCAAAAATGGCCATTTTCGACACTTTTGCGAAAAATGTTATTTCTCTTCTAATAGGTCTTTTTTCATGCGGTTTTTTGCATAGCACAAATCTAGGATAGTTTACCTTTCAATCCATACTAATTAGGCATCGGGCGACTTGTATTTCCTATTTTTTTAGCTTTCCGAAGTTCGACCAAAAAATCGGCCATTTTTGAAAATTTTCCCTTGGTCCTCCCTTTGCTATTTTGCCAAAAATGGCCATTTTCGACACTTTTGCGAAAAATGTTATTTCTCTTCTAATAGGTCTTTTTTCATGCGGTTTTTTGCATAGCACAAATCTAGGATAGTTTACCTTTCAATCCATACTAATTAGGCCATCAGGCGACTTGTATTTCCTATTTTTCTAGCCTTCCGAAGTTCGACCAAAAAATCGGCCATTTTTGAAAATTTTGCCTTGGTCCTCCCTTTGCTATTTTGCCAAAAATGGCCATTTTCGACACTTTTGCGAAAAATGTTATTTCTCTTCTAATAGGTCTTTTTTCATGCGGTTTTTTGCATAGCACAAATCTAGGATAGTTTACCTTTCAACCCATACTAATTAGGCCATCAGGCGACCTGTATTTCCTATTTTTTTAGCCTTCCGAAGTTCGACCAAAAAATCGGCCATTTTTGAAAATTTTCCCTTGGTCCTCCCTTTGCTATTTTGCCAAAAATGGCCATTTTCGACACTTTTGCGAAAAATGTTATTTCTCTTCTAATAGGTCTTTTTTCATGCGGTTTTTTGCATAGCACAAATCTAGGATAGTTTACCTTTCAACCCATACTAATTAGGCCATCAGGCGACCTGTATTTCCTATTTTTTTAGCCTTCCGAAGTTCGACCAAAAAATCGGCCACTTTTGAAAATTTTGCCTTGGTCCCCCCTTTGCTATTTTGCCAAAAATGGCCATTTTCGACACTTTTGCGAAAAATGTTATTTCTCTTCTAATAGGTCTTTTTTCATGCGGTTTTTTGCATAGCACAAATCTAGGATAGTTTACCTTTCAATCCATACTAATTAGGCATCAGGCGACTTGTATTTCCTATTTTTTTAGCCTTCCGAAGTTCGACCAAAAAATCGGCCATTTTTGAAAATTTTCCCTTGGTCCTCCCTTTGCTATTTTGCCAAAAATGGCCATTTTCGACACTTTTGCGAGAAATGTTATTTCTCTTCTAATAGGTCTTTTTTCATGCGGTTTTTTGCATAGCACAAATCTAGGATAGTTTACCTTTCAATCCATACTAATTAGGCATCAGGCGACTTGTATTTCCTATTTTTTTAGCCTTCCGAAGTTCGACCAAAAAATCGGCCATTTTTGAAAATTTTCCCTTGGTCCTCCCTTTGCTATTTTGCCAAAAATGGCCATTTTCGACACTTTTGCGAAAAATGTTATTTCTCTTCTAATAGGTCTTTTTTCATGCGGTTTTTTGCATAGCACAAATCTAGGATAGTTTACCTTTCAATCCATACTAATTAGGCATCAGGCGACTTGTATTTCCTATTTTTTTAGCCTTCCGAAGTTCGACCAAAAAATCGGCCATTTTTGAAAATTTTCCCTTGGTCCTCCCTTTGCTATTTTGCCAAAAATGGCCATTTTCGACACTTTTGCGAAAAATGTTATTTCTCTTCTAATAGGTCTTTTTTCATGCGGTTTTTTGCATAGCACAAATCTAGGATAGTTTACCTTTCAACCCATACTAATTAGGTCATCAGGCGACCTGTATTTCCTATTTTTTTAGCCTTCCGAAGTTCGATCAAAAAATCGGCCACTTTTGAAAAATTTCCCTTGGTCGCCCCTTTGCTATTTTGCCAAAAATGGCCATTTTCGACACTTTTGCGAAAAATATTATTTCTCTTCTAATAGGTCTTTTTTCATGCGGTTTTTTGCATAGCACAAATCTAGGATAGTTTACCTTTCAACCCATACTAATTAGGCCATCAGGCGACCTGTATTTCCTATTTTTTTAGCCTTCCGAAGTTCGACCAAAAAATCGGCCACTTTTGAAAATTTTCCCTTGGTCCCCCCTTTGCTATTTTGCCAAAAATGGCCATTTTCGACACTTTTGCGAAAAATGTTATTTCTCTTCTAATAGGTCTTTTTTCATGCGGTTTTTTGCATAGCACAAATCTAGGATAGTTTACCTTTCAATCCATACTAATTAGGCATCAGGCGACTTGTATTTCCTATTTTTTTAGCCTTCCGAAGTTCGGCCAAAAAATCGGCCATTTTTGAAAATTTTCCCTTGGTCCTCCCTTTGCTATTTTGCCAAAAATGGCCATTTTCGACACTTTTGCGAAAAATGTTATTTCTCTTCTAATAGGTCTTTTTTCATGCGGTTTTTTGCATAGCACAAATCTAGGATAGTTTACCTTTCAATCCATACTAATTAGGCATCGGGCGACTTGTATTTCCTATTTTTTTAGCCTTCCGAAGTTCGACCAAAAAATCGGCCATTTTTGAAAATTTTCCCTTGGTCCTCCCTTTGCTATTTTGCCAAAAATGGCCATTTTCGACACTTTTGCGAAAAATGTTATTTCTCTTCTAATAGGTCTTTTTTCATGCGGTTTTTTGCATAGCACAAATCTAGGATAGTTTACCTTTCAATCCATACTAATTAGGCCATCAGGCGACTTGTATTTCCTATTTTTCTAGCCTTCCGAAGTTCGACCAAAAAATAGGCCATTTTTGAAAATTTTCCCTTGGTCCTCCCTTTGCTATTTTGCCAAAAATGGCCATTTTCGACACTTTTGCGAAAAATGTTATTTCTCTTCTAATAGGTCTTTTTTCATGCGGTTTTTTGCATAGCACAAATCTAGGATAGTTTACCTTTCAATCCGTACTAATTAGGCCATCAGGCGACTTGTATTTCCTATTTTTCTAGCCTTCCGAAGTTCGACCAAAAAATCGGCCATTTTTGAAAATTTTGCCTTGGTCCTCCCTTTGCTATTTTGCCAAAAATGGCCATTTTCGACACTTTTGCGAAAAATGTTATTTCTCTTCTAATAGGTCTTTTTTCATGCGGTTTTTTGCATAGCACAAATCTAGGATAGTTTACCTTTCAATCCATACTAATTAGGCCATCAGGCGACCTGTATTTCCTATTTTTTTAGCCTTCCGAAGTTCGACCAAAAAATCGGCCATTTTTGAAAATTTTCCCTTGGTCCTCCCTTTGCTATTTTGCCAAAAATGGCCATTTTCGACACTTTTGCGAAAAATGTTATTTCTCTTCTAATAGGTCTTTTTTCATGCGGTTTTTTGCATAGCACAAATCTAGGATAGTTTACCTTTCAACCCATACTAATTAGGCCATCAGGCGACCTGTATTTCCTATTTTTTTAGCCTTCCGAAGTTCGACCAAAAAATCGGCCACTTTTGAAAATTTTGCCTTGGTCCCCCCTTTGCTATTTTGCCAAAAATGGCCATTTTCGACACTTTTGCGAAAAATGTTATTTCTCTTCTAATAGGTCTTTTTTCATGCGGTTTTTTGCATAGCACAAATCTAGGATAGTTTACCTTTCAATCCATACTAATTAGGCCATCAGGCGACTTGTATTTCCTATTTTTTTAGCCTTCCGAAGTTCGACCAAAAAATCGGCCATTTTTGAAAATTTTCCCTTGGTCCTCCCTTTGCTATTTTGCCAAAAATGGCCATTTTCGACACTTTTGCGAAAAATGTTATTTCTCTTCTAATAGGTCTTTTTTCATGCGGTTTTTTGCATAGCACAAATCTAGGATAGTTTACCTTTCAATCCGTACTAATTAGGCCATCAGGCGACTTGTATTTCCTATTTTTTTAGCCTTCCGAAGTTCGACCAAAAAATCGGCCATTTTTGAAATTTTTCCCTTGTTCCCCTCTTTCCTATTTTGCCAAAAATGGCCATTTTCGACACTTTTGCGAAAAATGTTATTTCTCTTCTAATAGGTCTTTTTTCATGCGGTTTTTTGCATAGCACAAATCTAGGATAGTTTACCTTTCAATCCATACTAATTAGGCCATCAGGCGACTTGTATTTCCTATTTTTTTAGCCTTCCGAAGTTCGACCAAAAAATCGGCCATTTTTGAAAATTTTGCCTTGGTCCCCCCTTTGCTATTTTGCCAAAAATGGCCATTTTCGACACTTTTGCGAAAAATGTTATTTCTCTTCTAATAGGTCTTTTTTCATGCGGTTTTTTGCATAGCACAAATCTAGGATAGTTTACCTTTCAATCCATACTAATTAGGCCATCAGGCGACTTGTATTTCCTATTTTTGTAGCCTTCCGAAGTTCGACCAAAAAATCGGCCATTTTTGAAAATTTTCCCTTGGTACCCCCTTTGCTATTTTGCCAAAAATGGCCACTTTCGACACTTTTGCGAAAAATGTTATTTCTCTTCTAATAGGTCTTTTTTCATGCAGTTTTTTGCATAGCACAAATCTAGGATAGTTTACCTTTCAATCCATACTAATTAGGCCATCAGGCGACTTGTATTTCCTATTTTTTTAGCCTTCCGAAGTTCGACCAGAAAATCGGCCATTTTTGAAAATTTTGCCTTGGTCCCCCCTTTGCTATTTTGCCAAAAATGGCCATTTTCGACACTTTTGCGAAAAATGTTATTTCTCTTCTAATAGGTCTTTTTTCATGCGGTTTTTTGCATAGCACAAATCTAGGATAGTTTACCTTTCAATCCATACTAATTAGGCCATCAGGCGACTTGTATTTCCTATTTTTTTAGCCTTCCGAAGTTCGACCAAAAAATCGGCCATTTTTGAAAATTTTCCCTTGGTACCCCCCTTTGCTATTTTGCCAAAAATGGCCACTTTCGACACTTTTGCGAAAAATGTTATTTCTCTTCTAATAGGTCTTTTTTCATGCGGTTTTTTGCATAGCACAAATCTAGGATAGTTTACCTTTCAATCCATACTAATTAGGCCATCAGGCGACTTGTATTTCCTATTTTTGTAGCCTTCCGAAGTTCGACCAAAAAATCGGCCATTTTTGAAAATTTTCCCTTGGTACCCCCTTTGCTATTTTGCCAAAAATGGCCATTTTCGACACTTTTGCGAAAAATGTTATTTCTCTTCTAATAGGTCTTTTTTCATGCGGTTTTTTGCATAGCACAAATCTAGGATAGTTTACCTTTCAATCCATACTAATTAGGCCATCAGGCGACTTGTATTTCCTATTTTTTTAGCCTTCCGAAGTTCGACCAAAAAATCGGCCATTTTTGAAAATTTTCCCTTGGTACCCCCTTTGCTATTTTGCCAAAAATGGCCATTTTCGACACTTTTGCGAAAAATGTTATTTCTCTTCTAATAGGTCTTTTTTCATGCGGTTTTTTGCATAGCACAAATCTAGGATAGTTTACCTTTCAATCCATACTAATTAGGCCATCAGGCGACTTGTATTTCCTATTTTTTTAGCCTTCCGAAGTTCGACCAGAAAATCGGCCATTTTTGAAAATTTTCCCTTGGTCCCTCCTTTGCTATTTTGCCAAAAATGGCCATTTTCGACACTTTTGCGAAAAATGTTATTTCTCTTCTAATAGGTCTTTTTTCATGCGGTTTTTTGCATAGCACAAATCTAGGATAGTTTACCTTTCAATCCATACTAATTAGGCCATCAGGCGACTTGTATTTCCTATTTTTTTAGCCTTCCGAAGTTCGACCAAAAAATCGGCCATTTTTGAAAATTTTCCCTTGGTACCCCCCTTTGCTATTTTGCCAAAAATGGCCATTTTCGACACTTTTGCGAAAAATGTTATTTCTCTTCTAATAGGTCTTTTTTCATGCGGTTTTTTGCATAGCACAAATCTAGGATAGTTTACCTTTCAATCCATACTAATTAGGCCATCAGGCGACTTGTATTTCCTATTTTTTTAGCCTTCCGAAGTTCGACCAAAAAATCGGCCATTTTTGAAAATTTTGCCTTGGTACCCCCTTTGCTATTTTGCCAAAAATGTCCATTTTCGACACTTTTGCGAAAAATGTTATTTCTCTTCTAATAGGTCTTTTTTCATGCGGTTTTTTGCATAGCACAAATCTAGGATAGTTTACCTTTCAATCCATACTAATTAGGCCATCAGGCGACTTGTATTTCCTATTTTTTTAGCCTTCCGAAGTTCGACCAAAAAATCGGCCATTTTTGAAAATTTTCCCTTGGTACCCCCTTTGCTATTTTGCCAAAAATGGCCATTTTCGACACTTTTGCGAAAAATGTTATTTCTCTTCTAATAGGTCTTTTTTCATGCGGTTTTTTGCATAGCACAAATCTAGGATAGTTTACCTTTCAATCCATACTAATTAGGCCATCAGGCGACTTGTATTTCCTATTTTTTTAGCCTTCCGAAGTTCGACCAAAAAATCGGCCATTTTTGAAAATTTGCCTTGCTCCCCCCTTTGCTATTTTGCCAAAAATGGCCATTTTCGACACTTTTGCGAAAAATGTTATTTCTCTTCTAATAGGTCTTTTTTCATGCGGTTTTTTGCATAGCACAAATCTAGGATAGTTTACCTTTCAATCCATACTAATTAGGCCATCAGGCGACTTGTATTTCCTATTTTTTTAGCCTTCCGAAGTTCGACCAAAAAATCGGCCATTTTTGAAAATTTTCCCTTGGTACCCCCTTTGCTATTTTGCCAAAAATGGCCATTTTCGACACTTTTGCGAAAAATGTTATTTCTCTTCTAATAGGTCTTTTTTCATGCGGTTTTTTGCATAGCACAAATCTAGGATAGTTTACCTTTCAATCCATACTAATTAGGCCATCAGGCGACTTGTATTTCCTATTTTTTTAGCCTTCCGAAGTTCGACCAAAAAATCGGCCATTTTTGAAAATTTTCCCTTGGTACCCCCCTTTGCTATTTTGCCAAAAATGTCCATTTTCGACACTTTTGCGAAAAATGTTATTTCTCTTCTAATAGGTCTTTTTTCATGCGGTTTTTTGCATAGCACAAATCTAGGATAGTTTACCTTTCAATCCATACTAATTAGGCCATCAGGCGACTTGTATTTCCTATTTTTTTAGCCTTCCGAAGTTCGACCAAAAAATCGGCCATTTTTGAAAATTTTGCCTTGGTCCCCCCTTTGCTATTTTGCCAATAATTGGCCATTTTCGACACTTTTGCGAAAAATGTTATTTCTCTTCTAATAGGTCTTTTTTCATGCGGTTTTTTGCATAGCACAAATCTAGGATAGTTTACCTTTCAATCCATACTAATTAGGCCATCAGGCGACTTGTATTTCCTATTTTTTTAGCCTTCCGAAGTTCGACCAAAAAATCGGCCATTTTTGAAAAATTTTGCCTTGGTCACCCCTTTGCTATTTTGCCAAAAATGGCCATTTTCGACACTTTTGCGAAAAATGTTATTTCTCTTCTAATAGGTCTTTTTTCATGCGGTTTTTTGCATAGCACAAATCTAGGATAGTTTACCTTTCAATCCATACTAATTAGGCCATCAGGCGACTTGTATTTCCTATTTTTTTAGCCTTCCGAAGTTCGACCAAAAAATCGGCCATTTTTGAAAATTTTGCCTTGGTCCCCCCTTTGCTATTTTGCCAAAAATGGCCATTTTCGACACTTTTGCGAAAAATGTTATTTCTCTTCTAATAGGTCTTTTTTCATGCGGTTTTTTGCATAGCACAAATCTAGGATAGTTTACCTTTCAATCCATACTAATTAGGCCATCAGGCGACTTGTATTTCCTATATTTTTAGCCTTCCGAAGTTCGACTAAAAAATCGGCCATTTTTGAAAATTTTGCCTTGGTCCCCCCTTTGCTATTTTGCCAAAAATGGCCATTTTCGACACTTTTGCGAAAAATGTTATTTCTCTTCTAATAGGTCTTTTTTCATGCGGTTTTTTGCATAGCACAAATCTAGGATAGTTTACCTTTCAATCCATACTAATTAGGCCATCAGGCGACTTGTATTTCCTATTTTTTTAGCCTTCCGAAGTTCGACCAAAAAATCGGCCATTTTTGAAAATTTTGCCTTGGTCCCCCCTTTGCTATTTTGCCAAAAATGGCCATTTTCGACACTTTTGCGAAAAATGTTATTTCTCTTCTAATAGGTCTTTTTTCATGCGGTTTTTTGCATAGCACAAATCTAGGATAGTTTACCTTTCAATCCATACTAATTAGGCCATCAGGCGACTTGTATTTCCTATTTTTTTAGCCTTCCGAAGTTCGACCAAAAAATCGGCCATTTTTGAAAATTTTGCCTTGGTCCCCCCTTTGCTATTTTGCCAAAAATGGCCATTTTCGACACTTTTGCGAAAAATGTTATTTCTCTTCTAATAGGTCTTTTTTCATGCGGTTTTTTGCATAGCACAAATCTAGGATAGTTTACCTTTCAATCCATACTAATTAGGCCATCAGGCGACTTGTATTTCCTATTTTTTTAGCCTTCCGAAGTTCGACCAAAAAATCGGCCATTTTTGAAAATTTTGCCTTGTTCCCCCCTTTGCTATTTTGCCAAAAATGGCCATTTTCGACACTTTTGCGAAAAATGTTATTTCTCTTCTAATAGGTCTTTTTTCATGCGGTTTTTTGCATAGCACAAATCTAGGATAGTTTACCTTTCAATCCATACTAATTAGGCCATCAGGCGACTTGTATTTCCTATTTTTTTAGCCTTCCGAAGTTCGACCAAAAAATCGGCCATTTTTGAAAATTTTGCCTTGGTACCCCCTTTGCTATTTTGCCAAAAATGGCCATTTTCGACACTTTTGCGAAAAATGTTATTTCTCTTCTAATAGGTCTTTTTTCATGCGGTTTTTTGCATAGCACAAATCTAGGATAGTTTACCTTTCAATCCATACTAATTAGGCCATCAGGCGACTTGTATTTCCTATTTTTTTAGCCTTCCGAAGTTCGACCAAAAAATCGGCCATTTTTGAAAATTTTCCCTTGGTACCCCCTTTGCTATTTTGCCAAAAATGGCCATTTTCGACACTTTTGCGAAAAATGTTATTTCTCTTCTAATAGGTCTTTTTTCATGCGGTTTTTTGCATAGCACAAATCTAGGATAGTTTACCTTTCAATCCATACTAATTAGGCCATCAGGCGACTTGTATTTCCTATTTTTTTAGCCTTCCGAAGTTCGACCAAAAAATCGGCCATTTTTGAAAATTTTGCCTTGGTCCCCCCTTTGCTATTTTGCCAAAAATGGCCATTTTCGACACTTTTGCGAAAAATGTTATTTCTCTTCTAATAGGTCTTTTTTCATGCGGTTTTTTGCATAGCACAAATCTAGGATAGTTTACCTTTCAATCCATACTAATTAGGCCATCAGGCGACTTGTATTTCCTATTTTTTTAGCCTTCCGAAGTTCGACCAAAAAATCGGCCATTTTTGAAAATTTTGCCTTGGTCCCCCCTTTGCTATTTTGCCAAAAATGGCCATTTTCGACACTTTTGCGAAAAATGTTATTTCTCTTCTAATAGGTCTTTTTTCATGCGGTTTTTTGCATAGCACAAATCTAGGATAGTTTACCTTTCAATCCATACTAATTAGGCCATCAGGCGACTTGTATTTCCTATTTTTTTAGCCTTCCGAAGTTCGACCAAAAAATCGGCCATTTTTGAAAATTTTGCCTTGGTCCCCCCTTTGCTATTTTGCCAAAAATGGCCATTTTCGACACTTTTGCGAAAAATGTTATTTCTCTTCTAATAGGTCTTTTTTCATGCGGTTTTTTGCATAGCACAAATCTAGGATAGTTTACCTTTCAATCCATACTAATTAGGCCATCAGGCGACTTGTATTTCCTATTTTTTTAGCCTTCCGAAGTTCGACCAAAAAATCGGCCATTTTTGAAAATTTTGCCTTGGTCCCCCCTTTGCTATTTTGCCAAAAATGGCCATTTTCGACACTTTTGCGAAAAATGTTATTTCTCTTCTAATAGGTCTTTTTTCATGCGGTTTTTTGCATAGCACAAATCTAGGATAGTTTACCTTTCAATCCATACTAATTAGGCCATCAGGCGACTTGTATTTCCTATTTTTTTAGCCTTCCGAAGTTCGACCAAAAAATCGGCCATTTTTGAAAATTTTGCCTTGGTCCCCCCTTTGCTATTTTGCCAAAAATGGCCATTTTCGACACTTTTGCGAAAAATGTTATTTCTCTTCTAATAGGTCTTTTTTCATGCGGTTTTTTGCATAGCACAAATCTAGGATAGTTTACCTTTCAATCCATACTAATTAGGCCATCAGGCGACTTGTATTTCCTATTTTTTTAGCCTTCCGAAGTTCGACCAAAAAATCGGCCATTTTTGAAAATTTTGCCTTGGTCCCCCCTTTGCTATTTTGCCAAAAATGGCCATTTTCGACACTTTTGCGAAAAATGTTATTTCTCTTCTAATAGGTCTTTTTTCATGCGGTTTTTTGCATAGCACAAATCTAGGATAGTTTACCTTTCAATCCATACTAATTAGGCCATCAGGCGACTTGTATTTCCTATTTTTTTAGCCTTCCGAAGTTCGACCAAAAAATCGGCCATTTTTGAAAATTTTGCCTTGGTCCCCCCTTTGCTATTTTGCCAAAAATGGCCATTTTCGACACTTTTGCGAAAAATGTTATTTCTCTTCTAATAGGTCTTTTTTCATGCGGTTTTTTGCATAGCACAAATCTAGGATAGTTTACCTTTCAATCCATACTAATTAGGCCATCAGGCGACTTGTATTTCCTATTTTTTTAGCCTTCCGAAGTTCGACCAAAAAATCGGCCATTTTTGAAAATTTTGCCTTGGTCCCCCCTTTGCTATTTTGCCAAAAATGGCCATTTTCGACACTTTTGCGAAAAATGTTATTTCTCTTCTAATAGGTCTTTTTTCATGCGGTTTTTTGCATAGCACAAATCTAGGATAGTTTACCTTTCAATCCATACTAATTAGGCCATCAGGCGACTTGTATTTCCTATTTTTTTAGCCTTCCGAAGTTCGACCAAAAAATCGGCCATTTTTGAAAATTTTGCCTTGGTCCCCCCTTTGCTATTTTGCCAAAAATGGCCATTTTCGACACTTTTGCGAAAAATGTTATTTCTCTTCTAATAGGTCTTTTTTCATGCGGTTTTTTGCATAGCACAAATCTAGGATAGTTTACCTTTCAATCCATACTAATTAGGCCATCAGGCGACTTGTATTTCCTATTTTTTTAGCCTTCCGAAGTTCGACCAAAAAATCGGCCATTTTTGAAAATTTTGCCTTGGTCCCCCCTTTGCTATTTTGCCAAAAATGGCCATTTTCGACACTTTTGCGAAAAATGTTATTTCTCTTCTAATAGGTCTTTTTTCATGCGGTTTTTTGCATAGCACAAATCTAGGATAGTTTACCTTTCAATCCATACTAATTAGGCCATCAGGCGACTTGTATTTCCTATTTTTTTAGCCTTCCGAAGTTCGACCAAAAAATCGGCCATTTTTGAAAATTTTGCCTTGGTACCCCCTTTGCTATTTTGCCAAAAATGGCCATTTTCGACACTTTTGCGAAAAATGTTATTTCTCTTCTAATAGGTCTTTTTTCATGCGGTTTTTTGCATAGCACAAATCTAGGATAGTTTACCTTTCAATCCATACTAATTAGGCCATCAGGCGACTTGTATTTCCTATTTTTTTAGCCTTCCGAAGTTCGACCAAAAAATCGGCCATTTTTGAAAATTTTGCCTTGGTCCCCCCTTTGCTATTTTGCCAAAAATGGCCATTTTCGACACTTTTGCGAAAAATGTTATTTCTCTTCTAATAGGTCTTTTTTCATGCGGTTTTTTGCATAGCACAAATCTAGGATAGTTTACCTTTCAATCCATACTAATTAGGCCATCAGGCGACTTGTATTTCCTATTTTTTTAGCGTTCCGAAGTTCAACCAAAAAATCGGCCATTTTTGAAAATTTTCCCTTGGTACCCAAAAATGGTCATTTTCGACACTTTTGCGAAAAATGTTATTTCTCTTCTAATAGGTCTTTTTTCATGCGGTTTTTTGCATAGCACAAATCTAGGATAGTTTACCTTTCAATCCATACTAATTAGGCCATCAGGCGACTTGTATTTCCTATTTTTTTAGCCTTCCGAAGTTCGACCAAAAAATCGGCCATTTTTGAAAATTTTGCCTTGGTACCCCCCTTTGCTATTTTGCCAAAAATGGCCATTTTCGACACTTTTGCGAAAAATAATATTTCTCTTCTAATAGGTCTTTTTTCATGCGGTTTTTTGCATAGCACAAATCTAGGATAGTTTACCTTTCAATCCATACTAATTAGGCCATCAGGCGACTTGTATTTCCTATTTTTTTAGCCTTCCGAAGTTCGACCAAAAAATCGGCCATTTTTGAAAATTTTGCCTTGGTCCCCCCTTTGCTATTTTGCCAAAAATGGCCATTTTCGACACTTTTGCGAAAAATGTTATTTCTCTTCTAATAGGTCTTTTTTCATGCGGTTTTTTGCATAGCACAAATCTAGGATAGTTTACCTTTCAATCCATACTAATTAGGCCATCAGGCGACTTGTATTTCCTATTTTTTTAGCCTTCCGAAGTTCGACCAAAAAATCGGCCATTTTTGAAAATTTTCCCTTGGTACCCCCCTTTGCTATTTTGCCAAAAATGGCCATTTTCGACACTTTTGCGAAAAATGTTATTTCTCTTCTAATAGGTCTTTTTTCATGCGGTTTTTTGCATAGCACAAATCTAGGATAGTTTACCTTTCAATCCATACTAATTAGGCCATCAGGCGACTTGTATTTCCTATTTTTTTAGCCTTCCGAAGTTCGACCAAAAAATCGGCCATTTTTGAAAATTTTGCCTTGGTCCCCCCTTTGCTATTTTGCCAAAAATGGCCATTTTCGACACTTTTGCGAAAAATGTTATTTCTCTTCTAATAGGTCTTTTTTCATGCGGTTTTTTGCATAGCACAAATCTAGGATAGTTTACCTTTCAATCCATACTAATTAGGCCATCAGGCGACTTGTATTTCCTATTTTTTTAGCCTTTCGAAG
The DNA here is from genome assembly GCA_949126865.1 of Montipora capitata. Lineage (NCBI taxonomy): Eukaryota > Metazoa > Cnidaria > Anthozoa > Scleractinia > Acroporidae > Montipora > Montipora capitata. The sequence continues at coordinate 13,314,777 of OX421452.1, read as the reverse complement.
TTCGACCAAAAAATCGGCCATTTTTGAAAATTTTGCCTTGGTCCCCCCCTTTGCTATTTTGCCAAAAATGGCCATTTTCGACACTTTTGCGAAAAATGTTATTTCTCTTCTAATAGGTCTTTTTTCATGCGGTTTTTTGCATAGCACAAATCTAGGATAGTTTACCTTTCAATCCATACTAATTAGGCCATCAGGCGACTTGTATTTCCTATTTTTTTAGCCTTCCGAAGTTCCACCAAAAAATCGGCCATTTTTGAAAATTTTGCCTTGGTCCCCCCTTTGCTATTTTGCCAAAAATGGCCATTTTCGACACTTTTGCGAAAAATGTTATTTCTCTTCTAATAGGTCTTTTTTCATGCGGTTTTTTGCAT
>OX421452.1:13302484-13314206 GCA_949126865.1 Montipora capitata | reverse complement strand
ATTTTGCCAAAAATGGCCATTTTCGACACTTTGCGAAAAATGTTATTTCTCTTCTAATAGGTCTTTTTTCATGCGGTTTTTTGCATAGCACAAATCTAGGATAGTTTACCTTTCAATCCATACTAATTAGGCCATCAGGCGACTTGTATTTCCTATTTTTTTAGCCTTCCGAAGTTCGACCAAAAAATCGGCCATTTTTGAAAATTTTGCCTTGGTCCCCCCCTTTGCTATTTTGCCAAAAATGGCCATTTTCGACACTTTTGCGAAAAATGTTATTTCTCTCTCTAATAGGTCTTTTTTCATGCGGTTTTTTGCATAGCACAAATCTAGGATAGTTTACCTTTCAATCCATACTAATTAGGCCATCAGGCGACTTGTATTTCCTATTTTTTTAGCCTTCCGAAGTTCGACCAAAAAATCGGCCATTTTTGAAAATTTTGCCTTGGTCCCCCCCTTTGCTATTTTGCCAAAAATGGCCATTTTCGACACTTTTGCGAAAAATGTTATTTCTCTTCTAATAGGTCTTTTTTCATGCGGTTTTTTGCATAGCACAAATCTAGGATAGTTTACCTTTCAATCCATACTAATTAGGCCATCAGGCGACTTGTATTTCCTATTTTTTTAGCCTTCCGAAGTTCGACCAAAAAATCGGCCATTTTTGAAAATTTTGCCTTGGTACCCCCTTTGCTATTTTGCCAAAAATGGCCATTTTCGACACTTTTGCGAAAAATGTTATTTCTCTTCTAATAGGTCTTTTTTCATGCGGTTTTTTGCATAGCACAAATCTAGGATAGTTTACCTTTCAATCCATACTAATTAGGCCATCAGGCGACTTGTATTTCCTATTTTTTTAGCCTTCCGAAGTTCGACCAAAAAATCGGCCATTTTTGAAAATTTTGCCTTGGTCCCCCCTTTGCTATTTTGCCAAAAATGGCCATTTTCGACACTCTTGCGAAAAATGTTATTTCTCTTCTAATAGGTCTTTTTTCATGCGGTTTTTTGCATAGCACAAATCTAGGATAGTTTACCTTTCAATCCATACTAATTAGGCCATCAGGCGACTTGTATTTCCTATTTTTTTAGCCTTCCGAAGTTCGACCAAAAAATCGGCCATTTTTGAAAATTTTGCCTTGGTCCCCCCTTTGCTATTTTTGCCAAAAATGGCCATTTTCGACACTTTTGCGAAAAATGTTATTTCTCTTCTAATAGGTCTTTTTTCATGCGGTTTTTTGCATAGCACAAATCTAGGATAGTTTACCTTTCAATCCATACTAATTAGGCCATCAGGCGACTTGTATTTCCTATTTTTTTAGCCTTCCGAAGTTCGACCAAAAAATCGGCCATTTTTGAAAATTTTGCCTTGGTACCCCCCCTTTGCTATTTTGCCAAAAATGGCCATTTTCGACACTTTTGCGAAAAATGTTATTTCTCTTCTAATAGGTCTTTTTTCATGCGGTTTTTTGCATAGCACAAATCTAGGATAGTTTACCTTTCAATCCATACTAATTAGGCCATCAGGCGACTTGTATTTCCTATTTTTTTAGCCTTCCGAAGTTCGACCAAAAAATCGGCCATTTTTGAAAATTTTGCCTTGGTCCCCCGTTTGCTATTTTGCCAAAAATGGCCATTTTCGACATTTTGCGAAAAATGTTATTTCTCTTCTAATAGGTCTTTTTTCATGCGGTTTTTTGCATAGCACAAATCTAGGATAGTTTACCTTTCAATCCATACTAATTAGGCCATCAGGCGACTTGTATTTCCTATTTTTTAGCCTTCCGAAGTTCGACCAAAAAATCGGCCATTTTTGAAAATTTTGCCTTGGTCCCCCCTTTGCTATTTTGCCAAAAATGGCCATTTTCGACACTTTTGCGAAAAATGTTATTTCTCTTCTAATAGGTCTTTTTTCATGCGGTTTTTTGCATAGCACAAATCTAGGATAGTTTACCTTTCAATCCATACTAATTAGGCCATCAGGCGACTTGTATTTCCTATTTTTTTAGCCTTCCGAAGTTCGACCAAAAAATCGGCCATTTTTGAAAATTTTGCCTTGGTCCCCCCTTTGCTATTTTGCCAAAAATGGCCATTTTCGACACTTTTGCGAAAAATGTTATTTCTCTTCTAATAGGTCTTTTTTCATGCGGTTTTTTGCATAGCACAAATCTAGGATAGTTTACCTTTCAATCCATACTAATTAGGCCATCAGGCGACTTGTATTTCCTATTTTTTTAGCCTTCCGAAGTTCGACCAAAAAATCGGCCATTTTTGAAAATTTTGCCTTGGTCCCCCCTTTGCTATTTTGCCAAAAATGGCCATTTTCGACACTTTTGCGAAAAATGTTATTTCTCTTCTAATAGGTCTTTTTTCATGCGGTTTTTTGCATAGCACAAATCTAGGATAGTTTACCTTTCAATCCATACTAATTAGGCCATCAGGCGACTTGTATTTCCTATTTTTTTAGCCTTCCGAAGTTCGACCAAAAAATCGGCCATTTTTTGAAAATTTTGCCTTGGTCCCCCCCTTTGCTATTTTGCCAAAAATGGCCATTTTCGACACTTTTGCGAAAAATGTTATTTCTCTTCTAATAGGTCTTTTTTCATGCGGTTTTTTGCATAGCACAAATCTAGGATAGTTTACCTTTCAATCCATACTAATTAGGCCATCAGGCGACTTGTATTTCCTATTTTTTTAGCCTTCCGAAGTTCGACCAAAAAATCGGCCATTTTTGAAAATTTTGCCTTGGTCCCCCCTTTGCTATTTTGCCAAAAATGGCCATTTTCGACACTTTTGCGAAAAATGTTATTTCTCTTCTAATAGGTCTTTTTTCATGCGGTTTTTTGCATAGCACAAATCTAGGATAGTTTACCTTTCAATCCATACTAATTAGGCCATCAGGCGACTTGTATTTCCTATTTTTTTAGCCTTCCGAAGTTCGACCAAAAAATCGGCCATTTTTGAAAATTTTCCCTTGGTACCCCCCTTTGCTATTTTGCCAAAAATGGCCATTTTCGACACTTTTGCGAAAAATGTTATTTCTCTTCTAATAGGTTTTTTTTCATGCGGTTTTTTGCATAGCACAAATCTAGGATAGTTTACCTTTCAATCCATACTAATTAGGCCATCAGGCGACTTGTATTTCCTATTTTTTTAGCCTTCCGAAGTTCGACCAAAAAATCGGCCATTTTTGAAAATTTTCCCTTGGTACCCCCCTTTGCTATTTTGCCAAAAATGGCCATTTTCGACACTTTTGCGAAAAATGTTATTTCTCTTCTAATAGGTCTTTTTTCATGCGGTTTTTTGCATAGCACAAATCTAGGATAGTTTACCTTTCAATCCATACTAATTAGGCCATCAGGCGACTTGTATTTCCTATTTTTTTAGCCTTCCGAAGTTCGACAAAAAAATCGGCCATTTTTGAAAATTTTGCCTTGGTCCCCCCCTATGCTATTTTGCCAAAAATGGCCATTTTCGACACTTTTGCGAAAAATGTTATTTCTCTTCTAATAGGTCTTTTTTCATGCGGTTTTTTGCATAGCACAAATCTAGGATAGTTTACCTTTCAATCCATACTAATTAGGCCATCAGGCGACTTGTATTTCCTATTTTTTTAGCCTTCCGAAGTTCGACCAAAAAATCGGCCATTTTTGAAAATTTTGCCTTGGTCCCCCCTTTGCTATTTTGCCAAAAATGGCCATTTTCGACACTTTTGCGAAAAATGTTATTTCTCTTCTAATAGGTCTTTTTTCATGCGGTTTTTTGCATAGCACAAATCTAGGATAGTTTACCTTTCAATCCATACTAATTAGGCCATCAGGCGACTTGTATTTCCTATTTTTTTAGCCTTCCGAAGTTCGACCAAAAAATCGGCCATTTTTGAAAATTTTGCCTTGGTCCCCCCCTTTGCTATTTTGCCAAAAATGGCCATTTTCGACACTTTTGCGAAAAATGTTATTTCTCTTCTAATAGGTCTTTTTTCATGCGGTTTTTTGCATAGCACAAATCTAGGATAGTTTACCTTTCAATCCATACTAATTAGGCCATCAGGCGACTTGTATTTCCTATTTTTTTAGCCTTCCGAAGTTCGACCAAAAAATCGGCCATTTTTGAAAATTTTGCCTTGGTCCCCCCTTTGCTATTTTGCCAAAAATGGCCATTTTCGACACTTTTGCGAAAAATGTTATTTCTCTTCTAATAGGTCTTTTTTCATGCGGTTTTTTGCATAGCACAAATCTAGGATAGTTTACCTTTCAATCCATACTAATTAGGCCATCAGGCGACTTGTATTTCCTATTTTTTTAGCCTTCCGAAGTTCGACCAAAAAATCGGCCATTTTTGAAAATTTTGCCTTGGTCCCCCCCTTTGCTATTTTGCCAAAAATGGCCATTTTCGACACTTTTGCGAAAAATGTTATTTCTCTTCTAATAGGTCTTTTTTCATGCGGTTTTTTGCATAGCACAAATCTAGGATAGTTTACCTTTCAATCCATACTAATTAGGCCATCAGGCGACTTGTATTTCCTATTTTTTTAGCCTTCCGAAGTTCGACCAAAAAATCGGCCATTTTTGAAAATTTTGCCTTGGTCCCCCGTTTGCTATTTTGCCAAAAATGGCCATTTTCGACATTTTTGCGAAAAATGTTATTTCTCTTCTAATAGGTCTTTTTTCATGCGGTTTTTTGCATAGCACAAATCTAGGATAGTTTACCTTTCAATCCATACTAATTAGGCCATCAGGCGACTTGTATTTCCTATTTTTTTAGCCTTCCGAAGTTCGACCAAAAATCGGCCATTTTTGAAAATTTTGCCTTGGTCCCCCCCTTTGCTATTTTGCCAAAAATGGCCATTTTCGACACTTTTGCGAAAAATGTTATTTCTCTTCTAATAGGTCTTTTTTCATGCGGTTTTTTGCATAGCACAAATCTAGGATAGTTTACCTTTCAATCCATACTAATTAGGCCATCAGGCGACTTGTATTTCCTATTTTTTTAGCCTTCCGAAGTTCGACCAAAAAATCGGCCATTTTTGAAAATTTTGCCTTGGTCCCCCCTTTGCTATTTTGCCAAAAATGGCCATTTTCGACACTTTTGCGAAAAATGTTATTTCTCTTCTAATAGGTCTTTTTTCATGCGGTTTTTTGCATAGCACAAATCTAGGATAGTTTACCTTTCAATCCATACTAATTAGGCCATCAGGCGACTTGTATTTCCTATTTTTTTAGCCTTCCGAAGTTCGACCAAAAAATCGGCCATTTTTGAAAATTTTGCCTTGGTCCCCCTTTGCTATTTTGCCAAAAATGGCCATTTTCGACACTTTTGCGAAAAATGTTATTTCTCTTCTAATAGGTCTTTTTTCATGCGGTTCTTTGCATAGCACAAATCTAGGATAGTTTACCTTTCAATCCATACTAATTAGGCCATCAGGCGACTTGTATTTCCTATTTTTTTAGCCTTCCGAAGTTCGACCAAAAAATCGGCCATTTTTGAAAATTTTGCCTTGGTCCCCCCTTTGCTATTTTGCCAAAAATGGCCATTTTCGACACTTTTGCGAAAAATGTTATTTCTCTTCTAATAGGTCTTTTTTCATGCGGTTTTTTGCATAGCACAAATCTAGGATAGTTTACCTTTCAATCCATACTAATTAGGCCATCAGGCGACTTGTATTTCCAATTTTTTTAGCCTTCCGAAGTTCGACCAAAAAATCGGCCATTTTTGAAAATTTTGCCTTGGTCCCCCCTTTGCTATTTTGCCAAAAATGGCCATTTTCAACACTTTTGCGAAAAATGTTATTTCTCTTCTAATAGGTCTTTTTTCATGCGGTTTTTTGCATAGCACAAATCTAGGATAGTTTACCTTTCAATCCATACTAATTAGGCCATCAGGCGACTTGTATTTCCTATTTTTTTAGCCTTCCGAAGTTCGACCAAAAAATCGGCCATTTTTGAAAATTTTGCCTTGGTCCCCCCTTTGCTATTTTGCCAAAAATGGCCATTTTCGACACTTTTGCGAAAAATGTTATTTCTCTTCTAATAGGTCTTTTTTCATGCGGTTTTTTGCATAGCACAAATCTAGGATAGTTTACCTTTCAATCCATACTAATTAGGCCATCAGGCGACTTGTATTTCCTATTTTTTTAGCCTTCCGAAGTTCGACCAAAAAATCGGCCATTTTTGAAAATTTTGCCTTGGTCCCCCCTTTGCTATTTTGCCAAAAATGGCCATTTTCGACACTTTTGCGAAAAATGTTATTTCTCTTCTAATAGGTCTTTTTTCATGCGGTTTTTTGCATAGCACAAATCTAGGATAGTTTACCTTTCAATCCATACTAATTAGGCCATCAGGCGACTTGTATTTCCTATTTTTTTAGCCTTCCGAAGTTCGACCAAAAAATCGGCCATTTTTGAAAATTTTGCCTTGGTCCCCCCTTTGCTATTTTGCCAAAAATGGCCATTTTCGACACTTTTGCGAAAAATGTTATTTCTCTTCTAATAGGTCTTTTTTCATGCGGTTTTTTGCATAGCACAAATCTAGGATAGTTTACCTTTCAATCCATACTAATTAGGCCATCAGGCGACTTGTATTTCCTATTTTTTTAGCCTTCCGAAGTTCGACCAAAAAATCGGCCATTTTTGAAAATTTTGCCTTGGTCCCCCCTTTGCTATTTTGCCAAAAATGGCCATTTTCGACACTTTTGCGAAAAATGTTATTTCTCTTCTAATAGGTCTTTTTTCATGCGGTTTTTTGCATAGCACAAATCTAGGATAGTTTACCTTTCAATCCATACTAATTAGGCCATCAGGCGACTTGTATTTCCTATTTTTTTAGCCTTCCGAAGTTCGACCAAAAAATCGGCCATTTTTGAAAATTTTGCCTTGGTCCCCCCTTTGCTATTTTGCCAAAAATGGCCATTTTCAACACTTTTGCGAAAAATGTTATTTCTCTTCTAATAGGTCTTTTTTCATGCGGTTTTTTGCATAGCACAAATCTAGGATAGTTTACCTTTCAATCCATACTAATTAGGCCATCAGGCGACTTGTATTTCCAATTTTTTTAGCCTTCCGAAGTTCGACCAAAAAATCGGCCATTTTTGAAAATTTTGCCTTGGTCCCCCCTTTGCTATTTTGCCAAAAATGGCCATTTTCAACACTTTTGCGAAAAATGTTATTTCTCTTCTAATAGGTCTTTTTTCATGCGGTTTTTTGCATAGCACAAATCTAGGATAGTTTACCTTTCAATCCATACTAATTAGGCCATCAGGCGACTTGTATTTCCTATTTTTTTAGCCTTCCGAAGTTCGACCAAAAAATCGGCCATTTTTGAAAATTTTCCCTTGGTACCCCCTTTGCTATTTTGCCAAAAATGGCCATTTTCGACACTTTTGCGAAAAATGTTATTTCTCTTCTAATAGGTCTTTTTTCATGCGGTTTTTTGCATAGCACAAATCTAGGATAGTTTACCTTTCAATCCATACTAATTAGGCCATCAGGCGACTTGTATTTCCTATTTTTTTAGCCTTCCGAAGTTCGACCAAAAAATCGGCCATTTTTGAAAATTTTGCCTTGGTACCCCCTTTGCTATTTTGCCAAAAATGGCCATTTTCGACACTTTTGCGAAAAATGTTATTTCTCTTCTAATAGGTCTTTTTTCATGCGGTTTTTTGCATAGCACAAATCTAGGATAGTTTACCTTTCAATCCATACTAATTAGGCCATCAGGCGACTTGTATTTCCTATTTTTTTAGCCTTCCGAAGTTCGACCAAAAAATCGGCCATTTTTGAAAATTTTCCCTTGGTACCCCCTTTGCTATTTTGCCAAAAATGGCCATTTTCGACACTTTTGCGAAAAATGTTATTTCTCTTCTAATAGGTCTTTTTTCATGCGGTTTTTTGCATAGCACAAATCTAGGATAGTTTACCTTTCAATCCATACTAATTAGGCCATCAGGCGACTTGTATTTCCTATTTTTTTAGCCTTCCGAAGTTCGAGCAAAAAATCGGCCATTTTTAAAAATTTTGCCTTGGTACCCCCTTTGCTATTTTGCCAAAAATGGCCATTTTCGACACTTTTGCGAAAAATGTTATTTCTCTTCTAATAGGTCTTTTTTCATGCGGTTTTTTGCATAGCACAAATCTAGGATAGTTTACCTTTCAATCCATACTAATTAGGCCATCAGGCGACTTGTATTTCCTATTTTTTTAGCCTTCCGAAGTTCGACCAAAAAATCGGCCATTTTTGAAAATTTTGCCTTGGTACCCCCTTTGCTATTTTGCCAAAAATGGCCATTTTCGACACTTTTGCGAAAAATGTTATTTCTCTTCTAATAGGTCTTTTTTCATGCGGTTTTTTGCATAGCACAAATCTAGGATAGTTTACCTTTCAATCCATACTAATTAGGCCATCAGGCGACTTGTATTTCCTATTTTTTTAGCCTTCCGAAGTTCGACCAAAAAATCGGCTATTTTTGAAAATTTTCCCTTGGTACCCCCTTTGCTATTTTGCCAAAAATGGCCATTTTCGACACTTTTGCGAAAAATGTTATTTCTCTTCTAATAGGTCTTTTTTCATGCGGTTTTTTGCATAGCACAAATCTAGGATAGTTTACCTTTCAATCCATACTAATTAGGCCATCAGGCGACTTGTATTTCCTATTTTTTTAGCCTTCCGAAGTTCGACCAAAAAATCGGCCATTTTTGAAAATTTTCCCTTGGTACCCCCTTTGCTATTTTGCCAAAAATGGCCATTTTCGACACTTTTGCGAAAAATGTTATTTCTCTTCTAATAGGTCTTTTTTCATGCGGTTTTTTGCATAGCACAAATCTAGGATAGTTTACCTTTCAATCCATACTAATTAGGCCATCAGGCGACTTGTCTTTCCTATTTTTTTAGCCTTCCGAAGTTCGACCAAAAAATCGGCCATTTTTGAAAATTTTCCCTTGGTACCCCCTTTGCTATTTTGCCAAAAATGGCCATTTTCGACACTTTTGCGAAAAATGTTATTTCTCTTCTAATAGGTCTTTTTTCATGCGGTTTTTTGCATAGCACAAATCTAGGATAGTTTACCTTTCAATCCATACTAATTAGGCCATCAGGCGACTTGTATTTCCTATTTTTTTAGCCTTCCGAAGTTCGACCAAAAAATCGGCCATTTTTGAAAATTTTGCCTTGGTACCCCCCTTTGCTATTTTGCCAAAAATGGCCATTTTCGACACTTTTGCGAAAAATGTTATTTCTCTTCTAATAGGTCTTTTTTCATGCGGTTTTTTGCATAGCACAAATCTAGGATAGTTTACCTTTCAATCCATACTAATTAGGCCATCAGGCGACTTGTATTTCCTATTTTTTTAGCCTTCCGAAGTTCGACCAAAAAATCGGCCATTTTTGAAAATTTTGCCTTGGTCCCCCCTTTGCTATTTTGCCAAAAATGGCCATTTTCGATACTTTTGCGAAAAATGTTATTTCTCTTCTAATAGGTCTTTTTTCATGCGGTTTTTTGCATAGCACAAATCTAGGATAGTTTACCTTTCAATCCATACTAATTAGGCCATCAGGCGACTTGTATTTCCTATTTTTTTAGCCTTCCGAAGTTCGACCAAAAAATCGGCCATTTTTGAAAATTTTGCCTTGGTCCCCCCTTTGCTATTTTGCCAAAAATGGCCATTTTCGACACTTTTGCGAAAAATGTTATTTCTCTTCTAATAGGTCTTTTTTCATGCGGTTTTTTGCATAGCACAAATCTAGGATAGTTTACCTTTCAATCCATACTAATTAGGCCATCAGGCGACTTGTATTTCCTATTTTTTTAGCCTTCCGAAGTTCGACCAAAAAATCGGCCATTTTTGAAAATTTTGCCTTGGTCCCCCCTTTGCTATTTTGCCAAAAATGGCCATTTTCGATACTTTTGCGAAAAATGTTATTTCTCTTCTAATAGGTCTTTTTTCATGCGGTTTTTTGCATAGCACAAATCTAGGATAGTTTACCTTTCAATCCATACTAATTAGGCCATCAGGCGACTTGTATTTCCTATTTTTTTAGCCTTCCGAAGTTCGACCAAAAAATCGGCCATTTTTGAAAATTTTCCCTTGGTACCCCCTTTGCTATTTTGCCAAAAATGGCCATTTTCGACACTTTTGCGAAAAATGTTATTTCTCTTCTAATAGGTCTTTTTTCATGCGGTTTTTTGCATAGCACAAATCTAGGATAGTTTACCTTTCAATCCATACTAATTAGGCCATCAGGCGACTTGTATTTCCTATTTTTTTAGCCTTCCGAAGTTCGAGCAAAAAATCGGCCATTTTTAAAAATTTTGCCTTGGTACCCCCTTTGCTATTTTGCCAAAAATGGCCATTTTCGACACTTTTGCGAAAAATGTTATTTCTCTTCTAATAGGTCTTTTTTCATGCGGTTTTTTGCATAGCACAAATCTAGGATAGTTTACCTTTCAATCCATACTAATTAGGCCATCAGGCGACTTGTATTTCCTATTTTTTTAGCCTTCCGAAGTTCGACCAAAAAATCGGCCATTTTTGAAAATTTTGCCTTGGTACCCCCTTTGCTATTTTGCCAAAAATGGCCATTTTCGACACTTTTGCGAAAAATGTTATTTCTCTTCTAATAGGTCTTTTTTCATGCGGTTTTTTGCATAGCACAAATCTAGGATAGTTTACCTTTCAATCCATACTAATTAGGCCATCAGGCGACTTGTATTTCCTATTTTTTTAGCCTTCCGAAGTTCGACCAAAAAATCGGCTATTTTTGAAAATTTTCCCTTGGTACCCCCTTTGCTATTTTGCCAAAAATGGCCATTTTCGACACTTTTGCGAAAAATGTTATTTCTCTTCTAATAGGTCTTTTTTCATGCGGTTTTTTGCATAGCACAAATCTAGGATAGTTTACCTTTCAATCCATACTAATTAGGCCATCAGGCGACTTGTATTTCCTATTTTTTTAGCCTTCCGAAGTTCGACCAAAAAATCGGCCATTTTTGAAAATTTTCCCTTGGTACCCCCTTTGCTATTTTGCCAAAAATGGCCATTTTCGACACTTTTGCGAAAAATGTTATTTCTCTTCTAATAGGTCTTTTTTCATGCGGTTTTTTGCATAGCACAAATCTAGGATAGTTTACCTTTCAATCCATACTAATTAGGCCATCAGGCGACTTGTCTTTCCTATTTTTTTAGCCTTCCGAAGTTCGACCAAAAAATCGGCCATTTTTGAAAATTTTCCCTTGGTACCCCCTTTGCTATTTTGCCAAAAATGGCCATTTTCGACACTTTTGCGAAAAATGTTATTTCTCTTCTAATAGGTCTTTTTTCATGCGGTTTTTTGCATAGCACAAATCTAGGATAGTTTACCTTTCAATCCATACTAATTAGGCCATCAGGCGACTTGTATTTCCTATTTTTTTAGCCTTCCGAAGTTCGACCAAAAAATCGGCCATTTTTGAAAATTTTGCCTTGGTACCCCCTTTGCTATTTTGCCAAAAATGGCCATTTTCGACACTTTTGCGAAAAATGTTATTTCTCTTCTAATAGGTCTTTTTTCATGCGGTTTTTTGCATAGCACAAATCTAGGATAGTTTACCTTTCAATCCATACTAATTAGGCCATCAGGCGACTTGTATTTCCTATTTTTTTAGCCTTCCGAAGTTCGACCAAAAAATCGGCCATTTTTGAAAATTTTGCCTTGGTCCCCCCTTTGCTATTTTGCCAAAAATGGCCATTTTCGATACTTTT
>OX421452.1:13289984-13297484 GCA_949126865.1 Montipora capitata | reverse complement strand
ATTAATATTATTATTAATTTCCTTTTACCTGAAACCATGATAGAGCATTATTAATCAGGCCCAATCCTTGGGGCTAGGGTTATGCATTAGAAGTCTATTTGATGGATGAAATGAAAATGATGAGATGGTTATGGATTTATATAGTGCATTTCTCAAATGCATATTGAAATGTGCTTTACAAGTTATCAATCTATGGCTGGGACCGGACCTCAGCACATACAGGCGTCGCTGGCAGCCTCTATCAGTCCATTAGCAATCTCGCCCAACCCAAGAATGAAGGACATGATGCCTAACTACAACACCAGGACTCCATGCCCTACTCTACATGCGACAAGTGTGTGGGTTCTTTTACGTCCCACATTTTTATGAACATTGAAAGGTTGCAAGATGGGGCCTATGGTTTATTGTCCTCATCCGAGAAGACTACAAAGTCTAACCATTTGCAGATGTGATCACAAAGGCAGCACTTTCTCCTCAGTTACTGTATTTGAAGACCCTGAATGTTGGTCTGGCTGGAATTTTTGATTCCGTGACCTCAAGCACGAAAGTCCTATGCTCAACCAAGTGATCAGCCAATCAGTTGGCAGTTTCTTAGGATGTGAGATGTTCCAAGCAGTGCAATCTTCTGCAGGTCTCTGATTTGGATGCTCCCTGGAGTCATTTGGATATATTTCTCCATTCCTTCCTTTATATGTCCCAGGGCTCCTAACTCACCACTGGCACTGTTGTGGTTTTCATTTCCCAAATCCATTCGATCTCAGTTTCAAGGTGTTCGTACATGTACCTATAGTAGATAGTTTTTCTGTTACTTTTACTGAGGTGTTCTTGTCAATCAGGATGGACATGTCGATGAGTAAGCAACTTTTTTTCTTTTTGGTTTTTGATGACAATGTCTGGTCTGTTGTCTTTTATCTCACGATCTGTCTGATATGGGCATGTCCCATAGAACTGTTATATGATTTCCCTCTGACACTGTTTGTGGCTCGTGTTCGTACCATCTTTCTCTTGTGCTAATCTTAAATCTTGAACTGATATTCCAGTGCAGGTATGTGGCAGCCTTGTTGTATCTTTGATGTATTCAGACATGGCTAGTTCAGGGCATTCTGCCACACTATGATCAACAGTTTCCTGGAATCGACCACCTATCCTGCATGTTGGACCTGTGCCATCTATAAGTATTTTCCTTTGGTAACATTTGGTCTTGATGGCCTGGTCTTTGGCAGCAATTATAAAACCCTCTGTTTCAGATTTCAGCCCAATTGTTGAAAGCAAATAATTGTTAGTCCAAATTGTACGCTGGTCAACATCTTTCCCACGTAATCACACCCGTACGAAAATTTCAGGCCTGAACGAGCCATATCCAGACCTGAATGTGACCTTAATTGCTTTATCATAGCACGAACAGAGCCAGAGACACGCCTAACAGGATTTTTTAAGGCTTAACCGATAGAGCGAGAAATTTATGCAGATATTCGTGCCTTCTGGCCTGAATTTAGCTTTGACTTTAACACGGTCGCATTGAAATCCGAGCAACTGCTCTGAAGCCTGACAGGAGCCTCATCATAGCCATAATTTTGTTTTTTTCCACAAAGTTCCCTGTTACAAAAAAATAGCAGCTCATGCCTAGTTGACGTTTGGGGAGCCCGCGGCACAAGCCATAATTCTGATTGCCGAGGCCCAAGAAAACAATTAATTTAAATTTGCACTGGACTGTAAATTATTGTAATCCAAGAATTGTGCTAGTACATGATTAGTTCGAGCTTACAATGATTAACTTTATGTTGCTTAAAATACTTTGAAATTTACTCACCGACTATCAGTAGTCGCATTTTCTTTTTTGCGGGAGTAGACGTTTGCGGAGCCCGCCGCACAAGCGTGCTAGGTCCACGACATCTGTTTGTGAATTGGTGCGAAGCGGGGTATAAAATTTGCTGCCCAAACAGTCTGCTTTCTACGACGCATTAAGGTATTAAAATGCGCAGATCCAGGGAATAAACCCGCGCAAATGAGTGAAATCGCCCGACTTTTCTCCACGGCTTTCACGGCATGGACACATCGCGCGCCATTTTCCAACTGCAGAGAATCATTTGGTGGTCCGTATTGGGGGTCCGTAGGGGTAGTCCGTGGACCGGTCCATGAGGCAGTCCGTGGACCCAGTCCGTAGAGGGGTCAATGGACCTGGGGTGAGTGTTTTTACACTGACTGGTTGGGAAGAAATTCTGTTCTTAGTTTTTTCCTCAACCATGCATTGAATGTTGAATGATATGTTCGATCATTCAGAAAGCCAGTTCTTCATGTAGTACTTTTAGCTTATATGACGCTGATGGAAAAGATTTAACAAAGGCTTTACGATGAGAAAATGAAGAATTAGTCATTATTCAAGGTATGTGCAGTTCCTGTTTTTTAAAGTAAAGAACAGTCGTGGACGGATCGCGGGTGGAAGTAAAATGTTTGTCGATCATGCGGTAACGTGCTTTGTAATTCGATAGATCGTTGTAAAATTGTTCCTTTGCGACTGTTTACAGCCTGATTCAGGCTGTCTGTAGGCCTAAAAATTTCGTCAATAGCAAATCTAACGTATCGTACGTAATTCAATCGCCACTTGGGAACTAGAGCGGTAATTATAAGGCTCTCTTGTGGCCTCATTTAGGCCTGAATGTTTTCAATGTTAATGCCTTAAATTCTTAAGGCTTTGAAGCCTTACGAATTTAAGTTATTTAAGGCTAATGGTTTTAAGGTTACTGTAAGGTTTCATTAGGCTCTGTTCAAGCTTCGCTGGTAAGGTTACTTTCAGGTCTGATCTGGCCCTTTTCATATTTCAAAAACTAGGCCTTAATTAGTCTACCGTATTAAAGGTCTGATATTTTCGTACGGGCAGACAGCGACCCGACTATGGTCCCTGTAACATCCTATTAAACAGCCACAATACAGAGCACTGCTCAACTGACTTTTTATCCTGTATTCAACAAAGGTGACTGTACACTGTACATGCACCTGTGCAATGACCAGTTAGATGATAAGGGAATTGGTTCATCACACTTTGCATGTTTTGAAGACAAACTTTGCTGTGATTTGTGATGCCTTCATGAGTGCGCGGTGGTATGTTCCAATCTGTGATGATCAGATAATGTACTGTATTGTTCACTTTTGCAGGGTGATTTCAACAACAGATGCAGTTATCATGTTAATAGCTGTTAATTTGATTAGAATTCTCTACAGATATGTACAAAGGTAATGTTATGTTCTGGCTATTAACATGTGTTCTTAACACTAGGGCATCCCAAAACAAAGTTAAGAACAGCCGTGATGCTTTTGCTCTCATTCAATAGGGCTTATTAAGAATATTTATATTCTCAGGGTTGGACTGGAACGAACCTTGGATGAAGTCTCATGCGGAGGAAATAATTTACATGTACATCTGAAAAGTTCTGTCACTTCAGCCTCTCCTTCGTGCTCATTTTTCAGTGCAACAGTGAGAATATGAATGTTGCCAATTCTGTGATGACCACATAATGTATTGGAAATTTTTACTGCGAGCATTTAAGGACAGGTGTAATTATGACCAAGGTAACCCATTTTGAAGAATTACACATTTATTTATTAAAAGTTCTATGTCACTATAGCAGCAGCAAGTTTCGATATTACAGAAAACTTTAGTAACATGCTTGCAAAACTGATATCTGTTTTAAGAATGGAAGCAGTTTTAACTACAAAGCAATAAGGTATACATTTCTTATACACTACAGTGGGGAGAGCTGTTGACTGGCTCAAAGAGTATTTCTTTCCATAATTGATTCAGATATTGATTTACACACACTTTGCATGTTTTGCATATAAACGTTGCTGTGATTAGTGATGCTTGTATGAGTCTGTGGTACATTCCAATCTGTGATGATCAGATAATGTACTGTATTTTCCATTTTTGCTGGGTGGTTTCAACAACAGATGCAGTTATCACCAGGCTGATCATTAGCAAAGTCCATGCACATTGACACTGTGTCGCTAGTAGCAGTCGCTTGTAATATCACAGCAAACTGGTAAAATGCTCAAATTTTGTTGTTTTTAAAACCAAACCCATCTTTCAATAAAATTTGCAGGAACAGCTGGGTTTGATTCCCATATTGTCAACATTAGCCCGGTGCTTTTTAATCAGGCAAATTACATGTATCTGACATCATGGAATGACACTTCTTTTTTACACTCCACTGCAAAGCAACACCTCCTTGGCTTGGGAATCTCAAGACCATTGTATGTTAGCATGCATGTTCATATTGTTCAGTAGCATTGAAAATGAAACTAGATCTAAGTCACCCCAGCTTGAACACAGACGGTCCTCTGACACCAGCCATGAACTCTCAGACAGCGACCTGGTTATGGTTCCTGTAACATCCTAACAGTCACGATACAGTTAGCTGCTGAACTGTATTCAGCCTGTATTCAACAAAGTTGACAACTGTACCTGTGTGCAATGACCTGTTAGGTTGTATTGGGCATGACCTGGGATTGGTTGATCATCATAGCTATGTGGGTCTCGGGAAACGCGAGTGTGGAACAAGCACCAAGTGGAGCGCGCGAAACTCTCCACCCAGCTTGGGGTCCCATTAGTGGCATCTTTTGGCCATCCTTCCTTATTCAATATTTGTTTTAGGAAACAGGCAGCATGAAGAGAGGTGTTGCTTTCCCACTGACTTTAATGTGCAACTTCAACTACAAACTCTGTGCATCAGATGTCTCTTTGATAGCTCCAAGAACAAGCCACTGGAACATTACACACATAATGTTCTCCTAGCTTTGGCAGTTTTTTTAATTTTCTCAGTTTATGTCATATTATAAAGAACAAAGTGTAACTGAATGGCTGCTGATGGTGTCACACAATACTATAGTCCTCTCCTTAACAGATCAAACAGTTAATAGCTTTTAATTTGATTAGAATTCTCTACAGATATGTACAAAGGTAGTGTAATGTTCTTGCTATTAGCATACATGTGTTCTTAACACTAGTGCATCCCAAAACAAAGTTAAGAACAGCCATGATGCTTTTGCTCTCATTCAATAGGGCTTATTAAGAATATTTATATTCTCACGGTTGGACTGGAACGAACCTTGGATGAAGTCTCATGCAGAGGAAATAATTTACATGTACATCTGAAAAGTTCTGTCACTTCAGCCTCTCCTTCGTGCTCATTTTTCAGTGCAACAGCGAGAATATGAATGTTGCCAATTCTGTGATGACCACATAATGTATTGGAAATTTATACTGCGAGCATTCAAGGACAGGTGTAATTATGACCAAGGTAACCTATTTTGAAGAATTACACATTATTAAAAGTTCTATGTCACTATAGCAGCAGCAAGTTCCGATACTACAGAAAACTTTAGTAACATGCTTGCAAAACTGATATCTGTTTTTTTAAGAATGGAAGCAGTTTTAACTACAAAGCAATAAGGTATTCATTTATTATACACTATAGTGAGGAGAGCTGTTGACTGGCTCAAAGAGTATTTCTTTCCATAATTGATTCAGATATTGATGTACACACACTTTGCATGTTTTGCATATAAACGTTGCTGTGATTAGTGATGCTTGTATGAGTCTGTGGTACATTCCAATCTGTGATGATCAGATAATGTACTGTATTTTCCATTTTTGCTGGGTGGTTTCAACAACAGATGCAGTTATCACCAGGCTGATCATTAGCAAAGTCCATGCACATTGACACTGTGTCGCTAGTAGCAGTCGCTTGTAATATCACAGCAAACTGGTAAAATGCTCAAATTTTGTTGTTTTTAAAACCAAACCCATCTTTCAATAAAATTTGCAGGAACAGCTGGGTTTGATTCCCATATTGTCAACATTAGCCCGGTGCTTTTTAATCAGGCAAATTACATGTATCTGACATCATGGAATGACACTCCTTTTTTACACTCCACTGCAAAGCAACACCTCCTTGGCTTGGGAATATTGTATGTTAGTAGGCATCTTCATATTGTTTAGTAGCATTGCAAGTGAAACTAGATCTAAGTGACCCCAGCTTGAACACAGACGGTCCTCTGACGCCAGCCATGAACTCTCAGACAGCGACCCGGTTATGGTTCCTGTAACATCCTAACAGTCACGATACAGTAAGCTGCTGAACTGTATTCTGCCTGTATTCAACAAAGTTGACAACTGTACCTGTGTGCAATGACCCGTTAGATTGTATTGGGCATGACCTGGGATTGGTTGATCATCACGGCTATGTGGGTCTCGGGAAACGCGAGTGTGGAACAAGCACCAAGTGGAGCGCGCGAAACTCTCCACCCAGCTTGGGGTCCCATTGGTGGCATCTTTTAGCCATCCTTCCTTATTCAATATTTGTTTTAGGAAACAGGCTGCATGAAGAGAGGGTGTTGCTTTCCCACTGACTTTAATGTGCAACTTCAACTACAAACTTTGTGCATCAGATGTCTCTTTGATAGCTCCAAGAACAAGCCACTGGAACATTACACACATAATGTTCTCCTAGCTTTAATTGGCAGTTTTTTTCACAGTTTTATGTCATATTATAAGGGGCAAACTGTAACTGAACACTGACATATCTGTCACAGAATACGATGTTGCTCTCCTTTTTGCAATGATCCAACAGTTAATTTGATTTTGACTAGGGTTTTGCGCTCCTCAGACTGGTCAAAATATTCTCTTAATATATTTTTAGTAAAAAGAACTACAGAATTGGCATAGAGTTACAGGCAAGTCTATTTTAGCTTTATTTTTAATAACATTGGAATGCGCTTAGCTCATAAATTTACTGTCTTTGTTCGTTTCTATGCAAAATGCTGTGATTCCTTGCTCCTTCTTTGAACACATGCGCGTGGGCTGACAGTAAAGTGAACTGGAGAAGTTTTGTTCCAATTCTGGGGTCATCGAATAACAGATCGCTCTGGAGTAGCTAAAGTTTAGTATACTTAAGGGGCAATGACACCATTTTCTCACGTGTTTGGACGCTGGGGAAGAGTGCGCTTTGCTTACCCAAAGGAATCAGTGTAATATTGAGCTGTTTTCTTGTGTTTTCCATATATGCCCTTGATCGACTGGATGTCATCGTCTCCACTCAGCCATTAAGGATTTTTTTTAGAAATTTTTATTTCAATGTAAATACCACCAGATTAAAGGGACATATATTTGTGTTCACTTTAGAACTGAACGAAAAAAGGTGCAGATTCAAAAATGAAAGATAACAGTTACAGAAAATTACACCTTTTTTTATCCCAATGAGCACACATGATTTTCCCAGGGCTATATTTGATCAGTAATTGTCCACTCCTAATCACATTTCACGGTTATATGGAAAACTGCAGTGTTTTTTCTCACTGTTTTCTTAGTGGACTATTGTAACTGAAGAGATTTTGAGTTTCTGTTTTTTCCGGATTCCGTTCCGTTCCGTTCCCTTCCGTTCCCACTTTTCCATACGCCCTCAGTTGTTGGCTACCTTGGAAGATGTTGTTACTGGCATACGTTGA
>OX421452.1:13254984-13267484 GCA_949126865.1 Montipora capitata | reverse complement strand
CCTATGGTCAGTCATTATGTGGATACAACAGTTAACGCCCACGTCGCCAGTGGAGGGTAGGTGCCCAGGAAGCCTGGGGGCTGCAACCGCAGTCACATCCCCAAGGCGCTAGAACACCCGACTGGCCTGCCCAACCCGCAACCAAGCCACGAGCCCCCCGCGCCAGGCCCCCTAAGGCACCCGTCACACTTGAGCCAGATAGCTCAGTGGAATGATAATAATAATAATAATAATAACACACAAAAAAAGAGAGCACAAAACAAAAAAAAAAAAAAAGAAAGGGGGGGAGAGGGAGGGAACGCCGAGAACCACTAAACTCCTAAACCGACTCACAACGCCACGCCAACAGAGCAACAAACACGCTGCAAGCACATGGGACAACGCATGCACTACGCAGGAATACCGCTGAACCATGTCAGCCCCAGGGCTCCCCCAACCTAAAGAGTGCTGCAAACGCTACAAAAACGCATAACAACGCTAACAAACGCCTGCAAAAACGCTACTGACCGGACTAGCTCCCGGTCGTGAACCATGTAACTATAACAAACGCTACAGAACGCACCAAAACGCTGAACAACGCGACCAGACGGCCAAGACACTAACAACCGCCTGCAAAACACTACTGACCAGACTAGCTCCTAGTCGTTAACTATGTTAAATTTTATTTAACTATATTTAACGCCCACGTCGCCAGTGGAGGGTAGGTGCCCAGGAAGCCTGGGGGCTGCAACCGCAGTCACATCCCCAAGGCGCTAGAACACCCGACTGGCCTGCCCAACCCGCAACCAAGCCACGAGCCCCCCGCGCCATGCCGAAGGGATCTCCGGGTAAGAAGAACCCGGAGCAAGGGGGCTCGGGGCAACTAGGCCTAAGCCCCCGATAGCCCAAACCTGAGGCACCCACCCCCGCTGGTAACCAGAGAAATCCACTACCTGTTACGCCACCAACTGGGAGGAAACACGGACAATGGAACTAACTGGAGTTCTGATATAGATCTGGTATGCCTCGCTCGACCAACGCCCCAAGGTTTTGATCAGGTGATCCGGAACACCACGTGCCGCTGCAGTGGTCGCCGCCCCAATCCGGAAACTATGGCCGGAGTAGGCGCCGGAGTACCCAGCCCCATGTAGGGTAGACTGCAAAAATGATGATAGCTGCTGCCGGGTAAGAGGACGACCATCACTAAACAAGAACAGGGGCCCTGGAGCAGACCCACGCAGAGACAAGTACGTGCCCAACGCTGTTATGGGGCACACAGAGCCCGAGCCACGCCCCAAGTAGATATCACAACCCGCACGGAAGGGGTCTGTCTTGGAACACTTGATACGGACTTTGAAACAAGAGGGATACACCAAGGAGTCCGCTTGCAGGTCGCTAACAGTCATATGGGTGTGAGGATCAAAGGCCGAGTTGACCGTGAATTCGCCCGCACGCAAAAACCCAAAAAATGCCAAGCAGCACGCAGCCCACAACATCACATGGTCTCTAGTAGACAGGTCCAAAGAGCACTGAATGACCTTCAGATGATCAACGGTGATAGGTAGGCGCCTGGGTGACACTGGACCTTGAACTCGCTTAATACCCCTTAGCAGACGCTGCAAACGAAGACAGTTGACTAGCGGGTCGGGAAGGCCATGGTCAATGTGAAGGGAGCGCACTGCTGATAGATAGACCTTGATGGAGGAATGGTTCAGGTTGTCGGCCAGGAAGGAAGCAAAGCGCATGAGAGTCTCCTCAGTGGCTGGGGGGATGGAGCCATCCTGGTTTGCACGACCATCCTGGCGGCAAAAGTCTGTAAATCGACGTTGGGCGGATCGGTACACTCGTCGGGTGGAAGGTGCAAGACCTTGGGTAAGTAAGAACCGACACTTCTGAGTCAAGGCATCTGAAGCGCTGCCAGAAGGGAAGCAGGAATAGGAGACGGGGTTGGGTCGGCCTGTGGCTCCAGGCGTCTGAACCGCTGAAACTGGAATCGAGAGAGTGCATCAGCAACTGCATTAGCTTTGCCTCGAACAGATGAAGCTGTAAATGAGAAGGAATTATGGATGGCCAGCATAGTCAAATAACGCAGCAACACCATTAGGTTTTTGTCCCGCGAGGTGCCAGACTTAAGTACAGCCACCACAGACTCATTGTCACAAAAGAACTCGACCCGCCGAGATACCCACTGACCGCCCCACAGATAGGCTGCCACTACAATTGGGAAGAGCTCCTTGTACGCTATAGATGAGGAACTTTGTGCAGCTGACCAGGCACCAGCAAACCAGTGGGATTTAAAAATAGCTCCATAGCCCAAAGAGCCCGCTGCATCCGATGAGACCTGGAAGTCCGGGAGAGGTGCCCATGTGGGCATGCAGAAAAAACTGAGGCCATCCCAAGTTTGGAACAGTTCCCGCCACCAGGTTAAATCCCGCCGAAATTCCTGGTTAAGCCTAATGGGGTGATCATCACGGCGAAAGGCACAAAGCAAGTCGATCATCCGGCGAAGGAATGTCCTACCCTGTGGGGCGACCTTGCAGGCGTGATGGAGATGGCCAATCAGGGATTCCAGCTCGCGACGTTTACAAAAACGTTTTGCCGACCACTCATCTAACAGTGAAACAATCCTATCTCTCTTGTCAGTCGGAAGGCGAGCCTGAAGGTTCTCGGAGTCAAGTTCAATCCCAAGGATTGTAAGACGAGTCGCGGGTCCCTCCAACTTATCTGGATTAAGGGGAAGGCCAAGTTTTGTACACAGACGAACGCAGGTTTGAAGGTTGTTGTGGCACACAGGGGACGCCGGTGGGCCCAAAGTGAGGAAATCGTCCAAGTAATGACGGAGAAATGTAACCTCATAATTGTGAACCAGGATCCATTCAACCAGGTCTGCAATGGCGGTGAAAATAAATGGTGCTGAACGCAGCCCAAAAGGGAGCACCAAATCCACAAAATATTGCCCACGCCACTTCATGCCAAGAAGGGGGCGATCGTCTGGGTGGATAGCCACATTCCGATATGCACTGGCCACGTCGAACTTGGCCATTAACGTTCCTCGACCCAGAGACATTATGCCATCAATGAAAGCATCCACTGAAACATACTGAACTGTAAACGGGGGCTTAGGGATGCCGTCATTGACGCTTTGCCCCTCTGGGGATGATAGGTCTAAAATGAGACGCCACTTCCCAGGCTGATTAGTTTTGGGGATCACCCCGAAACGACTTATTTGCAATGACGGAAGCGGGGGCACTGGAAAAGGACCTGCCACCCTGCCAGAAGAGACTTCAGCTTGCAAGTAGGAGTCAATCACTGATGGGTGCTCAGCAGAGCTACGCATGTTTGAAGATGCAGATTTGAGGGACACCAAGGATGGGTCAAAGCCTATCCGAAATCCATCCCGTATGCCAGAAGTCACAAATGCCACAGCTGACTTGTTGGGATGGTGGCATAATTCGGCTTGAAATTGATCCAACTGTAATGGTGTGACCTGAGACACCGGAGATAACGGGGCAAAAGAGACAACTGGAACGCTGGGCTTAACTGGAACAGAAACGGGAACTGAGACTGGAACTGAAACTGGAACAGGACAAAACAACTTTGCCAACTGAGGCAATCCATACGGCTGGCGAGGCAACGCAATCACATCATTCAAACTATGTACAAACACAACACTGGGCGAACCTCGCCCCTCAGTACTGTCCCCTGCTCCCTCCAGGGGAGGGGGAGCGGGAACGGGAACGAAATCCAGCTGAGCGGGGAAAGGGGCAGTTAGCCTTGGTATGCTCTCCCTCGCAATTGCTGCAGTTGTGGCGGAACTTGCACTTCCCAAATAGCCACCGGCATTTCCCTTCATTCCAGGAATGGCAGAATGGTGTGCGTCGGTGGGAGTCTGGGCTGTCTGAGGAAGACTGAGGAAACCCGGAAAGGGAAGACGGCCTTGGTTGCAGTGAGGACGATGCTGGCAAACGCAAATGAAAACTATACAGATCCAAATTCATTTTGGACCAATCCGTAAGGCCCAAGGCAGCGGCATCCCTTCTGAAGGCCAAATCGTATTCAAGCCAAGCCAGACCTGGATATTGGCGGGCTGTTTGAATAATGAGCAGCTTATATCTGGTCAAGTCTAACCAACGCAGGGGGTGAGAGGCACACAGGACCAGCTGGAAAATCGTGAAGGCCTCAGTCCAAGTAAGAATATCCTTGATTTCAACCTGCCTGCGTTTTACGTTGGACACCAGGAGTTTACCCTCCAGGAAGGTCTGTGGTTCCTGATCCCCAGCTCGGAGATTGACTGTAAGTAGATCCGCCAACTCCACGAACTGGCCCTCGATGATCTTCTTGGCCAATTTTGCCGGGACTGGTGCATGACCAGGACCAACAATGAAAGCCTTCTCAGACGTAGGCACTGATCCAGAGTTACCAAAACTTGGCAGGCTGCCGGATACACTGGGACTCGCGACTGGAGAGGTAATGGGGGCCATGAAGCGGGCCGAGCTTGAGTCAGTGATGGCCGACACAGGAGAAAAGGTAGGAATGAAGGCCGGCAAAGTAAACGTACCTGATGACGCCCCAAAAGCCATAGACGAGACATTGACATCACAAGAAACAGCAGTCGATCCAGAGGAGCTAGATGGAGTGACGCCAACAGAAGTGCCAAGGACGGAAGGGGGTAATGGCGAGGGGGCGCTCCCTTGAATTGAAGAGATGATAGTTGGAAGGGTGCTTCCAAGCGCGCGAACAACAGCCTCGGCGATCGAATCGACGGCCAAAGGCGCCACGGGGCCAGAGGGAGCCGTAGAAACCACCATCGGCGCGGGGGACAAGAGAGGTATGTCCTCCGAACGAAGTCCAGCGGACAAGCTATTGTTGGTTGAACGAGGTGGGTTCGGCATGATGTATGATCGAACACCAAACCAGCGACGAGCGAGTTAGAGGCGACCACGAAAAAGAAGTGAAAAACGAACCAACAAACACGACAAAGAGCGAGAAAAAACCGCGGGCGATGAAGGACGAAATCCTTTGGCCACGCGAACGGATCGGCGAGCACACTACGGTCCAGGGACGAAAGAGCGACGAGTGAAGGAAAAACAAACCAATAAACACGACAGCCGCCGAAGAAAAAACCCTGGTCGATGACTGACGAAGTCCTTAGAATTTATTCCTTTGTTGACCACAACTGGGAACCGCTACACTAAGCCCGCCAAAATAAACGTATCGGAGCACACGATGGTCCGAGGCACGAAAGAGCGATGAGCGAGTAAAGACAAACCAACAGACACGACAGAGGGCGAGGAAACCACGGTCGATGACGGAAGAAATCCTTGTGTTTTCTCTATTGTTGTTTTCCTTTGTTGACCACAACTGGGAACCGCTACACTAAGCCCGCCAAAGAAAACGCCACGCTATCTGAGCGACGAGCCGACTATCGGAACTGGTACAAGAGAAAGTAAGACAAACCACAACACGGCGGTGAAGACGAGATGGAGACGGTCGAAGATCGAAGAACTTCTATTTCAACCTGGACAGCGACCGAGATAGCCAACGAAGCGAGAAGAAGAACGCCGAGAACCACTAAACTCCTAAACCGACTCACAACGCCACGCCAACAGAGCAACAAACACGCTGCAAGCACATGGGACAACGCATGCACTACGCAGGAATACCGCTGAACCATGTCAGCCCCAGGGCTCCCCCAACCTAAAGAGTGCTGCAAACGCTACAAAAACGCATAACAACGCTAACAAACGCCTGCAAAAACGCTACTGACCGGACTAGCTCCCGGTCGTGAACCATGTAACTATAACAAACGCTACAGAACGCACCAAAACGCTGAACAACGCGACCAGACGGCCAAGACACTAACAACCGCCTGCAAAACACTACTGACCAGACTAGCTCCTAGTCGTTAACTATGTTAAATTTTATTTAACTATATTTAGCAGACCGTTGTAGGATGTGACCCCGTTACCCAAGCTGCTAGTCAGTGACTGAAGTCGAAACCTTGTTCACTATTATTTTCTTCTTTGTGTAGACATTCAAACGAAACCCACAACATTTCCATGGATTTTTTCAGCACATTATGGAATTAAGTTTGTCAGATGAAGAGGTACATGAATTTTATGATTGATGACTGTTTTCATTATTATCACCATCATTTTGAGTACTGAAAATAAACAATAATGTCTCTTTTTTTCAAACCATCTCAATCAGAGAACAGTCCATCATCCTGGTGTTTTTAATTCGTTGTTTTAATAGTCTGGTATGTGGTTTGTTATTGGATCAAATCGCCTTTGTTAAACCCATAAGTTACCAGAGAAGTTTCCATTTGGTTTCAGTGTTGTACATAACACCAGGCTTGGTAAAATATTAGAAGTACAACTCACTCTGATTAGTGTAGCTCGACGGGTGAAAGATTGTTTTCAAAGTCCATTAATCGTCGCTTTTAAAATTCCAGATATTTATTTTTCCCCGCCTGTCTTGTTTATCCAATTGACGTTCCATTCTTGAGCTCCATAAAGGTATATTTTGTTTAAAGATCCACCAAATTCCAATGACCTCAATGCCATTGCAGGTTAATTAAATATTCTATTGTGTCCACCAGAGAAATCTACGCATTTCCACTACCCCCTCAAACCTAACAAAATACGCACAGAAGACTCTATGCACAAAGACACCACTTAGCAGGGGAGTGACGGGAAAGACTTTTACCGACACAGGGAAAAACCAGTAATGATTTAATCATAAGCAGCACCTGCTAACTAGGTAGTAGTGTTGTTTGCCACAGCTGGACATTGTCCCATGTTTTGAATACCTGTAGCCTTTATGAAATATTGTCAGATAGGAAAATGTAAGAAGAATATCACAAACGTATAGGCAATGGAAATTGAATGCGCCATTTCTGTCAAAAACCACAGGTGCACACTAAGAACTGTGGGATATTCATGACAAGCTTCATCACCATGTGATTACATAATTATCAACACAGCATGCATTTAATAATTGGGGGTTCCCTAATGCACATTCAAGGACTTACCAGTGTACCAAATTTACGGGTTTGATTGTCTGGCTTTTAAAACAGGGACAACCTGGATTTATTTTTAAATTTTCGAGAACTGCATATGTGGCATTTTCCCCTCTAGTTTTGTCCTAGATTGCGGCTCTTCCACTAGACCTGTTCTTCTGATAAGATTGACGTGATGCCCTGCTGTATTGGGTGGGTAGGGAGGGAAGTGGGAATTTGTTTTACACTGTATGTAATCCGTCTTACTTAATATCATAAAGGCAGCATTTAACTTCTCTACAACTCTTTTTTTAAAACGCAATAGTTCCAGTTGATGAGACCACTATCCGTCCACACCAGCTTACAGTACATTCCTACCGTTCTCCCACATTTTGTGATTTCTGTGGTCAGATGCTGTTTGGTTTGGTAAAGCAGGGACTTAAATGTGAAGGTACGATGCCAGCAAGTGATTTCCTTCTCCTTCCATCAAACGAATCAATCAATGGAATGATCTGGTCACAGATTCTAATTAACAGTAGGATAAAAGCTAGTGTTTCCAATGTTTTGTCAACACTAGGGTGCATGTCATCTGAGATTGCATATGGACATATACAAAAGTTATTCTGGAATAAAACAAAAGTATAAAAAGGAATTGTTTTTTTTTTAAGTGGACTCTCTGTTTTGATTCTCTCGTTGATTTTTCTTTTGAAGTATGATTTTGCTGAACAAAGGGCTTTTTTTCTAAAATGTAAGACGTGGGTAAACTTCTCAAAAGGTGATGAAAATTATACTAATTTCATGTTGCGTCGGTGTTCAGCTGTTTGCTCTCCGAGATCTCATATCCTGTTTATACCCTCGCTCCTCAATCTTGGACATCCTTAACCCATTGACTCCTCAGAGTGGCATGGCACTTGTAGATTTTACTCTGTCTAATTCCAGACGATTAATTTTTACTGGTCAATGGGTGGGGGGGGGGGGGGTCGGGGTGGGCGTCCTAGGGCGTTTGAGATGTGAATGGGTTAAGCAGTCAAAAACTGTGTCCCCTCCATTAAAACTGTTTAGGATGACAAAAACGAAAATTAATGTTCAGTTCTTCATTATAACTTTTTAGCTTTGTTATAAATATATCCTATTTTTCATGTATTCAAATTCACAAAATATGTGATGAAACTGGGATTTAGAGTTGTCTGATTGGAAAATCAATCCAGATTTTAACATCAAAACCTAAACATATAAGCTCTGAATGTTTGGAATAATTTGTCTGGATTTGGAATTGACACTTCCACAAAAAGTCTGTAAAGCATAAAGTTACATGCAAACACATCTTGCTTATATAGAACTTTCCCTCTTAAGGGAGGGAGGGATTTTACTTCTCAATGGCGAACCTCTTGGGAACCAATGGGTTGGTGGTCTTTCGTACCTTTGTCATTCTTATGGCAGACCTCTTGCTGACCACCCCTCCACCGGTGAAAGCAGAATTGCAAAAACAACAATACCACCCTTATCTTTTCCTCTTCTAAACATAATATTATTCTGATGACCTTTGAATTTCATAGGTAATTTTGATTTAGGAGTTATTTTTCTCTGTATTTTAATTAAGCGTTGAACTTATTTGGTATTATTGTCTAAAGCTTTATTACTGTACTTGGGCTTTCCAGGGGAAATGCAAAAGGTTAACTTTTGGCTTTGTTTTTTTGCATTCGATCACAAATTGTACTCAAGCTTGTGAAGCGCATGCATGAAGTTAACCAAAGTACATATGTGCATGGCTGTGCAATGGCGGATTCATCTTTTACAGAGCATGCGCAAAGTTAAAGCCAATGTGCATATGTGATGTGGCATTGAATGAATTAAATAAAGTTGCTGAAAGTAAGCATGAATACGTGTATGGTGTCAAATACGCTCAAACCACATACAACTGCACACACGGTTTGCGGTAGACCCACACTAAAAGATGCCAAGCGTTTTCAGAACGCGTCAGTCTGTGAACTTTACGAGAGATCACTTTATGAGTGAACATTTATGAGTGAATATAATGAGAATCATTGCCATCACTCCAACCTACCTGCAAATAATAATCTAGTCGACATTTCTACTGCATTTCTTTTCTCCTTGTTCAATTTCATGCAGGTACATGTATGCCTCTAGTTATTAAGGGAAAGACTGCCTTTCCCATGCAACCAAATCTTTGGATTATCTCTCCATTATGTCTTTTGCAGGATGTGGTGGCAGTTATCACAAAAAGTGTGCTTACAAGATACCAAACAAGTGCTCAGATTCTAGAAATCTTGCTAACACCACCTTGAACAATGTTCCTTATTCAAACACTCTTCCAAGGCCTGCATCTCAGTCTGGTGGCTGGGGAGATCCACCCTTGCTCCAACATTCTAAGTCCTTGACTGACAGCTTTCCTTCGCAAAAACGTGGAGTGGGCGGCCTGTGTGGATAGAGCCAGCTCATTCAGGAAGAATACAAGTACCACACACCTTTGCCATTCATTCTTACAAAAGACCAACTGTCTGTCAGATTTGCAAGAGATTGGTAGGTTTTGTGTGGTTATTTTATATTTTTTTAAATTTTTAAGGCATTAAAGTGATTGGCACTATAATGATGCAAGTGCTACTTTGTTTCTTACATGCTGTATTTCTTTATGTTTTTAGTTGAAAGGGTTGTTCCGTCGGGGAGTACAGTGCAAAGGTAATTTTGTAGGATTAGTTCTGTTTATTGGCACACTGAGATTTACATGTATGAGAAGCAAAGTCCTGTTAATGCACTCAAGAAGGAAATCACAACCCTTGCCCACAAATGTAAGGCACAATCAGACAGTGATGAGAACGGAACAGACTGCTGGAAATATTGTCTTATTTTCATATCACTGTTACCCTTTTGGTAAAAACATTTGAATTGGTTTCAATGTTACAGGGTACATGGAAATTTCCATGTACCCTTTTAGACAAGAACTTTTAATTAGTCTCAATGTTACAGGGTGCATGGAAATTTCCATGGACCCTTTGGGTATAGAATTTTTGAATTGGTCTCAATGTTACGGGCTACATGTACTACATGGAAATTTCCATGTACCCTTTTAGACAAGAACTTTTAACTAATGGTAGGCAAGGACCATGAGGTAAGAGGTAAAGTAAGCATGAATACGTGTATGGTGTCAAATACGCTCAAACCACATACAACTGCACACACGGTTTGCGGTAGACCCACACTAAAAGATGCCAAGCGTTTTCAGAACGCGTCAGTCTGTGAACTTTACGAGAGATCACTTTATGAGTGAACATTTATGAGTGAATATAATGAGAATCATTGCCATCACTCCAACCTACCTGCAAATAATAATCTAGTCGACATTTCTACTGCATTTCTTTTCTCCTTGTTCAATTTCATGCAGGTACATGTATGCCTCTAGTTATTAAGGGAAAGACTGCCTTTCCCATGCAACCAAATCTTTGGATTATCTCTCCATTATGTCTTTTGCAGGATGTGGTGGCAGTTATCACAAAAAGTGTGCTTACAAGATACCAAACAAGTGCTCAGATTCTAGAAATCTTGCTAACACCACCTTGAACAATGTTCCTTATTCAAACACTCTTCCAAGGCCTGCATCTCAGTCTGGTGGCTGGGGAGATCCACCCTTGCTCCAACATTCTAAGTCCTTGACTGACAGCTTTCCTTCGCAAAAACGTGGAGTGGGCGGCCTGTGTGGATAGAGCCAGCTCATTCAGGAAGAATACAAGTACCACACACCTTTGCCATTCATTCTTACAAAAGACCAACTGTCTGTCAGATTTGCAAGAGATTGGTAGGTTTTGTGTGGTTATTTTATATTTTTTTAAATTTTTAAGGCATTAAAGTGATTGGCACTATAATGATGCAAGTGCTACTTTGTTTCTTACATGCTGTATTTCTTTATGTTTTTAGTTGAAAGGGTTGTTCCGTCGGGGAGTACAGTGCAAAGGTAATTTTGTAGGATTAGTTCTGTTTATTGGCACACTGAGATTTACATGTATGAGAAGCAAAGTCCTGTTAATGCACTCAAGAAGGAAATCACAACCCTTGCCCACAAATGTAAGGCACAATCAGACAGTGATGAGAACGGAACAGACTGCTGGAAATATTGTCTTATTTTCATATCACTGTTACCCTTTTGGTAAAAACATTTGAATTGGTTTCAATGTTACAGGGTACATGGAAATTTCCATGTACCCTTTTAGACAAGAACTTTTAATTAGTCTCAATGTTACAGGGTGCATGGAAATTTCCATGGACCCTTTGGGTATAGAATTTTTGAATTGGTCTCAATGTTACGGGCTACATGTACTACATGGAAATTTCCATGTACCCTTTTAGACAAGAACTTTTAATTAGTCTCAATGTTACATCCATGACCCTTTCAGTATAGAATGTTTCAACTAGTCACAGTGTTACAGGGTACATGGAAACTTCCATGTACCCTTTTGGACAAAAAATTTTGAATTGGTCTCAATGCTACAAGGTACATAGAAATTTCCATGGACCCTTTCGGTATAGAATTTTTGAATTAGTATCAATGGTACGGGCTACATGTACTACATGGAAATTTCCATGTACTCTTTTGGACAAGAATTTTTGAATTAATGTCAGTGGAAAAAAATACCGTATGACCTGTCATTTAATAATTCTAAAACCTTGAGTTGCACCTTGAGCGGTTGCCAGTCACTTAAGGCACATTGAAAAATCTTGACGGTCACTTTCACTGGTAAATGGAATTGTGTAATTCTAGTCATTCCTTTCCAGTATCGTTTCTCACATGACGGGTGTCGTTTCCACCATTAGGCAAGAATGTTGCGCACGCGTTTTCTTCCTTTTCTTATCTACCGGTTTTTCGTCTTGCTTCCTCGGGAAATTCAGCTGTCGGAAATTCTTTCGGTCGACTCCAACATCGACCCGTTGCAAACAGATGCCACGAGAGCGCCGCATTGCTTCGAGATGTGGGGGAAGTGGAATATGAAAAAGAAATTTCAGACCCTGATAGTGGTATTGGCTCAGTGGCGGGGCAGGCCGAGGCCACCGTGACTCGGTCAGCTCTAATGCCCGGATGTGTTACTCCGACAACCAGCGGTGCGCCAGCTGCGCCAGCCCCAAGGGGTGAGAGAGATCAGTTATCTCCAGCAGAAGTAGGCGGCTTGGGAGTGATGTCTCTAAAAAGGCTTACGGCGTACGAGGCCACCTAAGCAGAAACAGCCGTAAGCCAAAAAGGGACTTTGCCGAGTGCTGGAACATTTAGATGTGGATGTAGATGAACCAAACACGTTAGCAAAACGACTTCCGCTGTCAGCGAACTGCACCATAGGCAACCCAAGTTCGCGTCACTACAGGCAGCCGTTGAGAATTTAAACGCGTTGTAAGACTTTGGAGCTTATTTTACCGTTTCGGGAATTCCGTGTTTTCACTGTTCTAAGACGAAGTCAAGGCTGCACACTAAGATTTCGACGGTAGTCAGCTCAGAGGCGGTTTGCGCCTCGATAATCCA
>OX421452.1:13244984-13249984 GCA_949126865.1 Montipora capitata | reverse complement strand
TGCATGTATCTATTTATTCACTCATTCAATCAATTAATTATATATCTGTCAAAATAACAAAAATCCTAATCCCTCAAATGGCAAATCTGACCCTTTGGTACATGTTTCAGGTTATCGTAGCAAAACATATTGCCAATCAGTACAGGCCACATGTGCGTATGTCAGACGTGGTCATGCTGTCACCATACAGAGTACAGCGAAGTAAAATAAGCGAGCGACTGAAGGGAGCCTATGAAGAAATCTTAGTCACCACTGTAACAAAGGGTCAAGGTAAGGTATATTGAACGATCATATTTCTGCCTGCTTTGCCCGTTAATAATGAATACTGTAAGTTTTCGGCGAAGTTACAATAACAGACAAATTGTTCTTTCGGTCGAGTGGAAGTGAAAGCACAACGACCCTCAAAACAAGAGCTTAAAGTTGACGACAATATTAACAACCCCTTTCTGTCGTGTTCAGCCACAACAATCGGCATTAGACGTGGATTCCGATAGTTTATACCGCTGTTACAATATGAGTCAATGCCATGTGAACATGAGCAACGTTTCCCACCCAGCAATGTACTCTCTTGAAGCGTAAGACTACATGTACTTGTGTCGTATTCCTTTTTTAGGAAGCGAATGGGATTAGGTCATAATCTCTCTGGTTCAATCAATGGAGAAAGACAATCGATCTATAACCGACTCAAAGCTGACTCCAGGAACATCTGGGATTTTTGACGGATGAACATCAAATGAACGTGGCACTTGCGCGTGCACGCAAAGGGCTTTGTATTATTGATAAGCGGAAAAGAATCAACTGTGTCGCACTATGCATTCTCTAACAACCAAGGTATCTACTCCCCCTTGGATGGGATGCTAGTCCATCGTAGTGTTGTTCCAAGCAGTGTGTAGCCGGTGCCCATTTGTACACCTGGGTCGAGAGAGACAGTGTGGAGTTTCTTGCCGAAGGGAAACACGTTGACGGAGTTAGGTCTCGAAGCAGTGACCACTACACATCTGTCCCTCTCTAAGGTCCACTCTGGGACCTTTACTCGCCGCGAGAACTGTTATAAAAGAACGGGGAAGCTGACGAGTTACAACTCAGATGAGGAAATTTTTATGACACAATCAATGTTACTACAATGAAATGAACTTTCTTTCTCCTTGAAAGTTATAAGCCTCATCTTTAACTATTCATTTGGCCCATTCTCGCCAATTCACTGATGGTTTCCCTTGGAATCCAGCCCAATTGTTTGGTTTCACTTCCAGGAACGAAGACACCAATTGCCTATTCGTTCCCTCGCGATAACTCCATTTCCAATCGCTTGCAAATGGAGATTGATGCGCTTTTCGCAAAGACAGCAGTTCCTGTATTTTAGAAACTCCCTCCTTAGACTTGGACAATCCTGTTAGAGACACATTAACTTGTACAAAACAAAGGAGGATCAAGTTAACTTGATAGTAAACCCGTCCATCTTGAAAATTATCCAGAATACATATCGAGGACAATGCGTTGAGCGAGAGGGCCTTAAGTCCTGTTCCGGGACTCCCTCTTACCCCGCCCTGAAAATGGGTTCCAGGCCCATTTTCAGGGCGGGGTAAGAGGGAGTCCCGGAACAAGACTAGAGGGCCCTGGGAGAGACAAGAGTTTCCAGTATCTCCTGGGTAATTTAAAAAATGGCGAACGAAATTGCCTATCAATGCAAAAACCTTTATTCAGTTAAGGGCTAAATGAAACAAGTCTTTATGAATCATGGCTTCTTGTTGCCACCTTGTAAGCCAAACAGGATGTCATGTGGAAGCAATGTACAGATCTCCTACTAACAGGTAACTTTATAATTAAGAAATATGGACTGCAATCAGTATGTGGAGCATTTAAAGGATTCTCGCCGCATCCCAGACTTTAATTGTCAGCTAGAATCCTCATTAAGCTTCATCAGATTATAAGATGATAATTACGCTGCTTCTTGGCATTACCATAAACAGCTTGCATGCATTACATTTGCAAAACTTTATTGTAAATCATTATCTAGCGTAAAAGAAAAAAAATCAATATTGTGTTATAATGTATTTGTATTTCTTTGTCTCGATCTATTGCCACTAATCTTTCGCTGAGAATTGGAGCTTTATACTGTCTTTTGGCTACCCTGGGGCGGGAGGTGAGGGGGGTGCGCTCTCGACGCAATTTGTGCGGCCTCCTCTTTCTGGAAGTTCCGGATTTGTCCCTGGAACATAATGAACGTGAGAACATGTGAACTAAAGGGCCACAATGGTCTAAATGAGCCCCCACTTCCAAAAATTAATTGGAACGCTGCAGTTCAACACTACCCAACTCAGTGCTCTCTATTTTTGTGTAACAAGTACCATAGGCAACCCAGTTTACGCTCGTGGAGCGTGTAGTTTATTTTTAATTTTTTTTTTTGGAACGATACCGGATTGCGACATTGTATTGTGACACCAACTTGCGAGATCTAGTTGTGTTTATATTAGTAACGTAATCAACACCTCTGATTTACCACTCGCAGATCGCGAGATCATATTAAAGAATACTTGATTCATTGTAATTCTGTCTAATTCTCTCAATACACAAGCCGACATTAAAAATAGTAGTTCACCAGCAATCACGTGTCTCTATCTATATCGTTTCAACGAACGACAAAAAACGTTACATTGTTTAAATTACAAATTATTTACAATTCACACTACTTACAATGCTAATCGTAATACTGACGAAACCACTTACAACCCTACCAGAAGTACGAGTATTAACAGCTCCAAAATGTAACCATATCACCAAAAGATTCCGATGACCCGCCCAATTGTGCCTTAGAGTCTCTTTTTCATTACCATAACACCCCATGTAAAGTTCAGTTTCATATTTCAAACGCGTCTTAAATTTAAGCCATAAATATTTGGATTCACTTAGTTCTTCTGCAGTTCCGAATGTAAAGCTTTGCGATAAGCAGAAGATAATTAGTAAGAGGCATTACAGTGCCCTGTAAGGGGCATGAAATCCAAAAACTATACTTATCTAGCACTTCACTTAATTATCTAGCACTGCTAGTTATTATCTAGCACCGTCACTTAATTATCTTAGACTAGAACTGCTACTTATTATCACCTATTATTAAACCCTTATTAAATCCTAACCCTAAAGCTAATCCTAGGCCTAAGGTAGCTTTTTATGAATGTTTAGGATACTTCCTGTATTGGTAAAACAATGACCTGTGACCTGTGTTTTGTACCTGCCGATGATTAAGTGACATTGCTAGATAATAAGTAGCAGTGCTAGGTAATTTATTGACACTGCCAGATAGATAAGTGACAGTGATAGATAAGTATAGTTTTTGAATTTCATGTCCCTTACAGGGCACTGTAGGGCATGGCTAGACGTTAGTTGCTTCTTCCGCAGTCTTGCTTCGTTTGATTAGTCGTGGTAGGGAGTTGCTGCGTGTTGTCCCTTGATCCCGGCCACGTGTTTGATTTTTTCATTCGTTGAACCTTCAACATCTCACAAGAACAGGCGTCCCGTCGTATAATGGTGTCGCAGATATTTTGCATTTCGGCCATGAGTTCCTATAAGTATTGACTTGAACGTGTCTCGATGCGTTGCCTCTACATTGCGATGTATTGGATAACGTTTGATTATGCTGTGAAAAAACATCGACACCTAACCAACTTCAAAGAAACAGTTCTGTTGTTAATGTTTTGTTTGAATTTAATGACAACTGGTGCGCAGGTCTTAAAAACCTTCTCCTTTTATCCTTTCTTTTCTTCTGTATCTTGTAAAGACTGACGTTTCAAAGCAAGGAATCTAGCAGTTATTTTGCTTTTTCGCCGGGTCTGAAACACGCTAAAAAAGACCTGCTTTTTCAGGTAAGGCAACATGTACTTTAAACTTTTGTCCATGCGAGCGAGTTTACTTTTTGCGGGGGTTAGGGTTCGATCAATACCATAGTGAAATGACTGGATTACAGAAACACACAGCTTCCTGGAAAACGGTCTACGATGGTGTTTTCTATCCAACTCAGTAAGCCTTATCCGATACGTGTCTGTGCGTGTTTACTTCTTGTGTTTGCCCCTTCTCTGCCAGATGCAACGGTATCTTTACGACATCGTTTGCATAGGAGTAGCTTGCGAAATTCACCTCTGAAAGTGGAATTCATTCCTGCATACACGAATGGGTTTATTGTGTTGGAGAAATAGAGGAGAAACTTGCACACGAGTTCGACATTACGAGGCATTTTTTCCACAAAGAAGAAACGTCGTAAGATTACAATTATCCAAAATGGTACCCAACATACCATGAAGGCAAACACGACTGCAAAGAGGGATTTACTGATATTTATTTCGTGCCTGCTGATACCCGTGTTAACGCCTTGCTGAATATTAGTTGAAGCATTTTCGTTGTGCTGGCGTATCATCTTCCCGACTTTTCGGTAGCAGAAAACAGTTGCTATCAGAGGTGTCAAAAAGAAGAGAACGAGGACAATGCAGTAATGAATCATTTTCCCAGCATAGCTGTGATGTTCGATGGAGCACTGCGCATACCCTGGAATGAACCGGTGCTCTTGCAAACCTGCAAACCGCGGAACGGCAATGTAGCAAGCAACAACGATCCACGCAGACGTGAGTAAAGCAATAGACTTCCTCTTTGAAAACCATCTCCTGTATATCTCGTCTGGCTTGCACATCCTCACATATCGATTCACGGCTGTCAGACCCATTGTTAACGGGGAAACGTATATCACAAACAAGTTGAAAAAAGCGTGAAATTGGCAAACCACGTTACCGAAAATCCATTTACTGGCTATAAGCACACCGCAAACGAATGGCATCACGAAAATGGCAGACAGCAGATCGCTCACTGCTAGAGCAACAATGTACAAGTTAGTCGTTGACCGAAGTCGAACGTTCTTGAAAACTGCGATGCAGACTAACGTGTTTCCTGTTAGCGACAAAACGTTTAAAGATAATATAGACAAAACTTCCACGACGGTTATAAAGAGGCTGCGAGAA
>OX421452.1:13229984-13242484 GCA_949126865.1 Montipora capitata | reverse complement strand
AGATACAATAACAGACAAATTGTTCTTTCGGTCGAGTGGAAGTGAAAGCACAACGACCCTCAAAACAAGAGCTTAAAGTTGACGACAATATTAACAACCCCTTTCTGTCGTGTTTAGCCACAACCATCGGCATTAGACGTGGATTCCAATAGTTTATACCGCTGTTACAATATGAGTCAATGCCATGTGAACATGAGCAACGTTTCCCACCCAGCAATGTACTCTCTTGAAGCGTAAGACTACATGTAATTGTCTCGTATTCCTTTTTTAGGAAGCGAATGGGATTACGTCATAATCTCTCTGGTTCGATCAATGGAGAAAGACAAAATCGATCTATAACTGACTCAAAGATGACTCCAGGAACATCTGGGATTTTTGACGGATGAACATCAAATGAACGTGGCACTTGCGCGTTCACGCAAAGGGCTTTGTATTATTGATAAGCGGAAAAGAATCAACTGTGTCGCACTATGCACTCTCTAACAACCAAGGTATCTACTCCCCCTTGGATGGGATGCTAGTCCATCATAGTGTTGTTCCAAGCAGTGTGTAGCCGGTGCCCATTTGTACACCTGGGTCGAGAGAGACAGTGTGGAGTTTCTTGCCGAAGGGAAACACGTTGACGGAGTTAGGTCTCGAAGCAGTGACCACTACACATCTGTCCCTCTCTAAGGTCCACTCTGGGACCTTTACTCGCCGGGAAAATGGCATTTGCACAATAGAAATAATAAATATTATTGACAAAATAATATTATAACCGCGGGATATTTTAACTCAGGAAGAGACGTACTACTCTACTGTGAACAGACTAAGGCCAAGACTTTGAAACATTGCCGAATAAATTCAAGTTGTTTCAGCAATTCTACGCTTTATTTCTGTGGCATAATAAGGTGGAGGACCCAATATTTAAATCAGTTTTAACGCAGGTGGATTTTTCAGGCGTAGCAGCTGAACAGTGGAACAACTGCATTACCACGTTACGTTTGGGAAAACAAACTTGACAGATCTTCTTACACTTTCACAAGCGCTAATAGTTTCCTTTGCCCGATCATCTTATTGCCGCCCTTCTTCTTCGCAAATCAAATTTGCATCCTGCTTTCTCTTTCTTTGTAATTATCTAGTTGCGAATACAATTTTAATTTTGTTAATTTAGTTTTATCTTTTGGGTTGTCCTTGTCTTGACCAGCTTAGATCTGAATTCTCATTTAGACCACCAAAGTTATAAACTCGCATGCATTATGGTATTGTGTTTAACTTGTGTTTAATTGTACTATCAAGTTAATTTGATCAGCTAGAATCCTCATTAAGCTTCATCAGATTATAAGATGATAATTACGCTGCTTCTTGGCATTACCATAAACAGCTTGTATGCATTACATTTGCAAAACTTTATTGTAAATCATTATCTAGCGTAAAAGAAAAAAAATCAATATTGTGTTATGATGTATTTGTATTTCTTTGTCTCGATCTATTGCCACTAATCCGGCTTTCGCTGAGAATTGGAGGTTTATATACAAACTATGTTATCTTTTTTCTTCATCTGTCTTTTGGCTACCCTGGGGCGGGGGGTGAGGGGGGTGCGCTCTCGACGCAATTTGTGCGGCCTCCTCTTTCTGGAATTTCCGGATTCTCCCCTGGCACATAATCAACGTGAGAACATGTGAACTAAAGGGCCACTGCCCGCACGGCGTCTGGGTGACCTCTCAAATGGTCTAAATGAGCCCCCATCTCCAAAAATTAATTGGAACGCTGCAGTTCAACACCACCCAACTCAGTGCTCTCTATTTTTGTGTAACAAAGTACCATAGGCAACCCAGTTTACGCTCGTGGTGCGTCTAGTTTATTTTTAATTTTTTTTTGCAACGATACCGGATTGCGACATTGTATTGTGACACCAACTTGCGAGATCTAGTTGTGTTTATATTAGTGGCGTAATCAACACCTCTGATTTACCACACGCAGATCGCGAGATCACATTAAAGAATACTTGATTCATTGTAATTCTGTCTAATTCTCTCAATACACAAGCCGACATTAAAAATAGGAGTTCACCAGCAATCACGTCTCTCT
Organism: Montipora capitata; assembly: GCA_949126865.1. Taxonomy (NCBI): domain Eukaryota; kingdom Metazoa; phylum Cnidaria; class Anthozoa; order Scleractinia; family Acroporidae; genus Montipora; species Montipora capitata. The sequence continues at coordinate 13,240,414 of OX421452.1, read as the reverse complement.
ACATATATCGTTTTAACGAGCGACATAAAACGTTACATTTTTTAAATTACAAATTAGTTACAATTCACACTACTTACAATGCTAATCCTAATACTGACGGAACCACTTACAACCCTACCAGAAGTACGAGTATTAACAGCTCCAAAATGTAACCATATCACCAAAAGATTCCGAAGACCCGCCCAATTGTGCCTTAGAGTCTCTTTTTCATTACCATAACGCCGCATGTAAAGTTAAGTTTCATATTTCAAACCATAAATATTTGGATTCACTTGGTTCCTTCTGCAGTTCCGAATGTAAAGCTTTGCGATAAGCAGAAGATAATTAGTATGGGGCATTACAGTGCCCTGTTAGGGACATGAAATCCAAAAACTATACTTATCTAGCACTTTCACTTAATTATCTAGCACTGCTAGTTATTATCTAGCACCGTCACTTAATTATCTTAGACTAGAACTGCTACTTATTATCACCTATTATTAAACCCTTATTAAATCCTAACCCTAAAGCTAATCCTAGGCCTATAAGATAGCTTTTTATGAATGTTTAGGATACTTTCTGTATTGGTAAAACAATGACCTGTGACCTGTGTTTTGTACCTGCCGATGATTAAGTGGCAGTGCTAGATAATAAGTAGCAGTGCTAGGTAATTTATTGACACTGCCAGATAGATAAGTGACAGTGATAGATAAGTATAGTTTTTGAATTTCATGTCCCTTGCAGGGCACCGTAGGGCATGGCTAGACGTTAGTTGCTTCTTCCGCAGTCTTGCTTCGTTTGATTAGTCGTGGTAGGGAGTTGCTGCGTGTTGTCCCTTGATCCCGGCCACGTGTTTGATTTTTTCATTCGTTGAACCTTCAACATCTCACAAGAACAGGCGTCCCGTCGTGTAATGGCGTCGCAGATATTTTGCATTTCGGCCGTGAGTTCCTATATTGTATTGACTTGAACGTGTCTCGATGCGTTGCCTCTACATTGCGACGTATTGGATAACGTTTGATTATGCTGTGAAAAAACATCGACACCTAACCAACTTCAAAGAAACAGTTCTGTTGTTAATGTTTTGTTTGAATTTAATGACAACTGGTGCGCAGGTCTTAAAAACCTTCTCCTTTTATCCTTTCTTTTCTTCTGTATCTTGTAAAGACTGACGTTTCAAAGCAAGGAATCTAGCAGTTATTTTGCTTTTTCGCCGGGTCTGAAACACGCTAAAAAAGACCTGCTTTTTCAGGTAAGGCAACATGTACTTTAAACTTTTGTCCATGCGAGCGAGTTTACTTTTTGCGGGGGTTAGGGTGTTCGATCAATACCATAGTGAAATGACTGGATTACTGAAACACACAGCTTCCTGGAAAACGGTCTACGGTGGTGTTGTCTATCCAACTCAGTAAGCCTTATCCAGTACGTTGCTGTGCGTGTTTACTTCTTGTGTTTGCCCCTTCTCTGCCAGATGCAACGGTATCTTTACGGCATTGTTTGCAGAGGAGTAGCTTGCGAAATTCTCGTCTGAAAGCGGAATTCATTCTTGCATACAGGAATGGGTTTATTGTGTTGGAGAAATAGAGGAGAAACATACACAAGAGTTCGACGTTTCGAGTAATTTTTTCCTCCAGGAAGAAACGCCGCAGGATTACAATGATCCAAAATGGTACCCAACATACCATGAACGCAAACACGACTGCAAAGAGGGATTTACTGATATTTATTTCGTGCCTGATGCCCGTGTTAACGCCTTGCTGAATATTAGTTGAAGCATTTTCGTTGTGCTGGTGTATCATCTTCAAGACTTTTCGGTAGCAGAAAAAGAACAACATTCTCGACACATTCTAACAACATTCTCTAACAACATTCTCGATAACGCTAGCGTTATCGAGAATGTTGTTAGAAAATTTCTCAACAATTACTTTACCTCCGATTCCTCTCAGAGTGTTGCTCGGAAGGACAATTTTTTGTATTTTAAATTACCGTACATCGGTCCCTTTTCCATCATAACAAAACGCAGAATTAAGAAATTAGTCAACACATTTTGCAGCGACCTGGAAATTAAGTTGGTGTTCACCCCGTTTAAAATTAGGAGTTGGTTTGGGGCGAAGGATCCTATCCCTGCGGGTTTACGATCGCGAGTCATTTACAAGTTTTCATGTGCAGGCTGTAATGCCTGTTATATTGGTGAAACCAATAGACACTTCGCCACTCGCATCCGTGAACATCTCGCCTCCGACAAACATTCCCACATATTTAAGCACTTGAGAGGTTCTGAAAATTGTCGCTCCCGGTGTTCAGAAGACTGTTTTAAAATCCTCGACTCTGCTTCCACACGTTTCCAATTGAAAATCAAAGAAGCCATGCATATCCTTTGGGAGCAGCCATCTTTAAATTCCCAAGTCAAACATCTTAATTTATCCCTTTCATACTAATTAGTTTCTTTTCTTAGCTTAAACAGTTTGGTTTTTTCTGTTTTGTTTCGTGGTTGGGTGTTTTTATTCTGTTCTCGCCTTCATCCTTAATTATTCATGTTATATCTCACTTTGTTACACTATTTATTGCTCAACTTTAGTTTATTTCTCATTTGTCAACTGACGATGGATGATGTTTCATCCGAAACATGTATTGGTTAAATATGAATTTGAAAAACATCGTATGGATCATCAAAGCGATATCTTACTTCGTGCTGCTAAGAAGTTTTGGTATTATTATTATTATTATTATTATTATTATTATTATTATTATTATTATTATTACTGTCATTCTTACATTGGGACAAATGGTAGGATTTTCTCCCTAGTTTTGACTTTTTTTTAAGTGCCGACTGCCTTCCAGAAAAAGTGATGTTTTGGGTACCCTCGCTCTTCAAGACGGGCTATGAATCGAGATAGTGCGTCCTCAAATGCTGTTTTTGAAGAGTTTGTTCGGAGGAGCTTAATGGCCTCTCCTTTAATAAACCCTTCTTGGCACCTGGTGGGTGACAAGAGATAAAATGAGTGTAATGGATGGTTTCAGTTTGCTGGTGATATGTCTTGCTATCGTAAATAGATTCTTTTCCGAATCGTTCTCCTTGCATGGTGTTGTGTCTAGGAAAAAGTTCTCCTTCTGTGCCAATTTTATAGTTGGTTAAAAATACTTAGCTTACGCAATGAACGGGTTGATTTCTTCTTTCATGATTTACGTTCCATAGCGAGAAAACGTCATGAATGAAACGTTTCCATAATTTATTGTTGGTTGAACTGTCTTTCACTACTCAGATGTGGGATTTCACAACTCGGATGTCGGATTTTTACAACTCGGATGTCGAATTTTTACAAGTCGGATGTCGGATTTTCAAGAACTCGGAAGTCGTATTTTCACAACTTGGATGTCGCAATTTCAGGAATTTCAACAACTCAGATGTCGGATTTTACAACTCGGATGTCGGATTTCACAACTTTGTTGTGAAATGTTCACAACTCGCAACTCGCAAGTCGGATTTTCACAACTTTGTTGTCGGATTTTCAACAACTCGGATGGCACCAGAAATCCAAACGAACCTCTGAAATTCACTTAGCAATGAAAGCGCTCACTTTTCGCTCATGAGATGAAATACATGAGTATGAACACATCTCCTAATGTACGTGAAACGCTCAGACTGCTGAGATTCATAGGCATATACATACCGTATCATGGTGTCACGCAAGGTGACAATTGGAAAATTCAAAATGCTGTATTTTCGAAACGAGAGACGTCATGGAACTGGAAACCGGAAAAAAGATTTATTACTAGGTCATCTTCAACCTCCAAAAGATAAAAATTCAAAACACCTTGCGGTTTTGGTTTTAGAATTTGATGACGTCACTGTGAAAACCATCTATTGAAGTGTAGATTCCAGAAACATACTGAAACAACTCGAATTTACATTATTATTCGTCAATGTTTCAAAGCCTTGGCCTCAAGCTGTTCACAGCTGAGTAGTATGTCTCTTCCTCAGTAAAAACATTCTCTTAAAAACTCCTGGGGGTTATAATATTATCTTGTCAATAATTTTAATTATTTTTGTTCCACGAATCCTATTAAATAAACAATGCGCGTTACAGTCAATATATAACAACTTTAGTGTAAACGATATATAACAATTACCATAAGCAGAAGTCATAAACAGATAAGTAGACTGTAAGTAATTACTAATTTTACACCTTAAAGTGGTACTACGACCAAACTAAACACTAACTGACCCAAGTGTTAAGTTCTGATTTTAAAAAGACACCTGTTTATTTTAACTGGAATTTTCTTATTTATTGGTCCGCCATTACTAACTTTAAAATCTTGAGAGAGCTGGGTCGAGGAGAAAATGACGTCAAAGACTCACTAGTTTAAGAATGCAATGCGTGTGTACGCGGCCGAATTAATATGCAGCACGGGAGTTTCGGGCTTTCAGACTTTTAAACCCTTGTTTTGCATATGTAATAAATTGCGTTTACACGCTGAAATTTTAAGCTAGTGAGTAAATGACGTCATTTTCTCTAGATCCAATCCTCTGAGGTCCAATCGGCCAGTTTTGAACGTGAGTAATGGCGGACCGTGAAATCCAAAACTTACACTCAAAATAAACAGCCTTTGGATAAAACTCAAAGCTCAAAATTTTGCCAGTTAGGTGTTAAGCAAACACGCTTTCAAAATCTGAAGAAAAAAAGGAAATGATTTTTTGATCATAGTACCACTTTAATACACTAACATTTCCGAACTATCAAACAAGAGCTGTTTGAAATGTCTTTATCTGACGTCAAAAATGTTCTCGTACAACAGCAAATTGTTCCATAAACATTGCACTGCTACCGCAGATTAGCTCTCTCAGAAGCACATGACCTCGAAGCATGTAACTTGCAACTCTTTTCCTTGGAACTAAGCTGGGGATTTTAGGACACCAATTTTATGCCCAAAAATTGAGAGGAGTGATCCTCGCACTTTGATGGACAACATTAAAAGCCGTTGTCTTTTGCAGAAACGTGAGAAATTCAGGTGGCTTCAACGGGATACGAACCCAAGACCTCTGCCTTGCCAGTGAAATGAATAGTATCCCATAATGCATCGCGATTCGTTTTACATTATCAACTGAAATCGTGACATAATCAGTACCCTCCAGCCACAACTCAAAGGTGAGCAGTGCTGCAGACTACCATGTTGTGTTTACAAACAGACGTCAACATCGTCAACGTACTTCCAAATGTATGATTCAGGTGTAGTAGCATTCAAATTGTTAACCATTACAAGGAACAAAACTTTTGTTCCTTGGGGAACACCGGCTGTTACCTGGAGCCAATCAGAAATTGCATCAGGTAGTTTTACACGTTGTCGGCGATTCGTCAGGAAGTTTATGTTCCATAGTATTAGAGTTTTGCGGACTCTTAAATCCAAAAGCTTTTCGAATAGTAAATTATATCCAATACGGTCAAAAGCTTTAGAAAAAATCTAGGAAGCAAAGGCGGAGATGATGACCAGGGGAATCGAGGTACGAGAGCCAAGTATGAATCATATCAAGTAAACAATACGTTGTAGAGGTTCCCCGGTTCAGGCATCCAAAGTGAGTTGGGTCGATTTTATCCCTTACATCCACTATTAACCAGGTGACCACAAAATCCTCAAGGACCTTGGACAGAGAAGCAGTTAGAGAAATAGGTCTAGTGTCGCCTTCGTTTGTGGGTGGTTGTATTTTAGGAATACGTATAATGTTAGAGTCTTTCCAGAGTGCGGGTACAATACCAGATCGAAGTAATATATTGAAAATGCTGGTAACAGGCTCAGTCAATTCGTAGGCAAATTATTTCACCAATCTACACGGTACATTATCTGGGCCTTGGGCCTTAAAAGATTTGATGGCAAGCAATTTCTTACAAACATCGAAAGACCGGGCAGTATTGACACTTCCAGAAGCTGGAAGGAAGGCTGGCAGTATAGTAGCATCATTGAGTGGTGGAATGTCTGCATTAACTAAGACATAGAACTCATTTAGACTATTAGCAAGTTCCTGTTGACTCGTAGTTTTCGCTGATCATGATAATATCCTCGTGTGATAATATCCAAGACTGCATTGTTGATGAATGTGGCATGTGCAAGGAGCCTGAATGGCTCTCGTTCCCATCACGTGCTCAGGAGTGCGACAAGTGGTCATGATTGGTGACCACAAACAACTGCAGTCAGTCATTCAGGATCACGTGGTACTTGCTTTGAGTGTGTTCATGTTTGAGAGGCGTTCAAATCGAGCAATGATGCTAAAGCTGCAGTACAGGAGGGTAAGAACAGTGTTTCTGGACCAGTCACCTCCTTCCATTCAAAAACAATATAAAAAACCCTTTCCGGACTCTTCATTTTTCAGTAGGTAATTAGATAATTAATTAGATACACGACCCCGCAAGCACGTAGTGCTTAAACGCTAATCGTGTTTTAAATAAAGAATTTTACTTTACTTTACTTTACTTTACTTTACTTTACTTTGCTTTGCTTTGCTTTGCTTTGCTTTGCTTTGCTTTGCTTTGCTTTGCTTTGCTTTGCTTTGCTTTGCTTTGCTTTGCTTTGCTTTGCTTTGCTTTGCTTTGCTTTGCTTTGCTTTGCTTTGCTTTGCTTTGCTTTGCTTTGCTTTGCTTTGCTTTGCTTTGCTTTGCTTTGCTTTGCTTTGCTTTGCTTTGCTTTGCTTTGCTTTGCTTTGCTTTGCTTTACTTTACTTTACCTAGGATTTTTGACCGATGAACATCAAATGTACGTGGCACTTATGCGTGTACGCAAAAGGCTTTGTATTATTGGTAAGCGGAAAAGATCCAACAATGTTGCATTCTTCTCTCTCTAACATTCCAGGTATCTGGAAATGAAAAACGGGCAAATTCGAGTTCCGAAGTTTCCTAGGCCAGTTTCTTAGGCCAGTGTATATGGCACGCAATTGTGGATGATGTTCTCTCTCATGCGTCTGAATTCCCCTGTCCTTTCTCCCTCCGTTCTGTGGTTCTGTTTTGAAGACTTGGAATGCTTTGGGTGGCTCTCGTTCTCCTAATGGTGTGGTTGTGGGCCCATATTTTGTGGGGGGTCCCATTTCCGTTTACTCTTTGTCCTGTAAGTCTTGTTATTCTCTCCTTCTGCGTTCTCGTTTTGTTACACCCCAAAGAGGGAGAGATTAATCGGTCCCTGAGCCATTTGTGATTAACCCCTTGACTACGGTAGCTCCTCTATTAGTGTAATAAAAACTAAGGATAGTCTATAGTTCTGAATTTTTTTCCTTGTTCTTGTTCATGTGGTAAGCAGAGTTAGTACAGGACGCATGCGCATTCGTAAAATACGTATTAACCCTTTGGCTACTAGAGATTTGGCCGAAAAACACGTTTTGAAGCTAGTTGAGGGGTTTTTTTGGTCAATGTCGTGCTGTTTAAGAGCTAAACCTCCCTACAAACCCGTTTCCAGATTGTACACTCCGCGGCCTTTTCAGCCAGGTGCTTGCAAAGTTCGGTATGCGCAGAAAGCAAAATTTCGACATAGTTTTTGGCTTTAAAAGTAGCACAACACTTTCGACTTTCACTTTTCGCTTTCCTTACCTCATTTTTTCTTTTTTTTCAACTTGCTGGGCATTTGGTAGGCTTTATTTATTTTGGTAGGAAGAGTTTCTGAGAAACCTTTCATCATCTTAGAATTAGGTGCTCAGAAAGGTAGGTGGGTAATGGAGCAAGCTTTTCATGGAGATTTCAGGTCAGTGTTACGTTGGTTTTTTTGGCCGTTTCTCCAGTTTCCTTGACTGAATTGTGCTCATTCTGGTATAGTTTGAGAGATCTCTTCTCCCTGCACAAGTTAGTGGACAAAGCTGTTCCTGACCGTTAAAAGTGATGACGTCACAAGCTGGGACCGTGGATAAAGCTGGACGTATTTTGCCAGATAGTAATTAAAGGGTTTGAGAAAAAAAAAAAAAATTGCAAAAACTCTGTTTGGGGTCCCCCGTGCTACTTTCGACCCAAAGAGGGAGAGATTAATCGGTCCCTGAGCCATTTGTGATTAACCCCTTGACTACGGTAGCTCCTCTATTAGTGTAATAAAAACTAAGGATAGTCTATAGTTCTGAATTTTTTTCCTTTTTCTTGTTCATGTGGTAAGCAGAGTTAGTACAGGACGCATGCGCATTCGTAAAATACGTATTAACCCTTTGGCTACTAGAGATTTGGCCGAAAAACACGTTTTGGAGCTAGTTGAGGGGTTTTTTTGGTCAATGTCGTGCTGTTTAAGAGCTAAACCTCCCTACAAACCCGTTTCCAGGTTGTACACTCCGCGGCCTTTTCAGCCAGGTGCTTGCAAAGTTCGGTATGCGCAGGAAGCAAAATTTCGACATAGTTTTTGGCTTTAAAAGTAGCACAACACTTTCGACTTTCCCTTTTCGTTTTCCTTACCTCATTTTTTCTTTTTTTTTTTAACTTGCTGGGCATTTGGAGGCTTTATTTATTTTGGTAGGAAGAGTTTCTGAGAAACCTTTCATCATCTTAGAATTAGGTGCTCAGAAAGGTAGGTGGGTAATGGAGCAAGCTTTTCATGGAGATTTCAGGTCAGTGTTACGTTGGTTGTTTTGGCCGTTTCTCCAGTTTCCTTGACTGAATTGTGCTCATTCTGGTATAGTTTGAGAGATCTCTTCTCCCTGCACAAGTTAGTGGACAAAGCTGTTCCTGACCGTTAAAAGTAATGACGTCACAAGATGGGACCGTGGATAAAGCTGGACGTATTTTGCCAGATAGTAATTAAAGGGTTTGAGAAAAAAAAAAAAATTGCAAAAACTCTGTTTGGGGTCCCCCGTGCTACTTTCGATCCAAAGAGGGAGAGATTAATCGGTCCCTGAGCCATTTGTGATTAACCCCTTGACTACGGTAGCTCCTCTATTAGTGTAATAAAAACTAAGGATAGTCTATAGTTCTGAATTTTTTTCCTTGTTCTTGTTCATGTGGTAAGCAGAGTTAGTACAGGACGCATGCGCATTCGTAAAATACGTATTAACCCTTTGGCTACTAGAGATTTGGCCGAAAAACACGTTTTGAAGCTAGTTGAGGGGTTTTTGTGGTCAATGTCGTGCTGTTTAAGAGCTAAACCTCCCTACAAACCCGTTTCCAGGTTGTACACTCCGCGGCCTTTTCAGCCAGGTGCTTGCAAAGTTCGGTATGCGCAGAAAGCAAAATTTCGACATAGTTTTTGGCTTTAAAAGTAGCACAACACTTTCGACTTTCACTTTTCGCTTTCCTTACCTCATTTTTTCTTTTTTTTCAACTTGCTGGGCATTTGGTAGGCTTTATTTATTTTGGTAGGAAGAGTTTCTGAGAAACCTTTCATCATCTTAGAATTAGGTGCTCAGAAAGGTAGGTGGGTAATGGAGCAAGCTTTTCATGGAGATTTCAGGTCAGTGTTACGTTGGTTTTTTTGGCCGTTTCTCCAGTTTCCTTGACTGAATTGTGCTCATTCTGGTATAGTTTGAGAGATCTCTTCTCCCTGCACAAGTTAGTGGACAAAGCTGTTCCTGACCGTTAAAAGTGATGACGTCACAAGCTGGGACCGTGGATAAAGCTGGACGTATTTTGCCAGATAGTAATTAAAGGGTTTGAGAAAAAAAAAAAAATTGCAAAAACTCTGTTTGGGGTCCCCCGTGCTACTTTCGATCCAAAGAGGGAGAGATTAATCGGTCCCTGAGCCATTTGTGATTAACCCCTTGACTACGGTAGCTCCTCTATTAGTGTAATAAAAACTAAGGATAGTCTATAGTTTTGAATTTTTTTCCTTTTTCTTGTTCATGTGATAAGCAGAGTTAGTACAGGACGCATGCGCATTCGTAAAATACGTATTAACCCTTTGGCTACTAGAGATTTGGCCGAAAAACACGTTTTGAAGCAAGTTGAGGGGTTTTTTTGGTCAATGTCGTGCTGTTTAAGAGCTAAACCTCCCTACAAACCCGTTTCCAGGTTGTACACTCCGCGGCCTTTTCAGCCAGGTGCTTGCAAAGTTCGGTATGCGCAGGAAGCAAAATTTCGACATAGTTTTTGGCTTTAAAAGTAGCACAACACTTTCGACTTTCACTTTTCGTTTTCCTTACCTCATTTTTTCTTTTTTTTTTAACTTGCTGGGCATTTGGAGGCTTTATTTATTTTGGTAGGAAGAGTTTCTGAGAAACCTTTCATCATCTTAGAATTAGGTGCTCAGAAAGGTAGGTGGGTAATGGAGCAAGCTTTTCATGGAGATTTCAGGTCAGTGTTACGTTGGTTGTTTTGGCCGTTTCTCCAGTTTCCTTGACTGAATTGTGCTCATTCTGGTATAGTTTGAGAGATCTCTTCTCCCTGCACAAGTTAGTGGACAAAGCTGTTCCTGACCGTTAAAAGTAATGACGTCACAAGATGGGACCGTGGATAAAGCTGGACGTATTTTGCCAGATAGTAATTAAAGGGTTTGAGAAAAAAAAA
>OX421452.1:13217484-13222484 GCA_949126865.1 Montipora capitata | reverse complement strand
TGTGAGAAATGTATTTGTGAAGGCTAAGTGTGTACACTGTATGTAACTAGTGCTCCCACAGTCCCGCTGTCAAGGACTCAGATAATAGATAATTCATAGTTCTTTTAGGCCTCCTCACCATTATTATCTCTGCTGTTTTTATATGAATATATGTAATTATATTGTGGCAAAATAAATAAAATAAAATAAATAAAATAATCTAACCAATTATATGTTTGGTAAGAGATTTCTAAAGAATGACGACTGCCGGACTGCATAATTTGAAGATGTGTATTACTTGGTAATCACTTTTTTGACTGCAGAAGCACAATTATTTAAACACTGCAAGAATGTATTTAAGTGGCCAGTCTGAACACGCTTTCGTCAGTTCCTGCGCTTTTTCCCATGCTTCACTGTGATGCAGTCACGATAATGGCAGCTGCTGCAAAAAGTGCACGAAGGAAGAAATCACTGCCTTGTTAGAACTGGGGTGTCTGAACAACGTCCCTTTTAGTGCCCGGGCATGGTGCCGCAGAACGGGCACCTAGTCTGAACGGGGCCTTTGTTAAGGTAATTCCCTTGAAAATGACGTACTATCCAGATTTTTTTAAAACTTGGCACAATTGGTATTCGTACACAGGACATTAAAAAAATGCTTTAAAAAGATGGGGTCACCGTGCACGTTTTCGTGCTGTATGCCCTTTATTCTAAGTGTTTTTTACCAAATTATGCAAGAAGGGTACTAAATTAGATCAACCGGAAAAAATGTTGTCATGTAGCAAAAGCTACTAAGTATTACTGAAAACTTGAACTTATTTGTTTGTCTGGGCTATAATCTTTAAGTAAAGTGATTTGAAATTCTCAATCTTGCAAAGAAATGTAAGCAAATTGGACCGCTACAGTCATCACCTTGCACTCAGTGTCGGGATCCAAATGCAGTTTCACATCATTTATATGTAAATACTAAAACTTCTACTATCCAACTTTTTTTCTTAATTAAAATATGTTTTCCATGTACCTATTACGAGTAAATAAAACCATTAAAAATGGGGGGTAACCATGCTCCTATCTTCGCAACACTATGATAATGAACGGCAAAGGGGCATTGGCTTCGAAATGATCATTTTTCCGTGAAAGGACTGGGGCGAGTTCCAAAACAACACCTTCTTAACCGCGAAGAGTTATCATAATTGCTCTTAAAAGCTCTTGAACAGCAATTTAAGCGGCCTTTACTGCCTCTCTTCAGATGGCTGGGGTGAAACGCCACCATCTCCGAGGTCGCAATGTTATGCACAGTGTGAGATGCGCGGTGCAAAAGCAAGGAATCACTTAAATCCATTCTCTATTTTCGAATTCCCCATAATACACTTTGTTTGCCCCCCAAATTTTGCATAAACTATTGTTTTCAAATGCTCTTGGGGACACTGCATATTCCCAAGAGCATTTGAAAACAATGGTTTATGCAAAATTTGGGGGGGGGGGGGGGGGGCAAACAAAGTGTATTATGGGGAATTCGAAAATAGAGAATTGCACACTTATATATGCTCTTCAAACTAAAGCTAATGACTGTTTTATACCTCTAAAGATTTCAAAAACTTGGTGGCTGTTGAATTGATTCTGTCCTCTGACGGATTATCTTTTGATAGTTCTTCTAAAGTTTCTCCAGCACTTCTAATGACTTTTACTACATCCTGATAACGCAAAGAAATACTTTTTTAAACGTAGATCACGATGACGTCCTGAACTACAGAACATTGCCTTGCGACTTGTTCACGTAATTACTGCAATTACAAAATGTGAAACAGGAGAAAAGTCGACGCACCTTTTCGATCTCTTCCAGCTGTTTGAGGCGATCAACCGATTGGGACATCGTACACAACTAGACGAGCATCGGTGCGAAGTTTGATGCCTCTTACCAAGGTTAAGAGTCAGGTTGACAGTCAGGTTAAGACTATTTTGTGTAACAACACACCAATTCTCAGCTGGACGATCGCGGTTTCATCACGTGACGTGGAACCAGAACATCAAGATGTCTGACTGTTGTTTTTAAATTCTGCCATTCTCTTTTGTCGCCGTTTTTCCAACGATTAGCAAGCTGGACGGTGAAATGTTTCAGCGCCAGAAGAACTGGATATCTGACGTTCTGTGGAAGCCCAAAAAAGCTCATTCCTTGGAACAGTTAAGGTATGACAGAGGGATAAGTTTGTGCTTGGACCTCCTTCAGTGCTGATTATGAAGCTAATGTCTGCTTACTCAGTTCTAGCAATGTAATATTTTTAGTATTAAAATTAAATTATCGTACTCGCTAGTCGGCGTCTATTTTCACTCGAATAAATAGTCTCAAACTTCTCCGTCGCTGTTTTTTCACTGTTGTATGTATAACGTATTATCACTATTGGGGAGGTCTGGCATGTCTTTGTTTACAAACTTTTAATCTGTCGATATTTAGATATCTTCACTACGTTCTCACCAAGAATTCGACTGTGAATGAAACCAACCGAGGCTTACTTGTGGAAACCTTGCGGTCTATAGCTGAGATTCTAATTTGGGGAGACCAGAATGACAGCAGAGTGTTTGAGTAAGATTTAATGGGTTGTAACGTGTTTATCAACATTTGCCCAAACAGTTTAATATTGAATCAATAATTTAGAGTTAATTACATTAAGTGTGGCTAATTGAATTTGGCGCAGTAAAAGTTAAAGCAATCAATCACTTTTGCCCGTAGTTTAGGCACTGAGATGTATCCAAGGTCTGTATAATGTAAAATTATTATATCAGAAAGTACTTTCACTTTAAATGGAAAACACAGTGGAAACTTTCTGCTTAATGGAACAGCAAAATCTTCCACATATGGTGTAGAATGGGAATGAGTAGATTCCATTTTGACTAACAAACAAAATGAGTTTTGCATCTTGGGATAGAAAATTTGTACTTTTTCAGCAGAGTATGGGGCTTAGGTTTTAGTACAAATGGTGCTATGAATTTGTGGTCATTCCTGTCAGAAGCTTGAATATGCAAAACACTAGTCAACCCCTGTTTATGCTTCTTTAATAGTCACTAGGAAATCACTCCTTAACCAATTGACTCCCAGTGGTTCCCCATTGACGAGTAAAATCGTCTGGCGTTAGACAGTATGGCCAGTTCAGGCTGGCTTGGGAGTCAGAGGATTAAAGTTCTCCAATCTGAATGTTGTCTGATTTGAAACATGCTCTGTGAAGAAATAAAAACTCCTATTTAAACAACTTGGTAAGGTAACGAATTGCAAGGTTACAATCATAATAATTTATTATATGAATTATTATTACTGTATGATGAATTATTGTTCATCCTCTGACTGAATTCAATTTGGTACTTGACTTTCTCTATTGATTTGATGTTGTTGTTGTTGTCACACTATACAGGCCTTCTGATAGGGTGCGATGAAAAAATGCAAATTGTGCGAAATTTGCAGGGCATAATGCGATTAGAAAGGCCAATTATGCGATAAATATTTACAATTATTGAATGAGGCTGAGTAGGATATGAAGAATTCTGCAGGTCGAGAAGGGTGTTATCTTGAATTTCGAATATTTACGAAATTGAAGGTAACAAAGGCTTTTTAGCTGTTTTCCAAGGTAAATCATCTTTAAAATGGCATATTTCTGCAGGAACTCCTAAGAAACTTGTTGATTTATGTTTTATTTTATGAATTTTGTGCGATCGGACGTGATTTGAGGTCGATTGTGCGAAACCGCTCCATCGCGTAATATCAGAAGGCCTGACTATATTACCTATAGATACATTTTCATAAACAAGAAAAGAGGAATATATCTGATGTTTTCCTCATTTCTTATACAAAATTAAGTGGGCTGGCTGTTCGGACACTATTTTTTCTGTTGGTTGCAATAACCAGTTATGCATTCAAGAGGAAAGCATTCATGGTTGTTACCTCCCTACTCTATCTAAACTCTTAATTAGGATACTGTCAACAAGATGGTAAGTGTGGGATACTAGGAAATCCTAAAGGATCATTTATACAGTATCCTGCAAGATGTCTATCCATAATTAATAAAAGCATAATTAATTTAAAGCAAAAATAAAGTCAATTATTGCAGCATTGCAGGTGTAAATGTGTCTAAATTACGACTTAGGTGTAATTGAGAACTAAGACCTAAAATTTGCATAAGTAGTAAAAGCAAAATTATAAAATTTCGAGTCCATTTTCTTCATTGTTGATCTTTTAAGATTCTCACAATGGTTCCATAGTATATTATGGCTCCAAAATAACAAATAGAATTCTTTGCAAAATCAGTCCTAGGTCTCAGTGTAAATAAGACACAGTATTTGCCTTTTGCACTCATGAGAAAGTCTGCCTTAGGGGAAGCAAAACCTTTTATTGCAAACACTGCTTTTCACTTGTAGTAGCCAGATGTTAAAGTGATCAATGAAAAAAAGTATGATCAATCATGTGGAATCTATTTTGCTCTCAGCTTTTTCCTAGAGAAGAGCATGCTGCTGTACTTCTTGAAGATGATGAATCAGAAGTCAAATCAGATTTGCGTTCAGCTACTCCAGACTCTTAGCATTTTGTTTGAAAACATCAGGAATGAGACATCGTTATGTGAGTTTGTCAAATATTCAAATGACAGGAGATAGGTTCTGGTACTAGTTTATCCCACTTCACTGTAATCAGCCTCTATTTGTTTATATGATACTGCATGGCACCAGTATAAGTCATACTGTATGAGTTTATTTTATCCAAGGGTTGTTCAGTCAAACTGTCCAAACTGAATTGAAGAGTGTTTAAACATGTTCATAGTGAAGTGACAGAACTACTATTCATAATTTGATACTTTTTTCATTGGATACAAAATCATTTTCTATCCTAAAATTAAAAATTCTGTTTTCTTTCAGACTATCTGCTATCGAATAACCATGTAAACTCTATCATCATTCACAAGTTTGATTTCTCTGATGAAGAGGTAAGAAGTAAATGAAGAGATGTAGAGAACTACATTTTACTTCCCATAAGGAGGACCTTC
>OX421452.1:13199984-13212484 GCA_949126865.1 Montipora capitata | reverse complement strand
ACAAAATATTTTATCAAAGATTAGATGACTTTAAGCAAAAGCAGAAGCGAAATACATCACAACTAACCATGTTTATCGAAGGTCAATTTTACAATGAAGCAATGGAATACTTGAAAATTCAAAGTGAAAAATCTAGTAGTGATTCGAGAGAAACGGAAGGCAAACTATCTCAGTCACAACTATAGACATTGCAAAGAAAGAAATGGACATACACTGTACCACCAAGGAAAACTGCAAACACCTAACAGAAAAACTGTTAACCCAAAGAGTAAACTCTACGACACTCTAATCTTAGCTCACCAAAGAATAGCACATAGAGGATGTCAAATCACAAGTAAATGGGAGAATGACAACTATTCAGAAGTAAGCGTTCGACTTGTAAAGTTGTTCGTAAGGTTATGTCCATTGCATGAACAGCAGAAGACTATGTTTCCAAAGTCAAAATTGAACTACAACATGTACACAACTTTTTGACAGTACTGTTGTTTTCATTCCCTTTCATGTTTTTTCATCACCCTTTTTCTCTCATTTTTCAGCACAAGAATGACTTTCCATTGTACACTGAGGCCATCAAGTTTTTCAACCATTCCGAGAGCATGGTCAGAATAGCTGTACGGACTCTCACTCTCAATGTCTACAGAGGTACTTTTATTAATAATAAGTTAACATTAATAAAAATTTAAAATACCAAAAGTCAAAAGAAATATGGATTATAACCTGCAATCGGGCGTACTTTTCTTAATGAGTCATCTGCCACCCTCCTGTCAAGAATGATGTTATCACTTGTCATGCTATAAACGGGAGCCAGTCAGATTTTACCGCAAATTACCTGCAGTGCACGTTGCGATTCAAGGAAAGACTCGACAAAAACAAATTTTACGATAACTGCAAAATTCGCGCGCCTTCATTGGCTAATTTTTATTGCCAATGAAAGAATTTATAATTTATGCTCGCATCAGATTGAAGTTTCTCGCATTTTTGTCTCGTGTTCTCCTCATGTTTTGACTTTATTTTGACCCCTCTGCCTTAATATTTTTGAGTTGTTTGAAAGTGGAACGATGCATTTTTTCTAGAATGTTCGGGACTGTAAATAACACTATTGTCAAATCCCGTAGGAATGTCTTCTGTCCGAAATATCATTCTTCGGATTCATTCTCTCTGTCTTTCCTTTAAAGGTTTTTGAAAAAAAATCTGAAGTCGAAGCAACAGCAGCTGTAAACAGAGCCTAAACATCATTCCGCTTCAAATCCTTCTCAGTGGCCATATTTTGATCAGTTGTTAGCCGATTTTTTTGCAATTATGTAACCAATTGGAGAGAGGCTCCAAGAGCTTTATTGTTTTTCGGCCAATCAGAGTAAAGTCCAGATTCTGGACTACCGACAGACGACTCGTTAAGAAATTGTATCAGGTGCACCTTTTCCACTCTGTCTAAAGAAAAGTATGCCTGATCGCAGGTTATTTGGATTACTGCTAACTACTGTAAAGATGCCCTAATTTTACTTATAATGGATAAATCAAAATGGTAATCGGTTAACCACTTTATAGCTTTACATGTATATAGTGCATTATGTCATAGTGATACAATAGGACTACACAGTCTTCAGCAGTAAATGGGACTGCAGTTATTGGGTGCACCCTAGTGCAAGGAGGGGTAGCAGCAACACACCGTGCAAGTGACTGTATGGGGATGGCAGCAACATCCCTGTGATGCAACTAATGAGGGTGGCAGTGACACGCCTTGAGCAATAAAGGGGGTGGCAGCAACACGCCCAGCAATTCAACAAGTTAGGGTGGTGGCGACACACCCTGAGCATAAATGGGCAATGGAGTAGGGTGGCAGTGAAACACCCTGCAACATACAGCTGGAAGTGACAAGTACTAATCTGAGCCTGCAAAGTGTGGTGGAGACCACAGCTGAGATGGTGATGGTGGGTAAGGCGTGCCACCCAACCTGCTGCGTGCAATGCAAAGTGGCAGGTGTGCCAGACCTGTAGTGTAGCTTTATTGAAGAATAACTTGTACAACGAAAGCCTACAAGACAGTAGCATGTGCGGGAAGTGGCAACAATTGAGTGTACAATGTTATCGATCTGATAAGAGCATAGCTTGATATAAATTACAAACTCACAACAATGCTAGCATGTATTCTGTATAAACAAAGATATGTCCATTCAGGTATGCAGATTGCATTGATTAAATAAAAGAGTCTTTATCATGGTCCTTTTTATGCACTGTTTTATTTGATGAGAACCATATGGTCTCTTGTTGGGTTGATAAGCAGATGTAAGAGTGCACCAAGTAGTTAGCTCTATTTTACAAGTAAAATGTCCATTTACAGTAGTATAACTGCTATACTTTAACACCTTCGAAATTTGATTTTAGTCGGTGACAAGAACATGCTCAACTTTATCCGTGACAAGACAGCGGACCCTTACTTTTGGAACCTGGTGTGGTTTATTGGCAATCATGCTATTGAACTTAACAACTGTGTCTTCAAAGAATCACAGTAAGTTTTTCCTTTCTGTAATTACCGAGAACATGCAGTGATATGTTTGACATTGTAAAACATGGATTTTAGTAAAGGTTTTAAAGTTTCTTGGGAAAGGATAATAATCCCGTGACTTTGAGGATAAAGGGTTGTCAACCTTGCTATGCATTCAAATCTCTTTCTACTCACTTCAGTGCAGCCCAATGGTTAGGATCTAGGCTTTAAGACCCATTCTGACCACTCTTGTTGAATTCTTCCTTGTATTCCTTGGTTCAATGTCTCAGCTGCATTTGTAAATAGCCAACTGGTAAACGTGCCTTTGGCCAGTTGGGAATCTTAACAGTTGTTGTTATTGTTTGGTTCTGTCATCTCGTTGATTGTTTCATTGACCTTGAAAGGCTGCCGTGGGGAGTGGGCAATTAAGTATGTATTGTACATGTATGTATTGTAGATGAATAAATCCTGCTCTCAAATAGGGTCCAACACCTCCAGCACCAAAAAGTTAGGTACCTTATTGCCACAACATTGATTCAATGTTAGTAGTATTTAGTATTCTGATGTGCTTATACGGTATACCAAGACACTACAAAAAGGTATTTACCTCTTGAGCAGCAACTACATACAATGATTGATGATTCAATTTTAACCCTTTCTGTCACCCCCCCCCCCCCCTTCCCCCCTTCCCTCCCCCCCAAGGTGGCCCTCACTGATGAGTAAAATCTCTTTTGGGAAGGATGGGGTTAAAAAAAGGTTGAGACTAAACTGAATTGAAGATTCATGTCTTCTTCCTAAAACCCCTCTTCAAGTTCATGAATAAGAAAATCACAATGCCCCTCCCTCCCCTCCCCCCTTTTTTAATGTTGATACCCTTTAGTTTGAATGCTAATGGAGATGGAAGCAACTTAAATGCTTGGGGGGGGGGGGATAAGGGGGTTGGAGATGTGCTGACTTGAATGATACACATTGTACATACAGTTGTTAATAGTGAGCGTCTCAACCCTTTTTGTAATTGCTTGTAGATGTTGAATAACCCATTCAGCCCCATGGACGAATAAAGCATTAGACAGACTAAAATCTTAAAGTGTCACTCTTGAGAAAGACTGGAAAAGGGTGAAAGTTATCTTTTTCTGTGATTAAAAAAAATCATGAATCTTGGCATTATTTTCTTTTTTTGTTAGCCATCTCAAGTGCGACAGACTGAAGGATCTGGTCGCAGAGCATTTGGACCACTTACATTACCTGCACGATATTTTGTCACTCAACATTCAAGATGTCAATGATGTTTTAACTGGACATTTTATCAATCGTCTGCTAATTCCTCTGTACATTTACTCTCTGGTTAGAAACAGGCCCAGCATGGAACAGGTTGGTGTTAAACTGTACTTAATTTGGAATTTTGTGCAAGTAGATTCAAGATTGCATTGTATCAAAAACAGATGGGCATTCTTCATCGGCATATCCAGACATCAAGAAACAGTTAAAGCACAAGGCTGCAGGCCAGTAATTATTGCTTTTTGTTTTCAAATGTCTGGATACCACGATGAAGCGTGAAATAAGAGTTTTTTGTATGACTTTTCAATGAAATAATAATAACTTATGCATTGTCATATACATATACATGTGGTATATCTCTCTCATTGGAGGATGCTATACTGCATTTAATCTGGTATCCAAACACATGGATATGACGTGGGTATGCATCCGCTGATTGGTAGTTGAACTGATGAATCGCTAATGAATTCTAGGAGGGCGAAACAAAATCCCCTGGTAATCTCTATGTATGCTTTTTTAAAACTGGGCTTGGAGGGGTCTTGAAAACCTGGAAAGTTGTAGAACATGAAAAATTTGATTTCCAGGCTTCAAAATCATGAAGTCCAAATGTGAGTCTTGGGAGGTTATGTAACAAAATCCCTTGTACTAAACCTGGAAAGTTATGGAACATGAAAAATTTGATTTCCTGGCTTAAAAATCGTGAAGTCCAAATGTGAGTCTTGGGAGGTTATGTAACATGACGTACTTATTGTTCTTAAAGAACAATGTACTTTTTTTAAAATGAGTTTAGTGAACGAAAGAAGAAAAGTACTCCATGAAAGTTTTCTCAGCAGGGGATAATAATAACTTTGAACACATTCACACCACAAACGCCCTAGGATGCCTCCCATCGACGAATAAAATCATCTGGCGTTAGAGTAAATTACATTATGTGTCAATCGCAGGGGTCAATGGGTTACAGGCAATATATATTTTGTTGGTCTTTTTGTCTCAAGGTCTTGCTTTATTTTGTAACAATAACTACAGATGATGTCTCAATGAAATTATGCACATAGCTGCGTTATTTGTTTAGGATACTCCTCGACTTGGAGCGATGGTCTCTCTATTTCTTCTTTCTCAAGTAAGTGTTGGCAAAAATGATTTGAGTTAGTTATCTGTTCATTGACACATTCAGTGGCCATTTGCCTGAAAAACAGCCAAACATTAACTTTTTGTTTTGTAAGGTCTTCCACAAACTTCTTATGAATGTGGAAAGTAAGAAGTTTTTCCATCCCAACTGTATTACATGTAAACTGTTTCATCATTTTGTTTAGTAAAGTAAAGGAACCATATTTAACGCCGATAACTTGTAACAGAAATTCAACTGACAAACCTGAAGTCGACGGTGCACTCATTTTACTGCCCCCTCTCCGTCAGTGCTCCGTTTTATGGGTATTTAAAAAAACGTATTAATAATTCATGAGCCTAATAGCCTATCAAAACACCGATAAAACGTCACATGTATGAGCTTTATATCCTGATAAAACACTCCTTGTTAGTACTTGATGGGCGATCAGTATCCATTATATAATAAAAGGTGTTTATAAAAACGTTGAAACTGATCTAGATAAAAAATTATTAAAAACTGAATTTTTGACTGCAACTGCGGTCTTCATCAGAGTAACTAAAATATGCTGTTCGAGAGTAATATGCTAAAACTAAAATAAGAAGTTACTTTATCCGCTACGGCTTCAATAATTTCTTATAGACAGAAGGGAAAGGCTTCCGCTTGTTCACCGCATTTTTGTCTATTGTGGAGTGCCATGATTCCAAGAAGATTCTTTTGTGCCAATTATTGACTAGTTGTTGTCCTTCAGTAGCATTTGGAGTAATGATTGCAAGTTCGAATGAGGCCTAACACTACTGTGAAGTTTTTCTACCCAATTATTCCATCAGGGATCAACCCTAGTATTGGAATTGGGCCCATACAAGGACAGAGAAAAACTCTGACCAGGGTGGGATCCCACCCTGGTCAGAGTTTTTCTCTTGGGTAGAAAACTTCACAGTAGTGTTAGGCCTCAATCGAACTTGCAACCAATTATTGACATTCTTTTCTAGAATTTCCACATAGCTAGTGTCAATGTCATGGTCAGTGGTTTCGGCGTGATCTTTTATTGCCGACTCTTTGTTATTATTAGTTCCTGGTTTATGCTCCCCGCCACGTGAATTTTTGGAATGTTTTTTAAGCCCTTCAAAAAACTTGCAGCACATGTTTTATCGGGTCTAAAAACACTGGGCTACGCCTCGTGTTTTTAAACCCCGCTAAAACACTGCTGCTGGCTTTTCAAACATTACTTAAAGCTACATAGCTACACCGAAAGGAAAGAAGTCAAAACCAGGATGTGAGATCCGGGAATCGAATTCAGGACCTCTTGCACCAAAGCCGCGCACGAAACGAATGTGCCATCCTTGCTCCTTGAAAATTTATTTCATATCAAATTATGTGGACACAATATTTACCTGTTCTCACTTTTTCCCCACAACTTAACAATATCTGGGGGTATATTCAAAATGGTCCACTACATCCAATTTTAGGCTGGTTTTTATTTTGCTCCAGATTTGACGAATTTTTGTAGAAATCATCATTGGTATAAAATAGACCTTTGTATTTAACTTTATTTGGTTTGTGTGTGCTGGTAGTCAAAAAAAATTAATGACCTTTCTTTCTAACATTTAAGATTCTCTTAATCATGTCCCACCCTCCGCTTGTCTCCAGCCTGGTTGATGTACTTGTTAATGGTGATGAAGTAGGGACCCCAGAGGCCTCTCCTTTACCCCTCAGAAAGGTAAGTGTGGAGAGTCTGCTAATTTTATAAGGGAGTGGAGGGCGGTAGTAATTCTCCTATTCAAGGAATATCGTAATGTAAAACCTGCTCCCAACTCAGTATAAAGTCTAAGAAATCAAAGCATTCAGGTAGTCGGGCTCTCAATAATTAATTTTTGGTTTTGTTATCATTTCAAGATAAGGTATTGACAAAGCAACTAATATCCCCAACAGGCATGCTCTACGAGCAACTCACTGGCAAGTGTAAGGACCTTTCAGCGACCGGAGGAAACTTTGGAAGAGTCACTTGTTGCCCTTGGGGTCAATACAGAGGGATATTCCTTCCTTGGCAAGACACCAGTGTTGGGGAGTCTTTCCAGAGGGCGATCTTTGCATGTAGCTAATTCAAAGTTTTATGTGAAAGGTAGGTGTGCCTGAATGAGTCTTCAACACTTAGTTCATTGCTTATTCATCGACTGTGGGACTGCGGACCGCGGTAGCACTTCACTTAAACACTGCCACATTTCCTAGCCGACTGCGGACTGCGGACCACGGGAGCAGTAGATTTAAGGAGGGCGTGAGTGGCCGGGTATTCTGAAGTTGCTCCATTTCATGTCTTCACAGCTAAGCAGTTAGAATTGTTAACATGCTTTTTTTATAGTGGAAGTGCACTTAGCGAACAAGTCATTGCGGGCACACCAGTTTAATAAGCGATACATGTATGTCCAGAAACACTTGTAATTAGATGCATGACAATTTTGATACGCATTACGGTAAACAACCACAGATAAGCCGCATCCTGAATTTAGCAGCTCTAATTTTGGAAAAAAAGTTGTTTGGAAGAAATCGAAGGAAATCCAAAGTCGAGTCTTTAGAAGTCTTCTTCATCCACTGTTCATCGAACGTGAACTCACTATGAACATTGAAACGGAAAATACTTCAAAGTCTCACCCTCAATTTTAACACTTTGATATAATGAACATCGTTTCTACCAACTTTGACATATGATTGATCTTTTTCTGGTATTTGTTGACAGGAATTTCTTCAATCAACACAGTTTTTCCATAGATTTTGCATTACAACAAAGAACGTGAGCGGAACGTTCGTAGCTTAGTAACCAGGTATTAGATCAGACGCGAAGATGGAAAACTAGACACTGGAAGCAGCCTTTTTCAAATTTTCCCTCAGATAACCCGCACCCCTGATTTATAGCGACGATTTTTGGGAAAAATGCGCGGCTTATCTGCGGGTGTTTACGGTAATTTTTTGGAAGTGTCCCCTTGTGATTTGCCCAAACTCCAGCATCACTTCTGTCTGGGAATAGACCTAATCGGCTAACTCAATGTTGTACCCAATTCAAACCCTTTGGCAATGAAACGTTTTGTTCCAGGTATTTCCATATCATTTAAATATGAATGCTTCATTATTATGCAAATACAACACACAAATATTCTTAATCCCGGGAGATTTGAATTTGGTACAACACTGAGTTAGCCCATTAGGTCTATACAGACAGTTAAGGTCACAAGATATCCTCTAAACTCCAGTCCTCAGGTAAATTTATCCTCTCCAAAAAATAATGCTAGAAATAGTAGCAAATGCTTAGATTTAAAGGGACACTTCTTGTTGGGCATCCCAATTGGGCAATCATCTAATTACGTTTATTTCTGGACATGAGTGCTTTTAATAGTCTGATTGCAAGGTACGATAACATGATTAAAAACATCAACTGGAGGGAAGCTATAGCATTTTGGCTATTAACAAAGTGCAACAGAGTTGAATCCAAGACCTCTGGAGACAAACCAACCTGTAACAAAATCAGGATTTGAAACCCAATGCAACCGTGACCGTGTGCAAATTTTATTCCCCTGACAACTGGGCCATGCTTTTCCTTCAGTAGTCTACAAATAAAGCTAAGATTGAAACATTGCAAGTGTTAAAAGTTCTAAGTAGTTTGATGTTCTTGGACAAAGGTAGACAACTTGGTTGATTGTCGTCCTCAGAAGAAGAAATTGGGTTTGGTTCCCTCTCTCTTTCCGAAAATTTCCACAAATTCAGTAGCACTAAAATCATTTGATTTTAATCGCAATTGTACATTAGGCAACCAAGATGGAACTCTTCGTGACAAAAAGAGGTCCCCAAAAACGCAAGGTAGGTAGAAAGATAAAGAATCCAAATTAAAAGGAATAATTCCTAGGGAGAAGTTAGACAAATCGATTTAGGTTCCAAGATAAGACTCTTGGAAACTTAATTCATGACTCTAACTTGCCATGCTTGACCCATAAAGATGAACGCAAGATTTTAAGTGGAACTGTTGTCATTTAGTTCTTATATTTACTTAGACTGATTGGCTGATTTATTTATTTCTTACTTACCAGAGAAAAAGTGAATGTCCGCAAGGTCCCAAGTCCTTATTAGTGCATGACGTCTTCCCTCCTCTTATTGTGAAATAATGATTTTTTGGTAACTGCTCAGCCTTCCACAATTTAGCCTGTTCCCAGGCTCCCAGATAGTCGGAAAAGCGGGAAGACTTCTTGTGAATGGGGCCTGGGGCCCGTTTCTCAAAAGTCCCGATAACTTTCAGACCCGAAAAGCCATTTACGAAAACTTCC
Source organism: Montipora capitata (assembly GCA_949126865.1). NCBI lineage: Eukaryota > Metazoa > Cnidaria > Anthozoa > Scleractinia > Acroporidae > Montipora > Montipora capitata. The sequence continues at coordinate 13,203,310 of OX421452.1, read as the reverse complement.
TTCCGCTTGTTTTCATAAGCTGATGTTTTAACATGTTTTCAAGATAACAAAAAGAAATATGATACTGAAGTTTGCTGACTTAAAATCTCTCCGTTCTTAGAATATAGAGGGGAATTAAGCCTCCCGAAAAAGACCCAAAACGTTTTGGGGCTTTCGATAAAGGGGCCCCTGGGCTTTATTTAGCTCTCCCGACTATCTGGGAACCAGGAACAGGCTACCCAAAATTTAAAATTAATGTGTTGTCTCGTAACTTTCCATGATCGTTTTGCAGTCTCTGATTTGAGTCCAGTGCAAGTCCCTCTGATACAGACTCCACTGGGGCAAACTGACAGTGAATCAGATACCGACTCGTCCTCTAGTTATTCTACGCCACCTACCACCACTGGTGAAAGTACCCAGGAGGAAACAACCATAGAGAGTCGTCCATTACATGGCAAGTATTGTACTCAGTGCAGCATCTGCATGGTACATGCACAATTTTTTGCATGCATGCAGTAAACATTCATTCTAGTATCACATCGGCATCATCCTGTAGCCTTGAGGGATCCACTGTAATTGGCTATGCTGTAGTGGTCTCCCCGCCTAATAATTTTTTTTTTTTTTCTGCTTGTATTATTTTCTCTACTTTTTACTTATATATATATATATATTGTATTCCAGTTAGGCGAAGCTAAATAAATAAAAGAACATCTCACTACACTCTTATATCGGTCAGAGCCAGAAGCAGATTGCCATCCCTGATCCTAGTAACTCTGGATGTTATTGAAAAGGACATCCAATAATAGTTTTCATGGCCTCCCTGGGTAGTGGCTTTGGCTTAAAAGGAGGAAGCCTGCTTGTACCCCACCCCCCTCCCCCTTTAGCACTGGAACAGTCCTTCATCGTGATTAATCTCTATTCAGTTTTGCTCTTTTCAAGGTTTTAATCAACCCTCAAGCCCTTAAAGAAGAGTATCCTTGGCTATTCGTGAAAGCTAACTATTTCAAACTGAACAAAACTTCTCTTCTTCTCTTCTGAGGCACCAGAGTGCTGATCTCTATAGCCTAAACTGTAGTTGACGTTTAGCTCAATTGGACCTATCTACGTTACTGATTACGCCAATTGTTGTTTTTTGCTCTCCCGTCTGATCAACACGCCTGTTTTTCCTGTCTGCTCTCATTTGAACCAATTAGATTTTCCTGTGACACGTGCAGCCAACTCGTGTGGGCCCATTTCCATTAGTAGGGCAAACGCTCACATGGTTCATATGGGGTAGAAACCTAGCACTTCACTGTTCACATTACACTCTATTCAGCTAAGTCTGGCTCTAAAATATACTACATGTATATGGCTTCCCGTACTATGCACATTTTAGCACATTTTGTCTTCAGGCCCAACGCTTCCAAAATTTGAAAGCATAAATCCATAGGCTAGTAGTCCATTTTTGTATTCCTTCAGTCGTAGAGGAACAACTGTGAATGGAGTATTGTACAGGAGAATATTTACGTTCGTGTCAGTCCTGCGGGATGTCCCTCGGGTGTCGATCGTGATGCCATGTTTGGCTATCCAGCAAGAAAGACTACTGATATCCCACAAAACTCATATTGCATATAACACATGTATTCCATAATTGTTTTTAATAAAATTCTTAGCAAAAAGATAACAATCAAAATACGTGTGATACCTTCATTACTACAACTACTTTCCGTGAAATGCCCCGTCGATGACAAAACGGGAATCGAATTTCCCAAATTAGGCTCAATCTTAGGCTTGTTCCATTCCAACTACGAGAATACGGATAAGATCTGTTGTCTTGGGGTTGACTAATTTCCTCTTTTCCATTGTAAACTATTCGGCAATAACAGCATGTATCGTCGTGGCGAAACGTGGATCGCTGTGTTAACTGTGCTGTTTAATTTTGTAGCTCAAAATGCAGTGGCTGAGGATGAAAACAATGAAACGGAAAGTATTAAGGTACAAAAACTTCGTTGTATAATTGGTAGCCATATTAAATCCATTTTGTGAAGAGTTAATGTGCGTGACTTTGGTATTTCATGAATTCTTTTATTTCAGAGTGCAATAAAAAGACCTAAAGATTTCCAGCGAGACAGGTATGCTTTGAAAGGCACGTGAGTATTGCATACAAATGTAGTTTTCATGATAGTACAAAGCTGTTCGCGACTTTGATTCAGCTACGACTGATAAATGTCATGGATTTTGTAACCCCTTGAACGCGAGGTTGTTTTATAAATTGGCAACTGAGCTGCTTCCTATGATATCCTCGTTTCAAAACAGTATTCCGCTTCCTGCTGGCTCGGTTGACGTCAATGCTATTTGGGGTTACCGTATAGCTCTTTTAAAATTGCAATGCATCTTGCAATCTCTGGGAGAGCAATAGATGTCTTTCGCCCCGTTGCTTGTTTCCCAATACAAAACCTTTAATCGTGCTTAGGGGAATAGTTTCATTCAAAGTTCACCATTGGCACCCTGGTAGGAAGGAAAAAGGTAGCAAAGTATGACATCATTTGAATTGAAAATTTGTATACGGAGCCGCTAAGGTTTTGAGCAAAATAGACAAACCAACAACAAGAACGAAGGGGCCATGGTGCAGATCCAGTAGTCTACGAGCAATCCCCAAAAAGCAGCGCGGAAAAGATGGCGTAATCTGAATACGGATTACGCACGGCCATCTTTCCCGGGATTATTTTTTTCATGTAGCCTGCTCGACGGACTTAGCAAAACAAATGGACTCCTCTTGTCCACAGATACAGTAACAATTTGACCGATTTCCTAGACTTCAAGCCAACAGCGCCTCCTTAAAGCGGTTTGGGGGACCCTGCATACCTGCAAAATTTTTAAATGTTTGCCACCCCTGGCAATTTTTGTCATTCTTAAAGTGTGATGGAATTTTATAGAACCTTAAAAACCAGCCTCTATAAGTGTTTTGACCTTTAAGAGAATAATAGTTTTCGCTGGAGATGTACTCCACCTTTTTGTCTCTTTACCTCGTTATCGTTTTAGTATGTTTCTGGAAGCAATACATGAAAGTCTTGACTGTAGCAATGATGACGAGGAGGCATTGTTTGCAATTTGTTTGCTATATGCAGCCATCGGTAATAAAGGTAAGTTTATGCGACTATATAAATTTTATACTCTATTTGAATGGATATTTGAAATTCAGTGTCTGTCAAAAGAATTTGCATCCAGCTTTGCTTTCGGATTGTATGCTTGGTGATTGCCGTTAAGATTACCATTCGATTTCGCCAAAGTTTTGATTCAATTAGCCAGATCGGAATTTGAAAATACATGCCTATGTCGGGATAAAGCCAAGCAGATATTAAAAATAC
>OX421452.1:13172484-13194984 GCA_949126865.1 Montipora capitata | reverse complement strand
TCTTCGCTAGGTGAATGTTCGTAATCTTCGTCTTCCATCAGTGAATTCGAACTTTCGAACGGGAACCCTTTACATGTAAAACTAAATTCTGCTTGCTATAATTGTACTGTTGTGATGAAAAAAATAAATTCCGCTTTTTTAAAACTTTTTGTGTTTCGCTCAACTTGAATTCCCCGGGAGAGACAAAAAATACGGAAACGGATCGTTTCCATGGTAACAGGGATTTCATTAGCAGCCGGCAACCGGCGAACTCCGGCGGCTACTCCCCACTAAGGAGCCGGCTACTTTGGAAAACATTCAATATATCCTGAAGGCAGTCATCAATAAAAGTGGTTTTTGGTGATATTTTGTTCCCTCTTTGCTTGTTGGGTGATTTTAAACGAGTTCTATTATAATTTACTCAACACGCGTACGGAAAAACAACGCGATCGATTCTGCTGTCCGCCATGTTGAATGGACAGAAGAGAAAGACTGGTGACAAATCTGCCTGGATTACGGCTGGACTGTCTTCGTTTTCCACATAGAAGAAATAATGTTCTTTTCAGGAAGTGAGACTTGTTATGAGGAAAGGCAATTTTTGTCAATGTCAATAAGTCAAACTCATTTTGTTTCCGGGGGCTTTGCCCCCTGGACCCCCAACGGGGCTCTGCCCCTGTACCCCGCTGGGGGCCTAGGCGTCTCCCACACCCCTCGCCTATGCGGAGGCCTACGGCCCCCAGTGCCGTCTACGTTCACAATTTCTCCACCTACTTCAAATCTTATTGACAACCCTGCTGGTAATGGTCCGTACTGTACCGGAAACTAACCAATCATAGTCCTCCTGAGAGCATGGGAATTGCTTGCCATATAGTAATGTCGGTTCTCTACTCTGCTTCGATAGGTTTCCTGCAGAAACTCTGGTTTTCCCCCGTCTTCAAACAACCAACGTTTGATTTGATTTGCTTTTATTTGATTTAAGTTGATTTGCTGTCTCGTAAGTTCGTTAATTGGTTGTACTCGCCTTTATAAACTTGCGTGTGACTTAAATAATTTAAGTGATTATTCTTTTCTTTAAAATGTAGCCCTACCCATTTTACGTGGTTTATAGCTAAGCCTGCATCAAATAACCCGGGATTGCTATGTGCGCTTACCATCGTTCTGTATTGGTTTCACAGGAAGACGAAATTTTCCTGGACATGTTTGAAGACGAATATCGGCAAACCAAGGTTAGCTTGAATAAATATTGGGTCGGAGTGCAGCTATTACAACGGCGAATTGATTGGTTTAACGGAGAATATCATGGTACTGCGCATGCTCTAGCCGTAGAGAATGTCACCGTTTATAAGCCAATCGGAAGCGACGTTATAATTCGTGCGTAAAATTTCGCCCATGCCTTAGCTCATTAGTGATTTTTTAATAATCGAGAAATTTTTACACGTATACGTAAATTTCCCACACGAATTATAACGTCGCTTCCGATTGGCTCATAAATGATGGCTTTCGTTACGGCTAGAACATGCGCAATACCGTGATACTGTCACTTTAAGAAAACAATAGGTACAAGAAAATTTGCAAGGGAAGCAATGGAGGCTAATTCCAAACACAATGAAGCTGCATCCTATACCGGTCTAATGAAATTAGAGGTTTCAAAAAGCTGCGTGATATCTGGAAATATTTGGGTGGTGTAGCCGCTTTTGAAAGCATCTGGTATTTTAACAGCTTCTGTTGTTGCGTTCGACATAAGGAGAACGCAATTTCTCATCTTGGGTATCATTTGCATAAAGTGAGCCTTAGCAAGTTACGGTCTGCTTTTTCAGCGTCATATTAAATTATGTCATACGTTTATGCTCATCTTAGCAACGAACACTTTTCATAATCAGTGATTACTCCTAGATCTCTGTCTCCTAAAGTGATAAATTATCAGTTTTCCATTAAATATGAGAAAAAGTCTGCTCCGAGCCGGTGGCCCATCAGGCCGGCACTTATCTCCGGTTACTGTAGCCTGAAGCGACTAGGAGTCTTTCTACTTCCCCCTGGATGGGATGCTAGTCCATCATCGTTGCATATGAATCGTATATCTCGATGGTCTCCCATCCAGATACCAACGCCGCCGGACAGGGATTAACTTTAGTGACCTTTTGCCGAGAAAGCTTCCTTTGTACTGAAGCAAGCTGTTAGTTAATATTGACCACTGTCAAGCTGAATTTGGTGATTTACAACTTTCTCTTGTATATTACTTTACTTTATTCACACAGCAATTCACACTTTAACTTACTGTGGAAAAGAAGTTTGAAATGATCAACATGTCAGATTCGATGCCGATGTTACTCGATTCCTTTTTATTTTCTTCAATCTTTCCGCGTTTAGTATAGTATAGTTCAGTATTTTACTATTTGGTCTATTTACGTTTTATCGTTTTCTCAGAAATGATGCATAGTTGTTTTGACCACAACTATTCTTCTTAAATCAAGCAGATCGCACTTGTGATTCAAAGTCTAGCCAAGGGCAAAATATTTTCAATCCTTAGTAATAGTACACTCCTCACTGGAATTCTTTATATAAAGCATACAAGCAAGGCATAGCTTGTTTTTCTTATATGCTAATGGCCTCCTCTCAAAATTTGAGCCTTTGTTCGGACTCCTTAGGAACGCACTTTTTTCGGACTGTTTTTGAAGCCGTTCAGTTAACTCACAGGTCGTGTTTGATCGGGTCTAAAAGCACTCGGCGCCGCCTCGTGGTTGAAAGCCCGATGAAACACTCCTGATCGTTTATTAAACAGTACTTTATATTGGCCGAGAAGGTTTAAACGCCACCAGCAGTGGGATGAGTGCGAAGGCTGGATCGAGGACTTAGATACTACAATGGTTCTTATTTGTACCCCTACAGGCCATGATTCTTTGTCTCAGCGCGGAGAATACAGTTACAGAGAATACAGAGAATATCATATTGTTATTGAATTTTATCGTGTATTTTTTAAATATATTTTCACTGTAACTTAGGATATGTATGTTTATCCTTTGATTGAAGAGAGACTATTTCATCATCATCATCATCATTATTATTATTATTATTATTATTATTATTATTATTATTATTTCGTTCATTCACACGATATGTTAACGTGGTTTGTAAACTAGGCATCAAGCCACGACCTATGGCCTTAGGTGTCTAGTGTTCTTCTCAAGATTCTCGCCGTTCCCAACAAGGAGGCTTTTTGTAGTAATACCGTGCAATCTAGTCCAATTTTCTTCAACGATGTTTTCAAATTTTTGCTGAACGTCCCTAGTGCACCAATGACAATTGGTACGACAATTACTTATTATTATTATTATTATTATTATTATTATTATTATTATTATTATTATTATTATTATTATTATTATTATTATTATTATTATTATTATTATTATTATTATTTGCAGTCGTAGTGAAGGTTAATTTTTGTAACCGGCCACGAAAAAGACGTATTCGTTTGTAGAGTATTTGTTTTCAATCCAATCGTTTACCAAATCGTGTACCAAATTTATGAACGCGATGAAAAGTGCACTTTTGTGAAAGCTTTTTAAAGAAGGAGCCTGACTATAAAAGGGTACCTCCCTCTTCGTGTAACGCATCACTGCTTCCAAGGCGTTTCTTGATTTGTATGAAAAAGGATACTCTTTTTTTCTGTCTGTTTATTTGCATTTAAGTTGGGATATCTTAACTGATGAATACGAAAAAAAAATAAAGATTGTTTATTGGAATAAAGAAGTAAAGAGTTTTAAAATTGAGTTTCTTTCAGTATCGAACAGTCACGGGCTTGTTTATGTTTACAGCTCGGAACCCAGAACTAAATCACTTGAGTCTTGCTCAGGGAAAACGGTCATTTTGTAGGATGGAGCGTGATCAAGCTATTTAATGCTGTGCCTTAACAACCCTCTTCAAAGTGGGGTGATGAAAAAGATCTTTCTCTATTCATTCATGTTTCGCCATCACGATTTGTTCTATAAAGTATATCATAATGGTAAGGAGAACTTAGGATTTCATCTCTTTTACAGGTGAAGCCACCGAATTTGCAACATTTGATGATGGATGCCACACTTCTTCTTCCCCTCACGGGGACACCGCTGACCGGTATTGAATTTTACAAGCGACTGCCGTGCGGTGAAGTGGAGCACACGCGAAGGGTACGTCACTTATGCTGACTTAAAAAGTTTCTGCGATTAATTTTCTTTTCAGGTAAAAAGCTATCTTACCAACTCAGAGGGGGTGTTCTTCAGCGTTCGTTATGGACGCACATAATATTGTCGTTTTTAAGTCTTACTTATCCAAACTCCAGGGGGCGGTATAACAGTTATTCCAGGGATAAATCTGCTATTCTAGGAGTAACTATGCCAGGAATAAAAATGGGTTCCCGGAAACACTATTTATTCTTGGAATAGCTATTCCAGGGATAAGTTTGCTATTCTAGGAATAAATCTGCCAGCAAAGGGGATTCCCACATGACAAACTGGTTTGGCGGGAAATTGAGTGCAATGCACGCGGGCTGCCTGTGGTTAACGCACTGTGAAGGGAGTGAAGGACGAAATTTTTCTGTATCTGTGTAAACATGGATCCGGGAGAGCATGCCGGAAACAGTGCCGAAAAAAGAAAAAGGAAACCAAATTTTACTACCAGAAAGTTGACAATAATTACAGAAAACGTGGAGACAAATAAAGGCATCTTGCAAAGCAAGTTTACCGACAATGTTACCAATAAAACCAAAACTGAAAAATGGAAAGCCATTACAGAGAAGGTTAGTGCCGTTGGTGTAGCCAGCAGAACCATCTACGAAGTAAAACAGAAATGGAACGGGCTCTTCAGCACGGCCAAGAAGGAGCCAACAAAAAAAGTCGCAAAGGAAGACGGGTGGTGGACCGGCACCGGGCGAGCCCTCCGAAACAAGTAAAATGATCATCGAAGTTTATGACAACGCGCCCGGTTTTTCTGAATGTGCATTAAAAAGCCTAAAACGCCGCGGTCTGGCGCAAGACGACCAAACAGCAACATGTCGGCTATCTTGCTTTTGCAGATTTATACCTGGAGTAGCGATTTATTACCACCTCGCAAGGTGTAATAAATTTTATCCCAGATTTATTCCCTGAATAGCGCTATTCCTTCTTTCAGGAACAGAATTTATTCCGGGGATAAAGTTATCCCTGGAATAGAGTTATTCCTCCTTTCAGTAACCGGCCCCAGGACACTGTTTTTAAAGCATGGGTAGTTTCTTCCAGTAAATTAGAATTTTAAGTAATTAGATGGAAGTTTATATTCGTGAACGGCGTGTGTGTCTAGAAATGCGGGCGCTAAACGTCACAAAGTGTACTTTTGCAGCTCCTCTCCTCAAGTAAACATGAACCGTTTCCATGAAGCCATTGTTTCAAAACTCAAAACCTAACCTGTAACCGTGAACAAGTAGTAGTGTTAATTGATCACTTCGTAGCGTTTAGTGATCAAAATTAGCGTGAAATGAATTTCTTCCCGCGAACGCGCGCGTGTCTTTAGGGTAGTATACCAGCCCAGGATGTTGGAAGAATTTTTCTTGTATTCTTCTCACGTTCCGCTTTTTTTGACTTGCTTACACGTGAAGTAAACAATCGACAGTAAATATCTTTTTTCACTTTTTACATCCTTGCATTTAGTTACAATAGACAAGGTTCTTTTGCTCCATAGTAAGTTACAGTTACTGAGTACGGACGGAAATAACTTTTAAGTTATTTCCGTCCGTACTCAGTAACTAACTGTAACTGTTAAAAGTACATCACAGGATTCGGAATGCCTAGCATTTTCATTCCTGTGACGAATTAGGTTTAGGAGTTCGACATGACACCAATTGCTTAAAAAAGCATTTCACAGGCGCGCTCTTCTCAGAGGCCCTTCGAGCTCTGTCCTCAGAGGCCCCACAAGTTTTCACTCACGTGATCAGTAACCTTGTTTTTCCACCGAAACAAAAGAAAACACTTGCATAATAAAAGAGCTCAATTCCCGGAGGATTAGTTGGGGACACCAAGATGGCCGCCGTTCCTTTAATTAGGGACACCAACATGGCCGTTGTGACGTCACGTGATTTGCTTAAAATAAATAAAGGGTTTAAACTTTGTTTTTAATTTCACAGGCGATTCGCGTGTTCCTGTTAATGAGGGATCTTTGTTTGGCTTTGTTGGAGCAAAGCGAACAACGTCTTCCTTTATCAAAAGTTGAAAACTCCGTGCGCTTGGAGGACGTTCTAGATCTTAGTAAGTTACATTGTTCGATTCCCTTTAGTCTCGATTTCACCCGATGTCTCAGTGCCCCTGTCTCTTAACAGAGAAACGGCCCCTATACTGCATGTTGGTGTGCCAAACAAACTGAATTTCCCGGGTGCATAGCCATATTCTTATGCAATCCTTTTGGATTTTTTGTTGTTGTTGTTTGTTTTGTTTGTTTTATTTCTTTGCCTTCTTTATGATTGTCGTCCTTGCTTCCGGACCAATTTTGCCGCCAAGCGATTCTCACACTCCCCTCTCCCAAAAACATCTGTAACTTTTGATGGGACAATTTGTTGCACCCTAAAATTCTATTGGGGGGGGGGGGGGGGTGGATGGTAGTTGAGTGTTGCCAAGGGAAAAAATAGTGTTAGTCTTCCAACTCTTTTGACATTTCTAAATAACGTTTTCGGGCAATGGAATTTGTTCTCATCATTTTGTTTTCTCATTGTTGTTGTTGTTTTTCAGATAATAGTGATTTAATAGCTTGCACAGTAAGGACAGAAGAGAAGTGAGTTTTTTGTTTTTTTATGTTTTGGCGCGTAGCATGTTCTCAGTTGCCGGCTACATTAACGCAGCGGCGTTACAGGCCGAAACTTTTCGGGTGGGACTATGGACGTGCGGCTTAAAGTACGAACAGTGGTGGCCCACATTTGCTTGGGAGTCCGCGACGCAAAAAACCGTCACTCTCTGTTAGAGAGATTTTGGGGAAAGTTGTGTCCTGTCCACACGAAAAATTTGTGTTCATTTCTGTAACGTATTTTGTTACGTGCTAAAATAACCAAGACCTGTCCGCGAACAAGGCATAAGTGAAAGGAACTCCCGAGTACGACATAAGGCACGCAACAAAAGTGTGACAACGAGGAGTTACCCTTTTTCACTATTATTTGATTAGTTATACACTGTTACAGTTACTTAGTTTAGAGATTAGGTTAAGCACTTAGTAAAGCTGGCTTACTGTCTTTCATGGCCATTCAGGTATTGATCTTGATTAACTTCGAACTCCAAGTTCCACCTACTTTAGACAACAATGCTTGACTTCCATGGTTCACTGGATTGTTTCCACTCACTGGATTTTCTGTGCAGACAAACTCTTACGGAAGACTTCATAACGAACTCTGAATTCTCTGTCTTCTTCCCTTTTCGGCTATCGTCTCATTCTTCTATCTCTCTCTGGACATAGAAACGTCAAAGGATATAGTTCCACCAAGTTATCCCAGTTGATTATAGCTTCCTCACAGTATAGCATCCATAGGATAAGGTCAATCACAGCCGGCCACGAGGGCAAACCCTCGGACAAACAAGGAGAGAATCGTTTCTACTACTTACAAGCCTGCTTTTAGACTTTTACTCTAAGCATCTTCAAAGTTGAAGTTCTGTTGCTATTTATAGTGTATTACAAGGTCTGCTATTTGTGGAAACTGCTGAGTCACATGAAAGAAATTTCTGGAATATTACAGATTGTAGGACAATTCTAGAAAAAGGCTGGAATTGCATGACAGATACACTAAAAGTAATTCTGATCCTCATAACAATATAAATGCTCCAGTACAACAGAAATCAAAGTTAATCGCTAATCAGAGCCGAGATTGTTATTTGAGACAGCATTTTTTTTTTCGTTTTATCACAGGCAACAGCGCCGTTTCCTCGTTATTGACGAAGCTCAGTTTATCCTCGTGGAACCAGACACCACCAAGCTCGGCTGGGGTGTAGTCAAGTTTGTTGCAAGACTCCAGGTCAGTTTGTGTTTTCATCGGCTTACATAACCTGCAAACAGTCTTCTTTTTTTAGGAGGGGAGGGGATGGGGTTGATATGCTGCCTGAGGAGCGTGAGACAGAACGCCTGGTACATTTTCTTGACGAATCGTTTGGCCTTGGTCTAGAATTTGGACCAGGGACAAACCAATAGACTTTGAGCGTCATTTCGACTGATTGGTTCTGATTGGTTCTGTGTGACCTCTGGTGAAATTTCAAACGCGGCTCCTGAGAAAGGTGTGAACAGCGCTGTCCGGGATTGTATTTCCAGATCCTCAAGGAAAGGAAGTGGGAAATGAAATGCATCTGGTCAAACGAAAACATTGGATGGGATTTGGTTAGGGCGCAAGCTAGCCTATTTGCCTCTTCTGCGTTTGCCGATTTTTGTCCATCGTTTCGCTACCTTGCGAGCAGAGCCGCTTCGGATGTTTCTTGGATGAGTCGGGAAAGAGGAAGCGGCTCTGCCAACGGCTGCCAGTTTTTTTGCTGAGCATACTTCAAGTTAAAATCTTCATCCTGCTTGTAGACTGTCCAATCAGTTAACGGTTAGTCAGCCTTTGACCAAAAAAATCAGGAAAGATAAAATTAACATAAGTTACATCAGTTTTTTAGTCAGTGACAACAAGTGTTTTAATTCTTTTTATCATGCCTGACTACAACCACGGTATTTTTAAAATTAAACCTGCTAACACGGTCCAAAAGTTATTTACCTGGTGGAGACTTCCGGGTTCAGAAGGATTTAGTATTGCATTTACGGAAAATCAGTGACAAACGTCAGGCTAAAATGCGAGTTTTGTCAAAAATCAAAGAAATTTGTGTAATTTAAGCTCACTTCTGGCCTGTTAGCTACAGATTCGGATCTAACAACTTCTCAAAAATGTAATTTCTGGCGTTTGACTGAGGCAAAGAGACAAATTGATATTTCAACGGCACTAAGCACAAAGACCTAGGATGGATAAGGTGCATGATCGGTAATATGCCGTGTATAAAAGTTGAGTTTGTCACTTGCTTAGCCTATCGAGGTCTTCATCAACCACTGTTAGACTTCCGAAGTTTGTCTTTTTGAGTCTGTATGGTAATAAACGAGACACCCCTAAACCCCGGGGGTTCAATCAGTGTTAGCGCTGCAGCGGTTCGGGGAGAATGTTTCCATTTTTTCCCTCAGTAATTATTTGGTGTTTCGTATCCGGCAGTGTCGTTAGTTTGCATTTGAAATTCATTTAATTCTAGTGCTTTTATGACTAGCAGCAGTCTGTTTGCCGTCTGCTTTTTCGCGAAAATGCGACGCTAAATCTCTCAATTGCTTTAGTCATACGCTGACATTTTCATAGTCATGTTCTTTTTTGTTTGTTAGGATGTGGAGACAGCCCCCGATAAAGATGACAGTCGCTCATTGTTCATCACCATTCATCAGCCCAGCTCAGTAAGGAGCCTCACCAAAGTCCGCTCTCGACCCATTCTCTCTGCCAAGTTCATATTTGATGATTACATTCGTTGCATGTCAGCCAAACAGCGCCTGCAACGACGGAGGGCATTGTTGAGACAGCATAAACTGCATTGTATTGCTCAGCTCTTAGAGCTGCCAGCTATGGCTTCTCCACCTTCTCATTACTATTCGATAACGCCTCCAGCTTATGTTAATCTTGGGCCGGGACATCTTGATTCGCCAACGGATTCTCAAACAAGTGAAGCAGTGGACGAACGCTTCGGGCAGCAGGCGCAGTCTTTTGAACATGCGCAATCGCCTAGTGACACATCGAAGGGGTCTGCGGATTCTGTCCAGGCCCCTCTCGCTGGTGCCATGGCAACCCCTGAGCAATGTCTGTCGCCAGTTCATGGTCAGGGAAAGCGAACAACATCGCAGGCGGAAGCTCTGGCCAGCGTGTTGGAACAGTCACCTCCCGACAACAGGGATACCAAGGCCACTAAGCTACGCGCTACTTCAATAGAGGAGGCTACGGACGCTTTTGAATTGGTGATCGCCAACAAAGTGCTCGAAAAGGTCAAAGGGGCGGATGTTATCGTGGCGGCATCTCCCGTTGAAATCGATTCCCGCTCTCGCTCATATTCTGTAGAAAACATTCCTCATGTAGGGGCTAGAAGTACACCCTTGTCGCAATCGGCCCCAGCCACCCCCCGTGGGGACAGGCGTGCTCTTCCCATTAGCTTCGAAGATGAAGAAACGACTGTAAGATTAAACTCGATGTCTGAGCCCGCCATATTTTTGTCCGGTCAGTGGGACTCCCAATCACCTCAGACTAAAGCGCCGGAGAAGAAAACGAAAAAGACTGGGAACAAGAAGGCGAAAGGAAAAACGCGACAGCGAAAGAGATAAACGCCGTCTTATATTTACCCAGCAATCGTTTTCGAAATCGTACGACCTCGAGTACGATTGGGAATTTTGAAATACGAGTGATGTTTTCAAAGTCGTAAAAATACTGAGGCCTTTTACAGCTTAGTGATCACATGGTAGAAAAACCGCTATACTGGAAATTGCGCACTGGGGCATCTAAAACAAAGCAACTTAAGTTAAATTTTCTTTGTTTTAGATGCCCCAGTGGGCAATTTGCGTGCCAGTATGGCGGTTTTTGTACCATGTGATCACTAGCTGCAAAAGGCCCATTCCGAATTGGTCCGAATTCCGAGGTCGATTTTGTTGTTTGTAATTAATACACTCAACCAAAAACATTTCGAGCGATTCTCCAGTGAATAAACTGCGTATAACTTTCAATCCGCCTTGGAAAAATAAGAAATTTTTGCCCAGGTTTGGGTACTCTTGTTTGCGCAATCATTTATTATGTTTTGTCCTAGATTTTACTCTTCGTTTTTATTAAACAACTTTGTCAGCCATTTTTGTTTTCGATCACCTACCTGGTCATGGGCGCGTGGTTGCCATAGTGACTTAATTGGGACTCTGCCAAATCAGAATCGACTTGTTTTGTTGAGTGTATTTTAAGGGATGAAATAGGCTTGGTATTTATTTTTGCGGGCAATGGTGCGATTACTCTCATGAAGAACGAAGTCTTATCATTTGTTTTAAAATAGGCTTTTAAAATCCCCTATGGCGGACTAGATATCGTAAAATCTAGCAATTACCGTAATCATAATTTTATTCTGTAACGATGAATATTAAGTGCAGTTATAATCCTCGCAGTTATATTGTTAATAAGGGGCCTCATGAGGCCTATTTGAGTATCACTCGTTTTAATAGTCTTCCTGGAAAACTGGCGAGAGAACATTTAACGGGCGTTTTTGAGGAAAAAGCAATCACCAATCTTTTGTTTCTCAGAGCTTCTAGGCGTCTGGTCGTTGCTGAAAAGAGACCATTTTACAGTTGCGGGCTGAAACACCTTACCTGTGGTTGCAGTGAGGCTTGAAGTGACCTTTGGCATAAAATAGAGCGACAAACGAGAACCGAAAATAAGGTGTTAACTTTTTTAACCTGCTTTGGCGGTACAACGTTTGTATTGTTGAATGTTTTTACTCTTCGAGAGATATTTGCTTTAAAATTTGGGCGAAAACTATGACTTCGTAGAGCGAAAAAGAAACTTCGCGTCGACGTCCGTAGTTTACTATCAAAGGTTACTGGCTGCCTTGCTTCCATCCACAGGCCAAGTAACGAGGCTCTCGAATGTGAAACTGGTCAATTTTTGCCTTATTTTGCACTTTGGTGATCTGCTATTGCCAGGAAGAGTGTAAAAAAACTCGCTTGTTCCGATGAGCTTCGCCGGTTAGTGGTCGGATGAAAAACGCGCGTGTCCTCGTTATTCTGGACTGAACCCACGCTGCCGACGAGACTGCACCTCTCGATTTCCTCCACAACAAATAACTGTGACGAAGCCGGGTGAATTGTGAAGACGTACAGACTAGAGCGTTGTCATTCCGGCCGGCCTTATTTTTTCAAAGGCCTGGGGGTTTTATAGTATCTCGGAGACGAGACGAAATTAGTTTTGTAACAACGCAGAAAATATATAGGGGCCATTCCATTTTAGAGTAGCTAAAATGTCAAAATTTCAAACATGTCTTTTGATACCCAACCATGGATATTTGGAAAGAGGATACCCCAAAGTGTTCAGGAAATAATTTGTCAAAAGTTTGTTTTGTGGTAAACAGCAAAGAGAGGCCATTGATTGTTGACCAATGAGAAGCTTGCTTAAGTAGCTATCAAGCTGTAATATTTCAAAGTATTATAGCAGGGCACGTTAATTTCAAAAATCTCATCAAGTTAAAAAAACTGAGTCAATGCAAGACAAAGTTAAATTTTCAGATAGGTTTTGGGCCATCTTGAATGTTATTGCTGAATTATATTGAAAAACATTTCTGTTACGGACATTACGTAATGTCCGTAACAAAAACAGACCTTTTTTCTTTTTTCTCCGCAATTAAAATTCAGATCTTTTCATGAGCTGGGATCCTTTTTTAGCTTGAAGGGGTCCAAACTACGGCATTGAGAATTTGCAACAATAATGTGAATCACTGGAGAAAATGCAACAAGTTACGGACATTACGTTACGGACATTACATTATGAATGTAATTATAATATCCTGCCTGAAATCAAAGAAAGTAGAGTAGCTTTGCATTAAGAATGAAGTTGCAGTTGTGTGATGGGACACAATGAAATGGAGGTAACTAATTTCCAACCTTGTTTCTCGCAAAGGGGGATTGGAGGAACAAATAAATCTGTACAAAATTAATGTAATATCATTATTAAACTGTAAATAGTCAAATATTTAGTTTAATTCTTAGGCAAAAATGTTAAGTATAAGGAACTTGCCTGCAAATACAATCTCAAAGAAAAGAAAATATAAAGGATAGAGAATAATATAGAGTTTCCTCTAAATGCTTACAATAACAACACGTTAGAGCAATAGTAACAAAGCCAGCTCCGTTGTTTTAACTGCAGTAACACTGTGTACTCTACATGTATCTAAATGTGATTTAAATTTCTAATTAATCACCACTTTGAATTTAAAAATCTTGGACATTTTTCAACAAGTACACATTGCTTGCAAAAAGTCATTTCAGTTCACACAGTTGGTACCTCTCACTTTTCAACCTTGGGATTTGACTGCTCATAATCACTGTTTGTTTTACTTAAAAACATGTGGCTGTTTCCTTAGATGTTTAAACAATTTGGTGATTTCAGCAAGGCTTGGAATATGGAATGGTCCAGTGCCAAGCAGCTCTATTTAAACAATAGAGTGTTTCTGTCGAGGAACTATCGACTGATAGTTGCCCCGTGGAAACTTGATGTTCTTAAAACAAATATTTGCCCGAGAAGCGAAGCTTTGAGGGCGAATATGCTAGTTTTAAGAACATCAAATTTCCAAGGGGCAACTATCCGACCGATAGTTCCGAGACATAAACACTCTATTGTCTTTATTGTTCACCACTAAATTTTCTTCCGCGCGCCAGTTGAAAAACAGTCAAAACCCACTTAATGCAGATCAATCAAATATTTATTCATGCGTACAGGCTATCACAAATGTCAATAATTCGCAGCGTACATTGGCTAAAGAATAGCGTACAACTGTCAACTGTTTTTTCAGCGGACGACTACTATCCATCCGGGTATTTTCCTCGGACGGGCACTATGGGCTGATAGTGTCTCTCCGCGGACGAACACTATCGCGTCACGTGATCAATTTAAACCAATAAGAATCGGAGAAAATTTAGTGGTGAACTATAATGGGCCATGGAACACTCTTCTCTTGAAAACAATATCCAAATCATTTCTCATAGGCCAGTCAGACCACTGTTACGTTTGCACACAGAAGTGTAGGGCTAAAGTTTTGGTGACCAGTACAAATAAAAGAGAGAAATAGCATAGAATTAAACCTGATTTAGATCAATTTAACAGTTTTGACATTGTTATTTAACAGAAGTTTATACTAGAAAAAATCTAAATTTGCCCTAAACTTTATCTGTGTAAAACACAATTCACAGTGTAATGTCCGTAACAAAAAACATGTAATGTCCGTAACGGTAGTTTTTTACCTCCAGCTCAAAATATAAGGACAGAATAAGGGATACAACATTATTTTAAAAAACTAGGAAGCACTTTTGTTCATTTCACTATTAAGGAAATTTTGTCTGGCATGTCAATTCACAGGAATAGTAGTATCTAGTGAACACAAAAAACCGTAGGTTGATTTTTTTGTAATGTCCGTAACGCTGTTTAAGACGAGCATATTGGCAGCATTTGTAAGTGAAATCAAAGTTTCTTTTCTGCTGCTAGTTAAGTACCATGTAAGGGATATTTGTACAAATTTTAAATAAAAACTACAAAAGATAAGTTTGTAAAAAATAGTTTCATTTCCAAAATTTTGTTCTCCGGATGTAATGTCCGTAACGTGGAATGGCCCATAGTTGTAAAGAGTTGAATTCACCAAGTTGATGGACTCAAAATGCGAATCGTCAACTTGGTGCTGTGTTACCAGACTGTGTTTCCAAGCAATGACCTGGCGCTTAGATTACCAAGTGGGAATGTAAAAGTGCATTTTTGTGAGAACCAGGATTTCGTTAAGCCATTTGGCTTTGTCAGTAGCCATGATGAGAGGATTCCTTGACGCTATTCCACACCGGTTAACTTTTCAACACATTTATTAACAACTTAAGTCTCCACGAGTTTTTTCTTTCTCTTTTTCTCCTCGTGCTCCCTCTACCGATCCTAACCGGTTTCTTGTGACGTCAGTCCATCGCGTCACGCAATTGTCACGTTGCGTCCTATTTTCGTTCCGACAGCCAATACAAGGCCTCGCCGTTTTTTCAAAAAAGTATAATTTTTAACATCGAGATGAGTTTGTACAGTAAAGATGGAAATGAGCGTAATCTCGGTGTTAATGGTGGTTTCCGATCGTTAAGTCATCATCGTTGTGTTGGTAGATGACAACAATCGATAAATCTCTTGGTTTCGTGCGTCCACCAGCGCTTGTGTGTCACACTCCTGTCACCTTGAAATTTTGAACTATGGCACCTGTTAAGAACACAATCACTGGAATTGAAAAAGCACCTTAATTTCTATGCTTGAATAAAGCTTCAAATCATAGTAATGCATTAATTATATGAAATGACAAAGATATAAATATTTTGATGTTACAAATGATAAAAATTCCCGTAAATCGGCACTGGCAAAATGAATTTCTTTTGAGCTGATGCTGAAAGGAGAGAACCGTGCACGCTTATCAAGAAAATTTCCTTTTTTGTAAGTAGGTGAACGTTATTGTAACTTTATATCTTTCTGTATGTTGAACGCTTCAGCAATAATTGCTCAGGCTTGGATAAAGCAAAAAAAAGATAGTTTGACTTACCGATAATTAAAATATGGATAAGTTGTAATTCAGGAAGTGTTTGCGAATACTAAAGTTTTCTGCATGTGGTCGATTCCCACTGATTTTAACGTACAATAGCAAGAACGTTTTTGAGAAAGATTAACAGGTCCGCTAGTTTAAGTTCATTTCCCTAAGTTGGTGTTATTTCTACTTGCAGCCCAATATGATCCCTTTCGCTGTTGTTGTGATTTTGTGCATGAACCTCGCTGTAGCAGTTCCTTGGAGGGACGCTGTAAATGAAAGTGGTAAATAGGACTAAAGTTTAAACGCTTCTTTGTTCAGTTGATACGGTCAGTTATTACAGTTTTGGTACCTGTTCAGTTGAGACAGGAGTGATCTTGGAAATGAAGACCTTTGTTTTGAAAGAAGTTACTATATACGCTGATGAGCTCCCGTCGTTTTTAAAATTCTTTTATTAATCCCATCGTTTTTACGTATAATCTAGCTCTAGGGAACGTAGTGCATTTGCAGTTTTTATACTTCATTGAATTTTTTGATTTTTTATATACACTGTAACATAAGATTTTTTTTTTTTTTTACTTTTTGAGACGATAGAGACCATTTAACTTCATCATCGTAATTATTGTTATTATTTTAACAGTCAGTTCTTCTTCCGTAATAGATTATTTCATTATTTTAGATAATCCTGCAGGACTTAAAGATGACACAGCTATGGACGACATTGAAAAAGCCAACGATGGTAAGACTTAGCGGAGCGAAACCAAAAATGATTCTTACGTCTGTTTCCAAATTACACGTGTTTCGGTGGTTTTAGATTGGCCGAATTTATGCTAAAGACGAATTATCCGTCTAAGTATAAATTCGGTACGAAGACGAATTATGGAGCAAAATTCGTCTGAGGCTGATTCGTTTGTTAGCTCGTCTTCAAGACGTGCTAACAGATGGATAAATCGTCTCTAAATTTATATCTAGACGGAAACGTAGACGGTTTTTTGACAAAGTTTCCACATGAGAAAAGGAAAGGAAAGGAACTGTATTTAAGTGTCTAGTAGATTAAGCGCTGGAGCACTAATTGGGGACACTGTAAAGTGAAATTAACAATTAACACAACAATTCAAATGTTGGTTTTTGAGGAGAGGGAATCGAACCTGGGCCACATTGGCGGGAGGCGAGTGGTCTCACCACTGCGCCATCCCTGCACAGTCAGTTCTTCTTCCGTAATAGATTATTTCATTATTTTAGACAATCCTGCAGGACTTAAAGATAACACAGCTATGGAAGACGCAGGGTTTCCTGGGATGCCTATTTCAAGATGGCGTCCAGGGCCCGGTTGTTCGAAAGCCGATTAGCTTAATCCAGGATTAGCGTAAACTTTTGTTTCAAGTTTTTAACTTTTTGGTGAAAGTTTCTTTTGCTTATTTTGTTTTTCAAGATTGACTTCTTCTAATGTAAAGTTTTGCGAGATATCAGCGTTGAACAGCATTTAGGAGTAGAGAAATTAACTCCTCGGTTAATTTTTAATCTGGGATTAGCGTTAATCGGCTTTTGAACAACCGAGCCAAGTATAGCAACCGTTTCGTCAAAAATACTTGTCAAAATTCGTCTTCCCATTTATACTTAGACGAGTTATCCGTCTGACGGATTATCCGTCTAGACGGATAATTCGTCTCTAGTATAAATTCGGCCATTAACTGTGTGGCAACCAAAACTCGAGTATTTACTTTGGACAATCACAACCAGAGGAGTCTGACTAGCTGATTTCACCACCAAGCCTCGAATTCGAAAATCAAACTTGTAATTTTAGCTTGAGCTGAATACCAAAGGAACAAAGTTGTAAAGAAAATCCAGGCGCAAACAGTGTTGCAAGTCCAGTTGATGTGAATAATTTTGTGCAAACGAGGCTTGGTTGTGAATTTTTGAGCGTATGACGTCATCGTGCATAAGGTGTTTTTTGAGCCAATAGGAAGTTTAAGGGCGCTATTTTTGTCAGAACTGGACGGCCAGATGAATTCATTTTGCAAAGAAAATGCAACTATTTGAAGGAACACTTGCGTGATAATCACTCGCGTTCTTCTGGAGGAGTAGACACCATCCTCGAAGTGCGTTAATTTGAAGGTATTGTATTGTTAGTACTCATTTTCAAATGCCCAGTCTGGCCGGTCACTTCTGTCAAATTAATGGAAAACCTCAGGAAAACGACGATAGCTACGGCAACGATAATGCCACAAAACAATTATGTTATTGGCTGAAAGAGGAAACATAACCGTGTTACACGCGCGACACGCATTTAAGCACATACTTGTGCGGTAATTTGAGTAAAAACCCCGTGAAATCATCAAATTTGAGGTTTCAATGACAACGTGAGCTCACAAACGTGACGCTTCTATTCTCTATTTTTGCTCTGAAACCGCTCGTACCCAAGTTATTTTAGGATTCTCCACCCATAATGTAATTCGTGAACGAGGTGGAATAATCGCAGCTATTACAACGGCTCTTTTTATTGGTTAAGAAAGCAATAGTCACAAGAAAATATGCAACGGAAGCATTGGAAGCTAATCCCATACACAACAGAGCTGCATCCCATACTAGACCCGGTCCAATGAAAGAGCTGCGTGGTGTCTATCTGATAAGACCAAATTTTAAGTGAGTCGGTTATTCAATAATCAAACTGGTACGGATACAGTTTGAAGTTAAGAAGAGAGAATGATACATCAGTTTTTTGATGCTCACCTTGTCGTCACGTTGTTGTTTTGCAGAAAGAAATGTGCTAAGAAATGTACAAAAGTTCGTGGCGCACGTGCAGTACAATTATTTTTCTCTTTTAACCAATAATATTCTAGCTTTTTGCCGTTGCCGCACCCATTGTTGCCTCTAAGGCCCGGTTCAAGCGTCCATTCATGTGCTGAATCTAATGCAAATGAGCGAAAACAATAGATTTTTCTCATTTGCATTAGATTCGGCACATGTAAAAGTTCGACGTTTAAACCGGGCCTTAAGCTACCCCTTTAACTTCCTAATAAGGATGATGCCGGCAGCGAGAACGTTACACAAACCGCATGTTTTTGTGAAAAAAATGGGCGTTTTTCATGTCGTGAATGCTTTTTGTTGCATTTAATTCCCAATCGTGCTAACATCTTGAAACGGTAACATTTGGGAATTTGTGGGGATGATGCTGCACTCGCGGCAAAACTGTGGAATCCTGGTTGACCGTATTGTGAACTTCAGAGCTGCGAATTTGAATTTTTGCAACAACGTTTTCGTTGGCCTTGACATTGTTTCAGTTTCGTTTCCCTTTCGGCTTTCGTATCCATCGGCCGGTCATGTTCTCCAATGCAGCCGTCCAGTGGGCTTCGAGGTTATAACATTGCCATTTAATTTGTTGGCTTAATAATAATAATTAGAATAATTGCAATAAATAGTAATATAATAAAAATTATTATTATTATTATTTCTTGAATTAACTAAACATATAATTTTACGTGATTATCGGTGAATATTCACCGATAATCACTTCGCCTTCGGCGAATAATTTTTAAATAATAACTAGTAATATTTACCCAGGAAGCTCCATTCAGTCGAAAGTGGTTTTCAGGGAAGTCCTGTGTCTGATCGAATGGGAATTTAGAAATGGTTTTTGAGGAGAAGGAAAAACTAGAAAACCCGGGAAAAAACCTCTTGGGGCAGAGTAAAGAACCTGCTTATAAAAACTTTATTTTCGTTTTCCTAAGCGGAATTCTTGGAACAAACTCAAAAGAATGTGTTTGAAAGTGACATCCAGTTAACTGAGAGTGATAAAGAAGGCGTTGATACCAGGAACACCAGCCCATCTGAAAACGCTAAGGTGGATGTCGACAGCATTGTCACAAAGAGGAAAACTATTAGCAGCAAGCGTCACCTCTGGATCACAAAAGAGGTCCCAGTTGCTCTGCACCCCACTGCAAGTAAGATGTCACGAACATGTAATGTTATCCACTGAAAAATTCAGGACTTGAACGGGGTGTGAACCCATGACCTCGCGATACCGGTGCGACGCTCTAACCGACTGAGCTATGAAGCCACTGACGTTGGCAGCTGGTCATTTGTGGTTTCTAAAGTTCCCGTGATGAATGAATCAACGATCAAATGAGAGATATGAAATAAGCGTCGCACCGTGAGGTCAAGAGTTCAAACCCCGTTGAAGGCCTGAATTTGTCAGGCTTCTCTACGTAATTGCTAAAATTGCGTTCATAACTGCGAGGATCATAGCTTCAGTTGATTTCATATCCGATGTTCAATATATGATTCATTTCATATATATCATTTAATCGTTAAATCACAATCTATTGGATAGCGCAATTGGTTTGGCTCTGACTTATCCACTGTATAGTGATTTATCCGACATAAGCGCTATCCGTCGTTTGAACAACTGGGCCGGGCATGGTCCACGTCAAAAACGAATCATCGAGGCTTCGCACGTGAGGTAGGGAATATGGGGAGAAAAATTTAAATTGCAGTTTAACGGATTTCGTTTTCACTGCCGTCAAACACTGTAAGGGACCCGCTGGTCTTAGAGTCGCGTTCTGTGTTTAAGTTTACTTAAAGTCGTTGAGAAACTGGTGTAGGTGTTGCTGGTAAAATCTGTTCTCAGGTTGAATCCGTTCAGTTTCACCTAGGTTAAATATTAGTTGGTCATCCTCATTTTACCTAGGTTGAATACGCACTCAGATGAATTGGAGAAACTAGGTTTGGAGCCTCAACTAATCCTAGAGAAAAATTAGAGTCAGCATAGGATTAGTTTTGGTTATTATACATGGATATCAATTAAGTTAGAGTGGTTTTCAATTGAGTGTCGAAAGTAATTACTTCACTCAGTGATGGGTTCAGAGTTCTCGCGCCACTTTTTCAACCAATCAGAAGTGAAACCAAAACCAATCGTGGCTCGCGCGTGTACATTTTCCCGCGCTTTGTGTCGGCTGCGAGTAATTAGTTCGAGTTTTGATTGGTTTATCGGATTGTATCCATCCTTTTTGATTGGCCAAAGTAATTACTTTGGTTTTGGTTTTACGACACTCAATTGAAAACCGCTCTATCATACAAAAGTAAAGAACTGAAAAGAACTGTGTTGGGTTGAGCATGTTCGTCGTTGTAATGTAGTGCTGAGGACACAGGACTATAGATCTGGAAGGCCCGAGTTGGAGTACAGGTAAGTGCATAGCACTGTTCTTTGTTCCCTTACTGTGTTGTAATGTCGAGACTGAATGGACAAGTGTATGAATACGAAGCTCTCGGCGGTGAAAATGCCTGGGAACGAGGTTGATGAACGTTACTTAAAAAGTAACGTATGGAAAGCCTGAAACTGGATTTGAACCCGCGGTCTCTGTAATATACCAACTGAGCGATCAGGCCAACTAAAAGCTAGTCATTTTTGTATAGATTTGACGAGAAAGCCTTTATTTTATTCCTCTCCGTTGTTAAAATTCGAAAGATTAGGAAACTTCAGCACGCGCGTTTTTGAGATTCGGACGGCAACCGGAAGAGAACATTTCTCGCACCAGGACAGTGGTGTCTCCCAAATTTTTATACTAATCATCACTAATGGAGAAAAGATACATAGCAATGTAAATGTGGTTGTGTGAAGTGAAGACAACTTAAAAGAGAAAACAGCTCAAGTCCCGTTGCCGTCTGCGTCTCAAAAACGCGTGTGCTTAAGCTCCCGATTCATTTTTTTTCTTTATCCATAAACAGCGGAGGCTTGGAACAATATTCTTGCTGCTGCAGAAGAAATAGAAAGTAAGTCGTGCATTCGATTCCGATTGAAGGAGAAAGGCGATGACAACTGGATTCTCTTTGTGAAAAAAAATGGGTAAGTGGAAAGATATCTGATTTACGTATTGCCAAGTTATTGTCAAACAAACAGGTAAAAACAATTTTAAAATTTTAAAAGACAATATTTGAAAGGTACTATCTTTACGAATGCGCAGGCGCAAACCGTAATCCCTAAAAATATAAGGCAACGCCCAATCAGGAAAAGAAATCAAGAAAAGACCATGACATCAATTATTTAAAAATCGTACAATCAATGACGTCACGTTTCTGGTTGATACGCGATCCACCAACTGTTTTGAAGAGAAGGAAAAGTAAATACCTGAAAATTTTCTTGCTTTTGCGACGTCTCGGGCAGTGTTTCCGTCTTCTCGGCTTTGCTTAAAAACAGCCAACTGGTCTCGGCTGCCTCCCTCAAGATGGGATTCTTAAAATTCTTGTCCTTGTTTTCTATCCAATGTTTAACTGGCCCTGAAAAAGTTCAACAGGACAGCTCCTCTAGTAGCTCTGTCATAAATAGTTACCCATGGTATCACTAAAACATGAAACAAGCTTGAATTTCTTTTAACTTTTCTGGTTCTGTCAAGAGTGAATTAGGTGAGAGTGTTCCCATGGCCTGGCCAACACAGTCACAAATGAGTCTATTTTTACAATTTCCATTCCCACAAAATCAGTCGTCATGTCCCTGAAAAAAACAAGGCAGAAGCAGTCACGCGTGACATGGTTTCTCTTGATTGGTTAAAGTGGCGGTCCTCTTTTTGTTTTCCGGCGCGCGTAAAGTGTATCTAAAAAATAAGCCCATTTGTTACTGTGCTGGGTTAAGAAAGTAAATTGATAAAGAAAAGTTAAGAAACATTCTTAAGTAATTCACTCTTGGTTCTGTTCTCTAGGTGTAACTCTCCAGTTGGTCGCCAGTACTTAAAAAAAGGCCCGCAACTGCTGTCAATTGGTAAAGGGTGTAACGAGAAGGGCATCATTCTACACGAGCTTTTACATGCGCTCGGATTTTGGCACGAACAATCTCGTTCAGATCGAGATGACTACCTTGAAATATTGTGGAACAATATCCCAGATGGTACGTAAAGTACTTTCCAATCTGAAACGATGCACTCTTTTAGTTTAGCGTAACGCTGAATGTCAATTCTTGTTTTGCAAATAAAAGTTTAAGTTTAGTTTACCATACAATGGAGACAGAAAAAGTGCAAATGGTCGTTGAACAGTATAAGAGATGAGCAAGACTAATATTAATGTAAACTTTCCTCAAGAAAGCTAGGAGAGATTACAGTAATCAAAATTGACTGTGATTGGGTTGTCCTTGTCATCTGCCTTGGCACAATATTGGAGCATGGTTTGCGGTCTTTTCGCAGTAATGGAGCTGGGTTAGCGCAGTGACATCACTCGCTTTCCA
>OX421452.1:13154984-13162484 GCA_949126865.1 Montipora capitata | reverse complement strand
GACAAACGTTCACTTTGGATACCTTGTGGCGCGGTTGAAAAAATAGTTGTGAGGGAGTTTTATTGCCAGTGTAATTCCTTGCATAGTTAATGCTTGGAGGTGGTTATGACACTTGACAAGTTCCTTTGTTTCATGTTTGCGTCCGTATTTTGGCTTTGACACTGCTCAAAACACACCTTTTTTTTGAGAAGATAACCAATCAAATGCTTCGATTAATTGCTGCTGCAGTAAGTGAGCCTGAAGCGAACGAACCAGGCAGCTCTGTACGGGTCCGCAAATGATCCCAGAACCGCAAATGATCCCCAAGCTGTACCGCAAATGATCCCCATATTGGACCGCAAATGATCCCAATTTTGGACCGCAAATGATCCCGAAAAAAAAGTTAGGAATGGCATGGAGCGTGGAATGGTCTGGATAGAGAATTAATGTGAGGCGCGCTTATTTTTATTAAAATCACTTTAAATCATGGCTCACACAGGTTTTTTCTGTCTTTCGGGAAAACTATAATAAGGCAGACACCTGTGTCAGCCATGAGTTAAAGTGATTTTAATAAAAATAAGCGCTCTTCACATAAATTCTCTATCCAGACCATTTCACGCTCCATGCTATTCCTAACTTTTTTTTGGGATCATTTGCGGTCCAAAATTGGGATCATTTGCGTTTGGGGATCATTTGTGGACCCGTACAGCTTCTAATCGGGAGAACACATTTTCCTTCCAATCGCAAGGAATTGTGGTTATTCGTGACTGGAGGAATTATGAGCGCGGTATCATCTTAGAGCCTGCTCGTCTTTTCACTGTCTTGCAACAAAAAAATAAATTCAAAATCGTTCAATGAACGAGACGCTCTTGAAAGCGTTTATTCGGAATACCATGTTGCGCAGAAATAGGGTGATACTGTCATTTTGGAAGAGCTAGAAACATCCTCAAGGACTGAATAGACTAAAGCGATGTTCAAATCTGCTAAGTACGGAACGAAAGACGTGAAAGTGAAGTCTGGAGAGCTCATGAAAACGGATAACGTATTTGTGAACATCGCTTAGTGTTTACAAATAAAATCAATAGGTCACCAAGCAAAAGTAGTAGTTTGATTTGGTACAGGTTGTCGGATCGGAAATAACGTGGATCTACAAAATGCAGGGGTGACATAAAATTTAGCACTCCTCTTATCAGCTACGCTTACTGGCAATCAGCTGACAATGTCATCATGTTGTCAACATGCAAGATTTCGATTAACTATCTTATTCATAACATTTCCAGAAGACTGAATCCAGCATTCTCACTTTTTAGCTGCTATTGCAATTGAGTTTTTACTTAGAACATAGGCTCGAGTTTCTAAATCGGCGAACGACATTTTAAAAGTTTCTTACTGAACCTTAACTCATTTCCCATCGCTTTCGTTGCCCCACCGCATGTTGTAAATCCGGATTTTCATCGAACTCTGTAAGAATTGAGGCTGTTTGATTTAATTACCCAATAGCTCAATTTATTTTGATACGTATGGCTGCAATACCAATTAACAAAGTTAGAAATAACGTGGATTTTGCAACAATTTAACGTCTCAGTCAGTTTATCCCAGTATCACTGACGAGTAAAAATGTATTATTTAGGATCCTTTCATTCAGTTTTGCGTTAGTCATGTTTACTCTTTGCGAGATTTTAGGTTCGTGAGTTCACAAGTTTGTTTTGCATCTGGAAGATGTTTATATTTTCAATTACAACCTCTCCCTAGGAGTTATCGTGCATAGCTTTTAACCAATGATATCCCCGCGTCCTAATTCTATTATGCATTCTGCTGTACCCAAAAGAGTCAACCGAGCTTACAACTTTGATACCTTTTAGGTGTTCCCGAGTAAAAAGGCCAAGAACTTGAACTGTTGTAGGAAACAAACCTTTTAACCACCTCTCCAATTCTCAGGTCTTTGCGGTACATCGTTTCTGAGTTATTTGTCGAGGCGCCTCACGCAACTTTTCAGAGGTTTGTATGGAGACGCCATGTGGTCCACCAATATGGCGGCCGCTAATCAACGAAAACGTCAGGCCCGGGTTGCTCGAAGCATGGTTAGCGCTAACCAGCGTTAAATACCATGGAAACCTACAGGTTTCGATGCCTCTTAACCAACGGTTAGCGCTAACCATGCTTCGAGCAACCCGGCCGCCATATTGGTGGACCACATGGCGTCTCCATACAAACTTCTGAAACGTTTCGTGCCGCGCTTAAAACGGTGTGACAACAGCACGACATCATCGGCAAAGTCTAATATCTCCGTAAAAGTCCACTTAATTCCTTTCGGTCTGCCTTGCATTGTTACCCTCATAAGCCAGTCTATGCTAAGAGTGAATAAAAGGGGGGAAAGTATACAGCCTTGTTTCACTCCAGTATTAACTTCGAATTCTTCTGACAAGAAATGTCCGCAGATGACCCTGGATTTTAAATGACTGTACAGTAGCTGGATGATTCTCACAATCTTTAATTGGAATTTCATAGTATCTTAATATAGCCCATAGGGATTCTCGATGTACGCTGTCAAATGCCTTTTGGAAATCGATAAAGATTATATAAACCAGCGTGTTCCATTCGCGGCACTGCTCCAAGATCTGCCTTAAAGTAAAGATTTGATCGCTGCAAGATTTACCTTTTCTAAAGCCTGCTTGTTCTCTGCGCAACAATGGATCCACTGCTGCAGATATTCTGTCAAAAATCACTCTGGTGAAGACTTCACTCGTAATGGATAGTAAGGCGATTCCTCTCCAGTTGTTATAGAGACCCTTGAAGGTCCCTTCTCTTTGGTAGCTTTACAATCAATGCAGTTTTCCAGACATCTGGAACCACTTCTGTCTCCCATATCTCTTTGAAGATCTTAGTTGAAAAACCTTAAATAACAATGACCACAACCAGGTTTTCTGAGCCCGCGAGAGTGAACACCCCCAGCAAACCATTGTTTTAACGAAAACCGCTGGTCAGCAACCTGGTTCTGGTCATTGCTGTCTAAGGTCTTCCATCTTAGTTAAGGCATGACCTCTCCCCCTGCGCATGCCCTCAACATCTCAGCATTTATACAATCAGTGCCTGGTCCTTTTCTTGATTTTAGGTGCCCAATTGCATTTTTAACCTTCATCAAGTGATGGAGGGTTGGTGTCCACATCTATGTCATTCTCATTTTCTGGGATGTTAAAAATGATTTCAGTTTTTCCACCTTTGCATCTGTTCCACTTTGCCAGTGATAACATTTCCTTCTGAATCCTTAACTGGAACATCATTGTTCTTAAACCCACCAGCTAGTTATTTGGTTATCTTGTACAGCGTGGCCATATCCTGTTTCTGTGCGGCTTCTTCGGCTTCATTCTTCGTCCCTTCTCAAGACCTACTAAAATCATCCTTCAATTCCACGCACGAACCGTTGTTAAATTACGCAAGCATAAATGAACATCTGCCTGTCCCTTGGCAGCATCTCTACCATTTAGGTAAACTAGTTTATGCGCAACCAATTTGCAAACCCATGCGAAGCGAAAATAAAAGGTTTACACTATCACGGTCAATTCAACATCAAGAGAAAATGAGGGGACAGAGAGGGAGGCTCCCGGTCCAGCACTTGGGATATGTCATGTCCACGAAAGTTATTTTTAGACGAGCGGAAGTCTTTGTTCTAGCGGAAGTCTGTCTTCCGAGACGTCCGCATGCATGCCAACCTCGGTCTGATGTTTGAAAGAAAAGCAAAGATTTCATGTAATGGCGGACAAAGTGGACTTAACGTCTGCATGCTGACGTCTCAGAAGACAGACTTCCGCTAGAACAAAGACTTCCGCCCGTCTAAAAATAACTTTCGTGGACATGACATATCCCGGCCAACGCCTTGAGCCTCCTTCTCTGTCCCCTTATTTTCTCTTGTTCAACATCGATTGCGACAACATTGTTCTCGCTTTTGAAGGTTGATTGGTTCAGAAAACAATGGACACAAAGAACGATACTAAAGAAACAATTAATGGAATGGAGCTGCGTCCTAAAGGGATCCAATGAAATAAGAGGTTGTAAAAAGCTGCGTCCCATCTCGTTTCGTAACCAGTCCCTCGATTAACTATGCTGCTTGCATACATGATCACGCGTTTGGTTAAAAAAAGTACATTGTAACTTCTTTGCGAATTTCACTCTGTGGAGTTGGCGGAACCACCCGTTAAAA
This sequence comes from Montipora capitata, assembly GCA_949126865.1. Taxonomy (NCBI): domain Eukaryota; kingdom Metazoa; phylum Cnidaria; class Anthozoa; order Scleractinia; family Acroporidae; genus Montipora; species Montipora capitata. The sequence continues at coordinate 13,158,307 of OX421452.1, read as the reverse complement.
AAACTGATCCTCAATTTTTTGAATGTGGATAAAGGGGTTTAGTGTGTAAAGAAACTATGGTGTTGCATTGGTGGGGAAGTAAAAAACAAAAATGAATTTATTAATTGGGTTGATATGGTGAATTGACCACCGTAGAAAATTTTGAAAACTGATGTTTCTAGAATTAACCCTTCGTCAAAGCGAATTCACGAAGGGTTAACGCTCGAAAGGTCAGCTTTCAAATTTCTCTGCAGTGGTCAATTTACCATATCAAGCCAGGTCGGTAAATACATTTTAAGGGTGCGTTCGATTGACCCTATTCCAGAATACGAATATGACATGGAGTGATGACTTAAGGTGGCATGTCTGGCGTTTTGAAGAGACAAAGATAATAAAGATATGTTTAAAATAGCATTTTAGCAGCTGTTTGACAATCTTAATGTGCATCTCTGTAAAAACGAAGGATTTTAAACTTCTATTCCATGTATTCCTATTTCGGAATACAGTCAATCGAGCGCACCCTAATACGAGTCTACCTCAAAAAAAGTGTGTAGCTTTATGCATTTTACAAGCGTTTAAAAAGGAAATGGCATCCCAATGACTCGATGCATGGCTTAGTTAGTTAAAACAGCAATTTACAGCGTATTCGCAAACGCTCTTTTTTAGGGCTTTTCCCAACTGCTGAAGTTCTTTCATATAGAGAGATTTATCATAGATCAAATGTTGTGCCCAATTCAAATCTCCATTATAACGTTCACATTTAAATGATATGGAAATAACTGAAACAAAACGTTTTATTCCCAATGGGTTTGAATTATATACAACATTAGTTAGCCGATTTTTGGTCCATTGCGTGAAACGGCAGGTTGCTACTTGCTCTGAAGATGAAAATGCTCTTGTTCTAAGTTGTTCGGTTTTCAATTTTGATAAGTTGCTTGGTATGAGTAGATAGAGCGAGTTTCAATCGAGTGTCGTAAAACCAAAACCAAAGTAATTACTTTGGCCAATCAAAAAGGACGGAGACAATTTGGTAACCCAATCAAAACTCGAAGTAATTACACCTAGCCGACGCAAAGCGCGGGAAAATGTGCACGCGCGAGCCATGATTTGGTTTTGGTTTCACTTCTGATTGGTTGAAAAAGTGGTGCGAGAACTTTGAACCAATCACTGAGTGAAGTAATCATAAACCAAAGCAATTCGCTAATTACTTTCGACACTCAATAGGCCACCTGGGAATATACCATAATACTCTTTGTTTGTCCCCCCAAATTTTGCATAAGCGTTGTTTCCAGTTCTCTTGGGACTTACAATGGTCCCAAGAGAAAACAAAAACAGTGCTTATTCAAAATTTAAGTGGGGGGCGGGGGGGGGGGGGGGAAAGGGGGCGATAAGCAAAGAGTATTATGGTATTTTCCGAAGTGACCTATTGAAAACCGCTCTCACAGGCAAGAAATTAACTTTGATTTTTGACAAAACGAAAATTTCAGCATGGTGTTTGCTGTCTCACGATTCTAAATCTCTTCATTAACTGTTACTGATGATAAGGATAACCTGGAAATAGCTTCATTTCCCTTATGCTTAGACTTCATGGGATTCTTCGCGTTGGGATGTCAAACTTGAGCGTGCAACTCATTACTTGCATTTAGAGCGGTTTTCAAATGATGGTCGTAAAATAAAAACCAAGGTAATTAATTTGGCCAATCAAAAAGGACGGAAACAATCCAGTAAACCAATCAAAACTCGAAGTATTATTACACGTAGCCCACACAAAGCGCGGGAAAATGTGCCGGCGCGAGCCACGTTTGGTTTTGGTATCACTTCTGACTTTCTTCTGACTGGTTGATAAAATGGCGCGAGAACTTTGAACCAATCACTGAGTGAAGTAATGCAAAACCAAAGCAATTCGCTGATTACTTTCGAGACTCAATTGAAAGCCGCTCAATGGACGTAAGATCAGAATGATAATAATAGGGAAAATATCTGTTTTCAAACATTGCTTTAGTTATTCAAATATGCTAATCACAGAAACAAAAGACCATTTGTTTCGACAGCCAATGAGGCTCTGGTTAACACATTAATGAAAATAGGGAGTTTTAGCAACAACAACAGCGGCGGCAACGAAGACGTCACAAATTTGCATATTTAGTGAGCAAAAACAATAGCTTTGCACGCTCTGCACGTGCTTCTTTTCATTTTTGTCTATTTTTTTGCCGTCGTCTGCAAAACAACAACGTGAAATGACCAAATTTGAGGTTTTAGGGAGAACGTCAGGACTTGAGGATAAATTTTCATTTTCTCCCCTAAATTGATCGCCGTTCATACTAGTTTCGTTCTTGAGGGTTTACCACATCTTTGTCACGTTAAAATTCTTGGAATAGTCGCAAAGCGATTACAATAACGCGAATTCACATTTAACCACAGCCTTCCAGTTGCCGTTCCCGTCGCGACAGTTAGGGAGCTTACGAAACGACGACGCTACAAGTTGGTTAGAGCATCGCACCGGTATCGCGAGGTCACGGGTTCAAACCCCGTTGAAGTCCTGAATTTTTCAGGCTTCTTTACGCAATTGCAAAAATTTGCGTTCATAACTGCGAGGATCATAGCTTCGCTTGATTTCATATCCGCAGTCCATATATGATCCATTTCATATATCATTTCATCGTCGAAATCTTCTCTATAAGTCGATTCATTTATCCCTCCTTCTCTCCATCCATCCATCCATCCATCCATCCATCCATCCATCCATGCATACATCCATCAATTCATGGTGAGTTCCTACAACAACATAACCTTCAACAGTACCCTTATAAACCTCCGCTTTTATTATTTCGTAATAGCCCATATTCGTATATTCCGTGTTGGACTGGAACTAGTTTGCAATGGAGGCTAATGCGGGAGAATCTTTTCAAATGCAAATACTTTTTAATATATTCCCCTGCATTAGCCTCCATTGCAATTTAGTTCCAGTCCAATACTGAGAACACAAATATGGTCAATTTTGACACTTCTATTTAGCCATTCACCCATCCATCTACATAGTAATCCACCCGTCTTTTTTTTTTTTACCTTCCGAGAAGAAAGAAGGAGGTGTTAATTAATGGATCAGTAGTTTATTAAACGTAAGTCACAGATTTGGGCGGCACAATGTTACAGACTTACCAGATTCCTTGTGTCTTTACCACTATTATGGAGAGAAGTAAGAAGCATTCCACTTGGTCTGTAGGAGGTACTTGGATTGTTTTTTTCTTTCACTTATCAGGTGGATGGCGCAAAAAGCGAACTGGTGTAACGTCCACGAAAAACAAACAGAGGGTGCGAATGCTACTGCAAAAGCGAAGAAGAAA
>OX421452.1:13137484-13144984 GCA_949126865.1 Montipora capitata | reverse complement strand
GCAATGCGCTTTCCCGTTGGTGTCGGTCTCCACCCGGAGAATCGCGATGTAAGGTCCAACGAGGCAGATAGATGCCATCCAGAGGAACAGGACGATCGCCATTGCTCTTGTCGTTTTCCATTTTGGTTTAAACGGAGGCATGACAGAGCGATGTCTCTCCCAGCTCATAAAGAGCAGCGTATAAACCGACACAGCCATCAGAATTGTTTGCAGAGGATACACAATCTTGCACAGCACATTTCCAAACGGCCACTGCTTGGTGAGGATTTCCACAAAGTCGAAAGGGATGCTTATAACGCACGTACCCAAATCGGTTGCAGCTAGGTTGAGAATAAAGATGTCAGTTATACGAAGGCGCTGTCTTTTACAGACAGCGAAGCAAATGAGGATATTTCCCACCAATCCCGCTGCCGTAATAATGGGAAAACACATAAGCTGGACGATGGCGAGTCGGTCAAATTCTTCTTTAGAAATGCTAACGTTTGCTATGGAAGGTAGCGCCGTGACGTTTTGGCTTGATCGAAACATGAGCGAAACCTGAATTTCGTGAGAATGAAACAAAAAGACCCTTGTTTTGGCGACTAGTTTTCTCCGCTTTGCGCACTGAAAAAAATCAAGAGGCTACGTATACGAGTGTGCACCATTCAAGGCTGTTGGCTTTCACACTTCATCATCTGTTGGGTCAGTTCATATACTGTGACCTCACGAAGAGGCAGCTACTCATATTTAAATTGTCTCGAAGCTGACGTAAAAATTAATGCTCCTCAAACATCTGCGCTGAGATTGAATGGTTCACAATCGCCGCTCTTATTGCGCTGTCGGCTTCGCAAAACCGAGTGAATTAGTTAGCACAAAAAAATAATGTGTTTTGAAAAGACCTTTCATTGTCAAAAAATTTTATCGTTAACGCTAAGGATTACAAATGAGGTCAGTTACCCTGTTCTCCACAACCACCTTGAAGGTTTTCTTTTTTAATAAAATCTTAGCTTTCACAGATAAGTGATACAATTTTTGCGGAAAAGAAAACCATTTGCTTTTCTAGGTCAGAATGAAAATGCAGATAACAGAAATCACGTAGAAAAATTACAATAACGCCCTGTGGACCAATAAGCACGCCAGTTTTTTTCTCTCTGCCTTACTTATTACTTTATACTTTTTTCTTTTGTTTTTCATAACAAATCCTGTACACAAAAACAAAATTAAACTGAGAATTATTCGCAAATGCTGCGTGTTTTAAGCCTACCAAAGTTGATTTAGGCTAACTGCAATCATTTCTCTCCGTAAAATGAATTCAATATCAGGAAACGCTTTTTGGCTCAATTTCACTTTTGTGAAAAAGACACTGACAATTCAGTTTTGTATTTGTCACCGGTGCAACTGTTTTTTATTTCTATCAGCTATGCAGCTGGAAAATAAAAATCAAAAAATCAGTTTTATTCTATTGGACATGGTGAAATTAAAATTTGCTCGAATCTGTAAACGTGATAACCCTCGACCGCCCTCGATCATTAAAAAACTGAATTGTGAAATAATTGGAAAACTCCATTTCTTCTCTGAGGAACATGGATTTTACAAAAAATTAACTTTTGGCTGTCTGACGACTTTAAAACCAAAGCACTGTCTTTGTCAATTGGGAGATTTGAAAGACGCCTGAGGGATTTTCATGAAGGGTAAAACGTTTATTGAAGATTTCTTAGTCTCTGGAATGATTAATATTCCCACCCCTGGCTTTGTCAGGAGAGTAAATAAAAACTTCCGATAGAGCACCGACAAATTCAACTTAATTAGACAGTCTTGTCTTCTAACTTCGACAAAAAGCAAATACCACACCGGAGAGGTTAGCTTTAAAAGTATCGTAGATTTCGATATTTGTCTAGAAAGAGGGACGTGCAATCACAAAGGTTCAGATCTGCGTGGGAGCATCAACAACTGAAATCTGAAGAACAGTTCTCATTGTTTGTTCCTTCGTATTTTGGGCTCGACAACGAAAATAACCTGAAATGAAATGGAGTGAAAGTGAGTTAAAATCCAATTGGATCAGTTCCCCCTAAAGCGGCCGGAAACACTTATCGACAGCTTTTGCCCTGGTCATGAAGAAGGACGGTGGCGTAGTAGTCAGCGCACCGGTTTCCCGATTCCAAGGGTCATTTGTTTGGGACACCGACCCTTTTTTCACAATAGAAAACAAAAACTTCATAAACACTAGCCTTCCCACTTACAATGTTGCTTTATTGGGCGATGTGGCACATTGTATGGGTTGAGGGTGGGTTGAGGGTGGGGGGGGGGGAGGAAAATAATGAAGGTGAACTCGGTTGTTACTGGGTTGCCAAACCCAGTCGGAATCTGCGTTTCATTTGTCCGTTTTATTATTTTTTCCGTGTCAAGAAAAGTCTTGCCTGTCACTCCCCTGCTTAGTGGTGTCTTTGTTCATAGAGTCTTCTATGCGTATTTTGTTAGGTTCGAGGGGGATGGGGTAATGCGTAGATTTCTCTGGTGACAGGAGAACATTTAATTAACCTGCAATGGCGTCGAAAGTCATTGTAACGCGAATGGCGTTTTAGTGGATCTTTAAACAAAATATACCCTCATGGAGCTCAGAATGAAACGTCAATTGGATGTACAAGACAGGCGGTGAAAAATAAATATCTGGAATCTTTAAAGCGACGAGTAATGGTCTTCGACAACAATTTCATTTTTCGCCGTTGGATATCAAGTGAGCTTTGTTTCTAATATTTTACTAACTTGGTATTATATACAACACCGAAATCAAATGGCATTTTTTTTTATGGATTTATCAAACATTGAAGAAATCGAACGCCTTGAATGCATGACAGTGTTTACTGAAGTCGCATCTAAATTGTCTGGCAATTTACAAATATTTTGTACTCAACTCTGCAAAGGCAAAAAACAATTGGAAATGTGACAGTGAAATATTTGAATGAAAGCTTGTTGTCTCTTTTGTGCTTCTTTATTTACGGTCAAGGTTCTTTCGAAAAGGGTTTGATGTGAACTGTCGGAAATTTATTTAATTGCATATGCTTTGACACCGATTGTGTTTTGTTTGCACGCTCGCAATTGAAATAGGAAGGGTTTTTTGCCTCGAATAGCAAATACGTTGTTTGTTTCAACAAATTTTTCGCTGGAAAAGGTTTTTGTGATATTTCCAGCCTTTGTGAATTTTAATATCATGTTGTGTAATTTTCGAGCTTAGCAAATTTGCATACATGGGTTGAAATGTGATACGGGAGGATTTTTTGTGGTAGTGCTCTGTAAGCAGACAGGGTTCACGAAAATAAACAGGTCTGTTGGAAGCGTGCTTGAGCTCCAACAAAATGAGCCCCAAAATCAGCAAAAAATTGTGACGCCGATGAATAATAAAGTAGCTGCTATTTCCAAAACGATGGAATTACCTGATAAATAACCTCGTCTTGGAGAGTAAATTTTTACTTTGCAGAAACAATGGTCAACCTCAAGAGTTGGGCGATTGTGATCTGTGTGTTGAATTCGCACATTTCTTGTCAAACTTTATAACACTTGAAAGAAAAAGAAAACTAACAAAAAACAAAAACCTTGTATCTTACCATCATTTGACACAGATGCTTCACTGTTTCGCGAGTAAACACGCCGCGTAACTTGATGACGGCGCTCGCTGAATTCGATGTCACTTTTTGAACCTAGCAAAAATCTCCCACAAGGTTTGTCGCTGATCGTAACTTTATATATTCACGGTTCAAAATTAATGTTGTTTTCATGTCGTAAATTTTGTTGCTGATGGTAAAATATTTTATTCTCGATCGACCGTCCTGAAAACTTCCTTCTGCTCTTCCTAAAAACTGTATATCAATATTTATTTACTTTTGCATCAATATTTGTTTTGCATGAAGCAAGCTAACAAAATCTGTTTCTTGCTTAGCTCGCATTTTTAAGCGTTACAATAGAATTTTCGGTCCTATGCTACTTTTACAAAGTGGTATATTTTTTACCGGTCAGGTCTTAACTTTAGTCAACTTTTGTATTACAAAGCTGTCAGATGCTTAGAGTGCACGCTTGAACTTGTGTTGAAAAGAAGTGGTTAGGGAACTTGAAAATGATCAACATGTCAGTCCAGAAACCAATCTTTCTCGATTCCCGTTTATTTTCTTCAATCTTTCTGGGTTCAGTACTTTGCTAGTAACCACATGTCTTCTCAGGGGCTTTTGACCCGTAGCCTTTGCGGGCTACGGGTCTAATTGTTAAATAGCAACGTTCATGGATTTGGGTTGTGGTGGATGTAGAGAAATTTACGGAAATTACCAAACAATTGCTGACATACGCGGAAGGGTTAGCTGAGAAAGTAAACTGAAGTAAGTAAGTAAACTTTATTTAAACACGGAGAATCATCAGTTAAGGACGTTCGCGCGAAATTTTTTCAACATTGATTTTTTTCTGAAACTTTGACCACTGTAAGATGATGAGTTAGTTATGTCAGAAATGTAAAAAAAATGGGGGGTCACCGACTTCGTTTTGGATAGATCATGCCCGGAAAAACACCCAAAATGGGACAAAATCGGGCTTCGTTAGCGAATAAGGCCAGTGTCTGTAAACCCAAATATATTGCAATTAAATCTTTGAAGTGAAATCTTCTATCTGCCGAATATTGTTTAAGTGGACTTACTAAGTGAATTTAGTCAACTGGTGAGGTTCTTTAAAGATCAATTTCGCATTTAGCGACCACAGTTTCACGCGCCTTGCAGGCGCAAGATGGCAGGATTTGATGTCCCGTGAGCAGAAATCTTGAAATTTTTTTAACTTCCCACATTGATTTTTTGTTCATTTTTGGACAACGTGGAGATAATTGTAAATAAAATCCGTTTCTGGAAAGAAAAATAGGGGTCACCGAACGTCCAAGACCGTTAAATCCAGGCAAAGCTATAGCAATGGCCTTTTGCCCTATCATCTCTCATTTTATTACTTAGCGCGCGCGCTCGTGTATGACGTGGCGTGTGAATTTGCGTGCGCAGTAAGGATGCGCAGAAACAATTAGCGCGAACGTCCTTAAGCTAAAAAAAAGTAAAAAAAACGCTTTACAACTGTTTTACATGATTGCCGTGTGGGAATCCGATAGGTCAGATACTTGCTTGATTGTGCGTTTGAATTGCCCAATAGAGTCAGCATTTCTTAAGTATTGGGGCAAATTGTTCCACAAACAGGCCCCGCTATAACAAAAACTTCGTTTCAAATAATTAGTATTTGGCTTGGGTAGAGTAAGTTTACCTTCTAAGTTTCTCAAGTTATATTCAGAACATGGTAAAACAAGGCCTGGTACATGGTCAAGGTCACCAAGGATCATGAACTGTTTTAAGGTGGCTCAAACCAGTTTTAAAACTGGAACGAAACGTTCTTATTGGAAGGATTGACACTACAACACTTTATCACTTAACAGCAATGTTAGGGTACCATGTCAAACACCAATTATTGCTGAAAAAGATTTGGTGATTTTTGTGACGTAAAACGTTACCGTGGCAACAGGAAAGCCCTTCAAAAACACCCCATATTTTGGCTTTAGTTGCTCATATCTCAAAAACGAACTCGGTGATTGCCATTTTCATTTCTGAAATGTAATCAACATGGCACAATGAAACTTTCTGCAAAGTTAAAAAAAAATTCTTTGGAGCAGATTCAGAGTCACCCTAAATAATTGAAAATTTAAGATAGCTCTAAATCTGCTCCACAGATTTTTTTTTAAACTTTGCAGAGAGTTCCATCTTGGCCTGCTGATCACTTTTGTGCAACTTTTGTGCAAGTTCGTTTTGCAAAATATTACCATGGTTACTTGTTGCGTCCCAAATGACTGCATCTTGTTCAGCAATAATTGGTGTTTCCCATTTCTCTTGAAAGTGTTGAAACTGTTTGAGCCACCTTACAGTTGTAACAGTACCTTTGTACTCTCCTACTTGGTCGTTTTAAAAGGCAAAATACGAGAGTGTGAAGGTGCGGAATCGGGATGTTAACGACCAACACTGATGCCGGTCAGAAAAATCGAAATACGACCTCCAACTTGTGGGGGAAGGGGGGCGGGGAGGGGAAGGGCTGGGAGACTGTAAAGTGAGTACCTTCATTCGTTATTTCCTCTCGAAGTTCAGAGCTGTTGTAGATCATGTACATAAATGATCAGTTTTTTCAGAGGCCGCGGCTATCCACCCAAGATCGTAGCCCGATAGCAGCTTTTAGCCACCCCCTGCGAAGCAGACATTTCAAATCAAGAGAATGCTACTTCCGACAAACCTACTATTCCCTTGGTATTGACATATCATCCGACCAACGTGACGGTCAAGAACATCATCACGAAAAACTTCCGTCTGTTAAAGAAAGACCCTGACACGGGAGCCATTTTTCAACCCTTGCGCGTTTTATTCGCCTTCCCTCGTGACACCAACTTACGTGATTCCCTGGTCAGAAGTATCCTGAATTAAACGACAGCTGCTAATTGGGGCCGTGGTACCTATCCTTGTGGCTGCGCGCGATGCAACACCTGTTTGAACACGAATGCATCACCCGTAATTGACACTCCCGGTGGGGACTTGACTGCGCTACCTGGCTTGCTGACTGCTTCCTTCAAATCTGTTTAGGACTACCTGCTCTTTCCCCCGAGGTCGTCTTTCCGCCAGTCTTTTATTCCATTATCTTCACCAATCATGCTAACATGTTCACTACACAAGGGGTCGCCATCCTGCTGCAGTCTAGGGGTGTTATAATACACCTTATTCCAAAAAGGCTGCTGATTTATGCGGATACAAATTGGCCCTTGTTGCCTCGTTCAAGATAAAATATTCTTTTGAATTTTAAGCTTAAGAAAGAGGCATCAAGGGCTTATTTGAATAAAAACAAAAGAATATTTAAATGGCGGCCATTTTGGAATAAGGTGTATGATCCACTTACACAACAGAGCGTTAATGGGTCCCACTGGTCTACCCTCCTTGCGGAAAACTATGCGCGCGCGTGATCACGTGACAAGCGTGTGATATTTCAAATAATTATGGTGCGTACGATTTATTGACGCGCACAAGGTTTAGTTTCTTTGGGAAGAACTTTTAGTAGTTTTCTATTTACGGTATTTTGTTTGCCATTTTTTCCGGTTTATTTATTCGAATTAAATTTGGAGTTTTGAGCCTACCATTAATGGTGAACTTTTCTTAACCCTTTGAATTCCAGGAGTGATCAGTACGTAAGTTCTCCCCCCATTTTTATTGAAATGTCAAACAGATAGGTATTGAGAATGAAGAATATTATCAACTTAAAGGGTGTGATCTTGATATAACATGACCAACCAACAAAGAAATCCATGGTGCTTGTCAGGAGAATGCACGTTTCGATTTTGGGAATGACACGGTGAACACTCACTGACGGATCACTCATAGGAAAGAAGCTGTGCGTGACTCAGCAACGCCGTATCTTGACATCCGTTTTTGTCGAAACAAGATGTAACTGAAGCGCGCTTTATCGCAGAAATAGGGAGCTTAA
>OX421452.1:13129984-13132484 GCA_949126865.1 Montipora capitata | reverse complement strand
TGACCAATCAAAGCGCTTCGTGTGTTACCTGTTTTTGTAGTGATTTAGATCTTTTCTGCATTGTGCAACTTTGGAAACTGCATTTCTCCTAACCAATCAGAATGAATAAAATGTTCCATTGATACCATAACATAGGTGATAACATACAATTTGCTCATCATGAGTGGTTTATCCGCAAGAAAGGGTGACTAGTACCACACGTTATAACATTGCGAATTATTGAGATGCGTGTCTCAATAGCAACTCCTTGAGTGCAATTCTCCTCTGATTCGAGGCTGTGGAAGCTGGTTTATTAAACCACGGTTCAATTACAATGGCCTCTGGATCATCTTCCCAGTTCTGCACAGCTTCAAGAATTTCTTCAAGCTGTGTTCCGGTTTTGTTATTCTGCAGGCATGACTGAATGTCCTCCCGCTTTTCAACTTTTATCTCAAGAACATGACACTTGTAACCGAATGCACGACCAAGAAACTTGTAAATAGCATATTCCCAGCTGTGGTTATGCACTCCATCCACGACCACAAAGCATCGTTCACTTGCTAAGGCATCTAACACGAGGGAGAAACAGTAAGCTTCGGCAATATTCTGCTCAGTGATGTCTGGTGTCACAGAACACCCTGGCTTATGAAATAATTGCCTGGCACTACAATAAACATAACCTTTTTGTTCGATGGCCTCCATCGAATTCTCAACTAGAAAAGTTTTGCCGCTGCCAGATACACCTCTCAATATGAGCAAAATTTTATCATCAGAAATCGTTCTAAGATCGCTCAAAATTGTCACTCCTTTGTCAAGTTTAACAGCTTCACCAGATTGAAAGAAACCTTCAAGTTCATCTCTGTTATCTTCCCCAAGTTCTCCTTGGTCATACAAATGATCCACTCGCTGAAGGAGTTTTCTGGGCAAGGATGACGACAAAGCTTTCATGGAATTTTCTACTGTTGAAATCTTGTGGTAAGTGCCATCAATATCTTTTGGATGGAATCTTGAGCACAGAGCTAGGGAATAAACACTTTGTTCTCCAATTTCATAGGAGGCCCGGTTAACCAAATTTGACACATTTCTTGCAACACTTTGGTTGGTGGCAAAATCCTTTGAAGTTCCTTTGCCGATGGTCACATGGGGTACAAATTTATCCGGGTTTGCTTCCAAATTGATTCCAGCTTTACCAAACTTAAATTTTAAAATCTCAAGAAGTTTGGAAAATCCTGTGTCATCTTTGATACGAGCATATAAGATCTTGTTGTGAAACTGGCCAATACCACTAAAGCAAAGTTTGTGGCTGATTGGAAGAATGGAAATCAACATTGGTTGAACAGACCTAAGGATGCTCTTAGCCATGGTCACTTGATCTTCATCACATAGACTTAACATAAGAAGGGTGATGTGAAGTCTTTGGCTTGCAATCAGTTCAAGCTCTGCTTCTGGACTCAGCTCTGCATAAATATCATTTTGAATCTGCCATGAAAAAGAATTTCCATAACTAAATGTTTACAACTGGATAATGTTATTTTAACCAATATTTGCATGCTTCCTTGGCAAATTATCCTGACAGCCGGGCACTGGAGAGCTTCTAGCAATGCAATTCCCACCTTAAAGGCCACTAAGAAAATGGCAGTGACTACTCTTGAATTCAATGTATTTTAAACTGGTATGGTTCAGACAATGAATGGCTCAATTCCTCAGGACAAGAGTAGACAAGACCCCAACTGCAGTCACAACCCAACATCTCCTTCTTCAAAGGCTTCTATAATTACTAAAGATTAGTACAGCAAGGTGGGGGTGGGCATTCCAATTCTGTTGCATACACAGCTTGTCTCCATACTACATAACTGGTGCTCTACTCATTTTACCAGCCTCAAATGGAAGGAAAGCTTAGTGGACTTTAGAGCACACATGCTGGAATTTCAAACAAGTGAGAGCACTGGGATGTGGTCAGCAAGCAATATCCACTACACTTCATGTCCCTATTGACTTTAAAATATCTCTTTTGAGGCTAAAAAAGATGCTCTACATCCCTCAACTTATGGCGTCCGAGATGCAGTGATGGCTAACATAAGCAATGATCTCGTCTGAACACTAGCCGCAATCATGTCTTTTATCATAGCTAACAAAATGTGCTGCAAAGTGCAGATGGATTGACTGGAAACAGGTCATCCCAGTAAATGGTGTAAGGAGGGGGGGGGGGGGGGAGGGAGGGGGCCAGGTAGCAGAACTACAACACATAGTTCTGACTGATATACATCAAGATATTAAAAATATTTTTGAAAACGAACCTTACGAATGTTGTCAATTACTTCCTCATCGGAAATCTGCACAGCAATGAAGTAATTCGGGACTCTCCTCTCTTGGAGTTCTTCAGGGATATAATTTGTTGCGCAGTTCATTTCATCTACAACTGACACTTGCTTTGAATCACTGCAATCTGCATCATTCTCTTCATTTGATGCACAATTAATTCTCTGTTTTACATCCAATATAGTTTCTTGGCTTCCAGTTG
>OX421452.1:13099984-13124984 GCA_949126865.1 Montipora capitata | reverse complement strand
GTCTCTCATTTTTCGAACCATAGGAGCCCAAAACCACAATAAGAATTGTCGTAACGTTTCCCAGGTTGTCAAAATATCAGACGGCAGTGTCTTTGAAGTCAGTTCCAAAGAGAACCAAGCTCACCAAGACAGCGATCTTATTTTACAAAATAATGACAAGAATCTTTGGTACAGATTATTTACAATAATGCTTTATTTCTGCGACATGATGGGCAATTTTCTCCCGACTAAAACAACAGAACAATCATAGCTTATAATTCCTGAAGAATACAGGCAAAGTTAGCTCTACACAATCAAGTTTGAAAACGACCGAAAAATGAACTTTAAAGGAGCTTACCAATAACTATAGTGACTTGTCTTTAAGTTAAAATGTCCTAATAAGTGTGCCATGCCTTTCAACTTAAATATCTATCGTATCCAGTTATTTCCCTAAACAATAGTTACCGTAAAAACCGACAACACTCAGTGGGTTCCCAGCAACAAAGATACTCAAGATACCGTTTTTTAAACTTTCAGTTTGATAGTCATTTTGCAAAATTGTGACCATTTTCTACCAACTAAGGGTGCGTTCGATTGCCTCTGCTCCGGAATAAGAATACACGAAGTAATGATTTAAAACGGCATGTCTGGCGTTTCGAAGAAACAAGGATAATAAAGATATGTTTAAAATGGCATTTTAGCAGGTGTTTGACAATTGTAATATGAATCTCCGTAAAAGTGAAGGATTTCTAACTTCTATTCCATGTATTCCCATTCTGGAATACGGTCAATCGAACGCACCCTAACTATCGGTAATATTTTTGCGTCAAATCTTTTTCGCAAAATGCAAAAATTGATAGAATTTATAGTTGGCTAACTTGGAATAGGCCTTTTTGCAGTTGTTTTCTCAGTGACCTGGTCTATGAATGGCTGCAAGGCTGCCGGTGACCTTGTATTGATACCTACCTCAGTGCTTTTAGAGCGGTTTTCAATTGAGTGTCGAAAGTAATTAGCGAATTACTTTGGTTTTGCATCTACTTCCCTCTGTGATTGGTTCAAAGTTCTCTGCCCACTTTTTCAACCAATCAGAAGTGAAAGCAAAACCAATCGTGGCTCACGCGTGCACGTTTTCCCGCGCTTTGTGTCGGCTACGTGTAATTACTTCGGGTTTTGATTGGTTTACTGGATTGTCTCCGTCCTTTTTGATTGGCCAAAGTAATTACTTTGGTTTTGGTTTTACGACAATCATTTGAAAACCGCTCTATCATGTAAGTTGTGTAATTCTAATTAGTCTACATTAACATTAGAAAAGCGCAAAGGTGTGTATCAAAGCTGGGTCACCGGTAGCCTCGCTTCCATTCTTAGGCCAGGTAACCTAGCTACAGCTGTAAAAGGGTCTATTACCTCTGAAGCCCTCATTATTGCATGTAATTTGGTCACCACTACCCAAAACGGCTAATCGCCTGAAGAAAAAGCACTGCAAGGGTATTTCATTAACAGAGCAGGTAACAATCTTTTGAATTTGTTTTAAATAAGTGAAACGTGAAACAGGAAATATGAGATCACCAATTTGTAATATTTAATGCTAAGCTATTATTACACTATTGCACAAAGAAAAGTCACTTGCAGAATCCTAGAGGCTGCACTCATACAAACCCTAGTAAACTAGAGGGGATTGCTGGAAAAACAAGGATATAAATTTGGCAGTAAAATATCTTTATATTATTATCAGCTTACAGGTTAACTTAAGAAGACCAGCAAATGTGCACTGACAAGATCAATGTCCCATAATTTCCAAACCATTCCAAATGAAATCATGACTTTCTGAACAAAAACTTTTGTACTTGCAAGTTCATGGTAAGAACCTTAGATTTGCCCTCTTTTGATTTAAGGAGGCTCACACCATTTTCAACAATTTGGGGGTAATGTCTTTTAGAAGGATGAACTCTGCAACACTGTAAAACAAAACTGCAATGTTATGGCACAAAATGAAATGGCAATAATGTCTTAACAAGATGCACTCCTTGATGTAACATAATAGGTCACCGTGGCAACAAAAGAGCCATTTAAAAACGCCCCATATTGTCTTTAAACGCTTATAAATATCTTAACAACGAACTCAGTGACCCCCAATTTATATTTCTGTAAAGTAATTAGCGGGCTTATATTAAACTCTCCGCAAAGTTTAAAAATTATCTGGAGCAGGTTCAGAGCCATCTAAAAAATGTTCAATCCTTAAGGTGGCTATGAATCTGCTCCAGATAATTTTTTTTAACTTCGCAGAGAATTTGATTTGAACCTGTGGATCACTTTCCAGAAATAAAAATTGTGGTCACTTAGTTCATTTTTGAGATCTAAATGTTTAAAGACAAATAATAGGGCATTTTTACATGTCTCCTTTGTTGCCATGGTGACCTATCACGTCACATCAATGAAGGTGTCTTGTTGAGCATTACTGGTGTGTTGATCTGATTAAAAACATTGAGCTTCTTCTTTACCCCATAACTTTGCCAATACCAGAAACAGGTGGGTAGATTCACTCCTTCCAAACGGTACAGTTTGTGGAAACTGGTTTGAGCCTCCTTAAACGCGAAGATACACTATAAAAGGGGTCGCCTCATGCTCTGCTTTTGTTTGAATTGATCCAAGAAACAAAAACCCTAAAGGCCAGGCCAAACGATAAATGTTGGATGATCCAACCTATTGAAAATCAGGAGGGTGGCCAAATAATATCGACCATCCATCCAACATGAGAACAAAAGAAACGTTGGACAACGTTGGATCGAATTTTTGATGCTGTATCAAACATGTTCCAACATGTTGAATGGCCATCAAACGCAGTGACGCAAATGATAAAATGTCGGTTCACCAAACAGGTTGGATTGTCCAACATTTCTCATTTGGCCGGTACTTAAGAGATACGTCCAACATGAGAAAAAGGGTTGGGGGATAACATCTCATAACATTACGGACACAATGCCATCAGCGGCTTTTTTATTGCACAAACTATCACAGACCTTTGTATGCAACCACAGTTGATTGAAAAAACATCTGCATGTGTCCAAGGCACCACGTCTTTCATAGAGTATGTTCGTGTTTAAAAGCAAATGAAGTGAGATCAGAATGCAAACGTTGAGAATACTCTAACCCATGGACTCCTAGGACTGAGCCATGATAGATTTTACTCTGCCTAACACCAGACAATTTACTTGTCAATGGGAGTGGTTTAGCAGTCAATGAGTTAAAAGAGATTTGAGGAGCTTCCAAGTTATTAATGATACAGCTTATACTATATAATGTACAAAACGTATCAGCATCAACCATTGTTAATTGGACAGGCTGATGGATTTTGAGGTCAAATGGTGAATTTCAACATACAGTACATGTGTTTCCCACAGCCCCCTTTTAGTAGAAATTGGGAGTGCCCCACCATCCATTCTCAGGCCTCCCTGCTCCCAAACAGGGCCAATTATTACAACAGTTTTCTAACAGTGTTGTTAGTTTTGATGCAAAGTTGAATCCATCACAAAATGAGCACATTATCCAAACCCTTCACGAAGGTACATCAATGCATTATCTGCAAATGCCTCAAGCTTTCATTACAAAAGCTAAACAACCAAGAGGGGCAAATTCTTTGCTGTCTGTCTTTTCTTTTTCCTGTTTCAGTTGTCTCATGAGGAATCCAGAATAAAATAGTCCTTTGGCTTGAATTTTGGTCCATAACTAAAAACATTCACCCCGTCGGAGCAAACTTCAATGCTTGACTTTTGACTCTCTTTTCATATTCTGCCCTATTTGTGCTGAACAAAAGAAGAAACGAAACCAATCATGGCCATTCATTGCAACATAAAGGAGAGAGTCTAGTATGCTAAACACCTTTGTTTTTTATCCTAATAGCGTAATTTACTCATCATGTGTTATGAATGTTGTATGTTTAGTGTAAGTGTAAACCCCCCAAGATGAGCTCTTTAATGAGCTCTTGGGGCAAACATGTATTTTAAGGTGATTCCCTAGAAATAGAACTTGTCATTGATTTCCGATGAAACTTTGCACACTGTTGTAACATGTTAAGGACATGATCAAAATGTAATAAAAATGCTGACAAATAACGCTATTCAAGGCACTTTAAAAATTGCCGCACATCCCCAATGTTTGAGAAATTAAGCTCAATTTTATAAATGTAATCAATGATATAACGCAGAGCCTGGTGTCATTCTATGGTTAATTCACGTACATACCTGAAAAATTATTTGAATGCCTTTGTGAGTACTTAACACTCCAAAATGGATTTAACTTGAGTGTGGGCTGTCCGACTCATAATGGCTCCTTCCGTACAATTTTATGAAATTGCCAAAAAACTGACAATAGATTTTTACTGATTTGTTTGCTACTCCTTCAGGACACTGTTCTCAGGTTTTTATTCACCGATACTCACCAAGCCATGAGGTGAATAATAATTGCTTTACTATAATTACATAAATGATTATTTGAAAAATGTACATTTACTCTAAAACAATTAATTTCTTTGTCTGTCACTTCGACTAAACGGCTTGCGGCCATTTTGAAAAACCACTTAGGTGATTATATGTGGCTAAATAAAATAATTTAGGCTAAGTTAGACTTGAACTAATGCAGTCAGTGGTTTCACCCCTTAGGGAACGTGACCTGCAGGGTGGCCCTTTGGGGATTTGCAGGGCCTTTGTGTCATGTTGCTTTTTTCATGCATTGTTGCTTGTTGATCTTTGCGGATCAATTGCTCTTGTTAGAGAATCTTTGCGGAGTACTAATCACCTCAATTACAACCAATCAGAGAAGAGAATTTTCAATATTCGCCTTTGTAATTATACTAATTATTATTATTATTGCTATCTTCCAATAATTATTGTTTGTTGCTGCAGCAGGACGAGGAGAACTATGACTTATGAACATAGCATAATAACTTACCTATATATAGTGTAAGCTTCTGCCTGAGCAGGGTCTTTAATATTTGGATCATTGAGTAAGTCTTGTATTCCCAATAAAATCTGCAATACATCAAAAATTCAGATTAAAAATGATGCTCAGTGCTAATAATAACATTTAATCAACTACATGTACGATCAGCTGGCCCACTTTTGTTTTTCCACACTACTTCCTTTGGCGAGGTATTGTCTGGAACAGTTTTCATGATTAATTGATAAGAAGCTGCATTCTTGATAAATTTATTACTATCATTATTATTAGTATTATTTAGAGCGACAGCTATCAAAGACACAGTATTCGGGTCACATCTTTAGCCTTTATTAGTATTTTGTATCTTAATCAGAGAATAATCATCCCGTAACTATGATACCAGCCTTAATGGGGATATCATACACAGCGTAGTTTTCGAGTGGATGTAGAGGATCTTATCCCATTGATTCCTGAACTGCCGCCCACTGACAAGTAAAATCGTCTGGTGTCAGACACAGTAAAATCGTACTTTGAAGTCTCACTCCAAGGAGTCAATGGGTTAATCAAAGAATTCATACCTGTTTTATAGTTACAGCAGGTCTCCAGTCTTTCTCTTCATCCAGAAGAGACAAACAAACTGTTCCTGAAGGGTACACATTTGGGTGAAAAATTGGAGGTTCAAATTTACCTAGAAACACAAGATTTGTCATACCGCAGTCAAAATGCAAGCATCACAATAATTCTACTCCTCTAGTGAAAGACAATTTTCTTGCCCAGAGAATGCAAGAACTTTGGTTTCTTAAGCCCTGGGAAAACGGTGCATGATAGATAAAACCCTTCATCACCTTTGACCACCACTGAATCATCATTAATTTACTAACATCCACTTTGGTATAATTATACTTCACATTAGCCCATTATTTTTATAGAGCACAACCCACTATCAACTACTATTGTTAGCGTACTGTTTATTTCAATAGCTGGTGATACCGTCACTTGCAACTACCTGTCCACATGCATGACAAAAACAAGTTCTGCCATCCAATCAAAATTCAACATTTTGACACTCAAACTTCAAAGTATACCCGCCCACTTGGGAATGTTTTGGCACCAGTTACGCAAATGATCGTAGCTGATTTATTTGCCGTTTGGCAAGACATGGCGTTTACAATAAATAAACTAGGTAGGAATTTCAAGCAAGGTGTTCAAAACTGCAAAAGACAAAATGCCCGAACGCGTTGCTGACTTTGCCTCCGGAGAAGTGTTTGCGGAGTGGTGCAAAAACGTTGCAAAGTGGGCGGGTAACCTTTGGGCATCTGGCGTGCACCATCCGTAAAATGCTCACAAGCCCCTACTCTCCTGACACTAAGAGACTCCAGGCCAGCCAAGGCTTCCATATAGTCTACCCCGCCGAATATTATGTTGACAAGAACAATATATTGAAGTGAACTTTAACCAAATGAAAGAATGTTTGCTGTAACTTTAAGATTAAAGTTTTCATTGAACCAGTTGGTCAGTTTAAGTAAGTTGATTGTCATTTGATGAGGCATTGAACAGGCTTCCCACAATAACTTTACCCTTTATGTGATAAACTTGTAATCACAATGTGCAATTAAGGATTAATTTCACTTGTATTTTCAAAGTTTTCCAAATTTCCCTCATCACAACACATGAAATTAATCCTTACTTACCCTTGGGTGCATGCAATTACATGTACATGTATATTACTAAAAGTGGTATGAACAAAGGCAAATTTATCAAACAGGTGACTTTGGCATCTTTTTTTCAAATATCAAAGTCCCCAGTAAGTTCTTTCCTTGTCTGCTTAATTAAGCAGATGCATAAAGGGGAAAAGCTCTAAATTACTAGGTATGCTTAATATTTTCATTAAAGTGCTCCTATGATCAAAAAATGATTTCCTTTTTTTTCTTCAGATTTTGAAAGCATGTTCGCTTAACACCTGACTTGCAAAATTTTGAGCTTTGAGTTTCATCCAAAGGCTGTTTATTAGGAGTGTAAGTTTTGGATTTCGTGGTTCGCCATTACTCATGTTCAAAACTGACAGATTGCACCTCAGAGGGTTGGATCTAGGGAGAACTAGTGAGTCTTTGACATCATTTTCTCCTCAATCCAGCTCTCTCAAGATTTTAAACTGTGTAATGGCGGACCAATAAATAAGAAAATTCCAGTTAAAATAAACAGGTGTCTTTTGTAAAATCAGAACTTAAAACTCGGGTCATTTAGTGTTTAGTTAACATAGTTTTGAAACCCAAATACAAATAAGTATTGTTTTTTTGGTCGTAGTAGCATTTTAAAACGTGCAATAATTTGACACTAAATAACTTAACAAAAATCAAGTCCTCACATTTTGGTGGAGATGAGGGATAATCATCCTTAAAAATCATCCTCAGTTTAAAGGATCCTCCTTCCCACGGTGTCTGCAAAAATATCCAATAAAACATCATGAAAATGTTTCAAAACTGAGTTGCGTTTCCGCAATCCTAACATGAATATTAATTTAAGCCAAAATGATTTCTGTAAACAAAATCTAGGATGCTAAAAATGACAACCAATTCAAGTAGAAGCAATTGGACTTAATTGGTTTTAAGATAATTTCTTTGATTTTATAACCACTTACATGTAATTGTCATTATGAAACAAACCTCCATCCATAATCAAAGGTCCGAAAAAACAGAACAGTTCGTCTTATCACTGATAGCATTTTGTACTGCAAAATATTGTATTATACGTACCGCTTTCTTTCCAGGGATGGCTGTAAGTAAGAATAATAATAAAGATAATGCGTTTTGAGGACCGTTGATAAAGAACTACTTTACAGCGATTATCAATCAGAAGACTTGAATTAACACGTTACATAGTCAGGCAAACCTCGCAAATGAAACGCCTTGAATTTTTCAACAAAGAGATCAACACTTACCACATTCCCAGTTCATCAGGTTCAACGTACCATCGGCATTTTTTACAGGTTTTGCCACAAATCCCTGCGATGGGTACAACAGATTTCATTGAAAGGCGATTTGAGGGATAGGGGAAGTGAAAATACAATCAAGTGACGAAACTTACGAACGGATGATCTTTGCGCCAAGCTTTCCTCTCCTCAGTCAATCGGCCCAAAGCAATGCCAGACATAACAGAACACACTACCACTTTTCAAATTCTAATTTCTCGCAAACTCAGCAAAGATCTCCCCACTTTTCAAACCCTATTAACAATCATACAAATGTCCGTCAAACTTCGACTTTTCCTTAACATCAGGTCACGTGACCACGTTCCCGCGCTAGCGTGCGCACGCGCAGGAAAATTTAGGCCTCAGGCTACGTCGGGTAAAACATAAAGTATCATATATGACGTATCCACCTTCGACGACTCTTCCTTCTGACAACAATTATTACAGTATGTTGGTTAATATTTAGTCTCTGGCTTGTTTAGATAATACTGAGATGGCGCAAAACGGGGAGAAAGCAAACGTAAGTTTATTTTATTCGTTAGATTGTGATAAAAACCTAAACCTTTATTATGATATCGTTTGCAATGTTGTGCATATTTTAACAGCTTTATATTAGACACTTCTACCTTAATTTGCACGATGGGAAGACGTTCGTGGAATAACCCAGTTTCGAAAGTAAATGTTTTAAGTTTCGAATTCGAGTGAGCTCAATCTTCTGGCCTGTCCAATATTTGTAGTAATGACTTTTTGTTACGAATAACCTAAGGTCTTCTCCTATTGTTATGTTTTTTTTTGAAAGGAGGAGTGCTTGGATTTTTATTTTGGCCTTTCATTTTGTTTAATTTGTCACAACCTGAGGAAAACTCTACTGGGGACTATGAAGAATGCAGTTGTACAGTTAGTTTATATAGTTCAAAAGCTCCTATTTGAAAAAAAAAGTTCTCATTTCTTCTTTACATTTCGAAAAGATATTTGTTGAAAATCAGGGTGTGGGGATTTTAAATTAAAAATTTGAGCAGAGGATTGTTTACTCAGAGAGAAACGTTGTTCTTTGCTTAAATGTCCACCATTTTAATTGATATGGCAAGCAATTCTCAGGCAAAATAGAGTATTCTGATTGGCTGGTTTTCAGTTGGGATCTTACATGTATATACAGCATGGACCATTAGCATGCAGATCTCTCAACCTCAAAACACCGAAAATCTGGAGACTGATACAAAAAAATCTGGAGATTTCGGTAAAAATCCGGAGATCGATTGACCGGCAGACAAAACCAAGAAAACACAGGTTCTAACCACGAGAAAGTGTTTTTTCCTGCTGATAATTTACTTAAAACATGTGTGGACCTTAACAACACAGAAATAAACTTTATTTTCACAGCTTCAAGACTCACAGCTTAAGTCCAGCCAGTGTGTGAGCACTGAGCTGAACTCATTGCTCAGCATTATCTGCATTAGCTGCCTTTTTGGAACTATTCAATAGTTCATCAGGTTCATCAGCAATTTCCGCCATTTTGAAAATGTGATCAAAATGTGGGAGACTGGTTATGATGACCTAATTTGGAACAGGTGTTCTATATATGATCATGAATGACAGTCTGTCATGGGCTGTGTTTCCAACGAACAGACTGATGAAGAAATGAACAGCTTGGTTTGTTTAACTATGAATTTGCACAGAATTGACGCAAGAAACTCACCTAAGCAAGCCAAAAATGAAATTATACAAAAAAATTATTCTTTCAGCTTTCGCCTCTATTTATCATGAGATTTGTCTGTGTCGTCGTGAGACCGTGAGATTAAACTGAAAACTGTAAGTCTCGCAACAAAATCGTGAAACTTGAGAGGTCTGACCATAGAAATGGTCTGTTTCTGTAATTTTTTTTCTCTTCTGGGAAATTCAAGTTGATTGAAACACAAAAGGTTTTTTAAAAAGCAGAATTTAATTTTTTTTATCAGAACAGTACAATTATAGCAGCAGAATTTAGTTTTACATTTAAGAGGTTAGCGCTCAACGTTAGCTGATGGAAAACGAAGATTACGAACATTCACCCAAAGAAACAATGCCATAAATTATAATAAACAACTAGCCTCACCACCTCGGTCGTTTTTGTGTGGTACAAAAAGAACCGAGGGCTTGGTTAGTAAGAGGCTAATCTTTACCTTCAAAACTGACAAATGAAGACTCTGAAAATACAAACAACAGTTCCCGGACAGTTACTTCTGCATAATAGTCAAATTCAAATTCTTGAATAAGTTTTGAAGTATTTAACTGAGGAATTAAGAATATTGAATTGACTAATGTAATAATTTTTGTAATTGTAATGAGTTTATTCTTCCCCTTAGTAGGGATAACCGTTGATCTGTCATGACTGTGCAAGTCAAGTGTAGTATTGTTTTTGTGTCAAAATGTGATAGTAGTTGTATTCTGTTTTACTGCCTTTCCCTCTACACAATAGGGCCGTTTATACGAGAGAAAATAAGCCGCGGCTTACTCTGGTCGCGGCTTACATAAGACGCGAACAGTTCGTATAAATGGTACAAAATCTACGTTCACGGCTTTCTCAAGCGGTGGCTTATGCTGGCCGGGGAGTTTATACTCGTATCAATAGTTCCTTTCGCGGCTTATGTAAGCCGCGGCCAGAGTTAGCCGCGGCTTATTTTCTCTCGTATAAACGGCCCTAATGTTTAGGTGGGAGTGACCAACTCAAAATAATTTGCCAATTTGGTTACTTTGCATTTTGAACCAGTTCAATTTTGAAAAAAATTTTAGCCACAACACACGCTTTAAGCCTTCCCCACCTGAGGACAAGACTTATAGATTTTTCTCAGTCAAAGACCAGACAATTTCACTCATCAACTGAAAATGTCCCCTTTATACTGTATAATTTTACATTAAATATTGTGTAATGATGTGCCGTAATTTTTATTGCTTGCTTTCATAATGATATATGGAGCAAAAACAGTAATATAATGAAGAAACTCTTGAATCTAGATGAACCCAGAAAGTAACCTGCTAGTATTCCTAAGTTATTTTGTAAAGTTAGTTCTTTCATTTTCTCTATTGGACTGTGAAAGGGTGTCTTTGATTGCATTTCTAAAACAGCCAACTTCAAACTCGACGTCATCCTCACCCCAGTCACCTTCAACTACTTCGTCATCTCAACCATTGAAGAAGAAAAAACCTGAAGATTTCAAGTTTGGAAAAATTTTAGGCGAAGGATCATTTTCAACAGTAAGTCTACAATTAAAGGCTTGATCTTTATACTATGTAAATTCAATGCTTTCAATGTTGTTACATGTTGGACAAAAGATTTGGTGGAACTGTATCAGTTACTGAGAGAAGAGAAGTGTGGTTAAGGAATAGGCGAGTATATGCCTTATCACAGGTTCACATAAACAAACTTTTCTGCGACTTCCACTTTCTCATAGAGAGGCTCGGTGGCCTCATGGTTAGTGTGCTCGACTCCAGATCGAGTGGTCCGGGTTCGGCTCCTGGCCAGGGACATTGTGATGTGTTCTTGGGCAAGACACTGTCTTTACTCCCACTGTGCCTCTCTCCACCCAGGTATATAAATGGGTACTGGCGAATTTAATGCTGGGGGTAAGCCTGCGATGGACTGGCATCCCATCCAGGGGGAAGTAAAAAAAAATACTGTCTCACTTAATGCCACAGAAAGCGGGATAAGCTCCGACTCTGATGGGCCACTTGGCTCGTAAACAGACTTTACCACTTTCTCATGCACATGTTCTCAGGACAAATCCCACAGTTTCCCTCGTGAGTACTTTGTTGATGTATCAAAAAGTTTTATTACAATGATACAATTTCTTTTCCAAAAGGTTTATGTCGTTCGTGAAATAAGCACTGGAAAGGAATATGCCAGTAAGTGCAATTTTTTATTGTTTAGCAGTAAAGCCTTTTTACATCGTAAATCTCTGTTGGGTTTTGGGTCTATTATATCCATGGCTCTGGATTATGGCTTCTTTTAATATTTGGAGATCAAGTTTGTCAATGAGTCTGAATTAGAACATAGTGGAAGTGCACTCAGCTTTTAAACCAATTTAGACGCCCTTCACTTGAACCCATTGCATGAGTGCTGGGAGTGAGACTTAACAGATTTTGCTCTGTCTAACACCAGACGACTTTACTCATCAGCTGGGGGCATCCTAGGATGCCTGAGGAGCACTTATGTCCATAAATAACCCTAATTACATGTAGATCAGGGCTCGAAATTGCGACCAATACCTGTAGTCGCATTTGCGACTTAATTTTTCCCTTTGTGACTAAAACATCTGGAGAAGTCGCAAATTTGCGACTTGTTGTCACCTTCGCTCTTTCGAAACAAAAGGGTTAGCAGTTGCCACTTTTGCTGCTACTTTCGCTAAAATAAATAAATAAATAAATAAGTAAATAAATGACAAAATTGTTTTGTCTCTCGCTGTGAATTTTCTCAGATAGCGTAATTGTAGAGTAATAATTAGCTGCAATGTTACGTGCAGAGCTCCATTCCTTCGATCATTCGCCATTTTCAGCGGTTTCTTTACACACAAGTATTGCGGGCTCATATTTTTTTGCTAAACCGCTGACAACACAATGCAGCGTGGCGATTTTGCGAGTAAAATTTGCGAAATTGCGACTAAATTTTTGTATCTTGTCGCAAAATTGCGACTGGATTTTTTCGTTAATTTCGAGCCCCGTAGATGCATGCCCAATGTTGACATCCAACACAAATTGTCCAAAGTCTAAGCATTCGCTATCTATTTCCAACAATAACGTCACAAGGGTAAAAGTTAGCGTTATTTGTAGCTTAGGGTAAATGCAGCTGTTCATCTTTACTTGATGAGCAGCATTTGGGAAACACTTTGTTTCCGAGACATGAATGGGACATTTTTCGTGGCACTTATTGAAATCTGCCTGCATCTAATTGAGTTCAATCCTGGACATATCTGCTAAGGAGTCAATGGGGTAATCATTCACCATTAACCCCTTGACGTCCAAACCGGCCTAAACCAGCCAGACTTAGTATTTTACTCTATCTAACGCCAGACGATTTTACCCGGCAATGGGGAACCCCTGGGAGTCAATGGGTTAATAAATCAAGTGAGACATTTTAAGAACCTCAACTAGCAGCAGGCTATTTGCATTTGTTATGGGTCGAGTTGAGGTTAAGACCTTCAAAATGCATGCATTGCCCTGCAAATCCCATGCACGAAACCACTTGACAATGCCACCTTTTATCAATAATAATAATTTAATCACAGCATCTGGTCTGATGATCTCCCTGTTTTGAAAAATGGTACAGTATACCAGCTCATGTCTAAATGAATGATTCACTGATGTTCATGTATCCATTTCCCAGGAAAGAAAAATCTGGGGTTTTTTTTGTTTAATTTAATGGACAAGGTAAAAGATTACATGTAAGATACATGTACCATATTTACCCGCGGATAGGCTGCACCCGGGTATAGGCTGCACCCCAAACTTTCAGTGCTTTTCATGGGAAAAAAAAATAGTGAGGTCATGTACCGGGATAAATAATCAACAACAGCTACCGTAATTTCCGGGCGATTACCCGTGGGTAAGGTGTTAATATTTCCGCAAACAGTTCTTGCAGCAGGTTATAGGAAGGTGCGGGTAATGTGATAATTTTTAAATCTTCCGGTATTATTCATAGTTTTAAAACCGTAGGTAGGGAAAAAATATAAAAGTCATTAATGAAACTGTTCCTAAAAACTGTATTTTGCCTTTTTTATCCTGCTTTAATTGCCTAATAAACTTAAATGCTCTCGATGAAAACCAATGCAAATTGAAAACATATCAACAAATATCGTTGGCAATCAAAATCGTTTATCACGCGTGTGATATTACTTTCTTACTTTGCTAATTTCACAGCAGCGAGCTTCTTTCTTTGTTTAGTTGAAAATAAAATATTATTCACTAACTGGAATAATAAACTCAAAACAAAAGAATAAAAATGTGAAATAGCAGGCTTTAAAGTAATTCACACACAAAAACTGATGCCGAAATGTTCATTTCATGGCACTGCTGCTGCCGCATAATTAATAAGAGGTGATTGTCTGCACGAGTGTAAACAAACATTCACAGACAAAATTTTAAAACTCCAGAACATTTGGCGCTTCGGTAAAATATTCCTAGCAAGCACTGCCTTGAGGTAGAGAGTATTTTCCCATTTCAAGCGATTTCTTAGAGTCAGTAGATCCTGAGATATCGATTTTTTTTAGAACGGATTTTTACAAGCGGTATCGTTGGGGTTGGGGTGCAGGGATGGCGCGATGGTGAGAGGACTCGCCTCCCACCAATGTGGCCCGGGTTCGATTCCCGGACTCGGCGTCATATGTGGGTTGAGTTTGTTGGTTCTCTACTCTGCACCGAGAGGTTTTCTCTGGGCACTCCGGTTTCCCCTCTCCTCAAAAAACCAACATTTGACTTGATTTACTTTCATTGTTCATTTCAGTTTACAGTGTCCCCAATTAGCGCTCCAGCGCTGGAACGACTAGACACTTAAATAAAGTTCCTTTCCTTTTTTCCTTTTTTTCAATGGAAGATCAAAAACAATAGGTGTGAGAACTTACCAATTTCACGCTAAAGGATATTTTGTTAACAAAAACAATGGTTTAGTGTTTAGTTGTATGTGTTGTAAGTTAGTAACAATTGAAAGCGAACATTAAAACTCCAATTTAGTGTATGACCGTGAGATCTCTGGCATATTAATGAGGTATCAAAACGTCTGTACCTGCGTATAAGCCGCAACCCTAATTTCGGTCCCATTTTTCCGGGAAAAAGTGTGGCCTATCCGCGGGTAAATACGGTATGTCTTTGTGTCTACAGAGACTGGAAAAATAAATAATTATGATAATTTTGGTTATGTTAACAAGAATCAAGTTCACTGATGGTATTATTTCATTCCCCCTAGCCCCTAGAGCTAAGCACAGAAAAGATAAAAAGGAGTTGGACTCTGAAAAAAAGTGACCAAATTGAGATGATTTTTAAATAAAAAACACCATAAAATGGAAAGCTGGTATTGAAAAAGTTTCTTAGTAACCTCTGCTTAGGTTGACATGAGTTCTAGGGTGTACATGTACACTGAACCTTCAAGATATTATTAAGTGACTAGATGGAAAAACATCACAGGAGCTACTTCCTCAAGTGAGCCATATTAAAGCCCCAAGCATTGTCATCAAGGCACTCGTTATGCTGCCTTTTTGCAGGAGAAGGGTAATGGCAGGTGGGGAAGAAAAAGAAAAGCATATCCTTCTGAATTCTAGCTTCCTTTTAAACTACATGTAAAATACAGTATATTGCACTTACTGGTACATGTAACTTGATTTAGGTTTCTAGTGACTGAATTTCTGTTTTTCCACAGTGAAGGTGTTGGAAAAAAGGCACATGATACGGGAGAAGAAAACACAGTACGTCACTCGCGAGAAGGAAGTACTGAGCAAACTTAACCATCCATTTTTTGTTAGGCTCTATTTTACATTCCAAGATAAAGAGAAGCTTTGTATCCTTTCATCAGTAAAAAATAATGTGTAAGAGATTCGAAAGTAATATATTTGGGATGTATCACTCTGGTCTTCATCAGCAAAATAAAAAATAGTAAATAATGGTCATTATCTCTAGTTTTTTTGGAAAATTACATCTTCATGCAAATTCTTTGCTCTGAAATATGTTGTACTTACTTTTAATTCTGGTTCCCACGGTGTACTGTTCCTGATATCAGTGATTGAATTTACCACTTACATGTATGTTCATTGGAATTTGAATGTTTGATCTAAATTATAAGGAGACATTGCAGAAGAGTGAAGCTAGCTTTGCATTCACACATGCTGCTGGTTTCACTCTGGCGTTGGCTACTGGTTTGTACTGAATTTGAATCCAACCACTCTTTGTATGGGAGTCAGGATGGCATAGTGGTCACCAACCACGCTTCTCTCCTCTGCAATTATGTGTGGACTCAGTTCCATTCAGTCTCAGGGCGCTTTCCATTTAACAGAACTGACTGGCCAGACTGGGCATTTGGAAGGAATAACTCTACAACACATTCAAATTAACACACTTCGAGGATCATATATACTCCTCCAGAAGAATACGAGGGAATATCATGCAAGTGTTCCTTCAAATGGTTGCATTTTCTTTGCAAAGTGATGGGTCTGGCCAGCCAGTTCTGACAAAAGGAAAGCGCCCTCAACCTGACTAGAGGTTTTCCTCAAGCTTCTTAATAGGAGATTTAAGATTAACTGGTAGGCTCCTGTTCATGTAAGTAGGGGTTGCTGACTTGAAATATGTCTTTCACAGCTCATTGCTGTAATGTGCATTTCACTATTCATTTCACTCTATTCATGTGGAAAGTGCTCAACATAAAAAAACACTTACATTATTAATTAATTTTTTTAAAGTTGTAGTAAGATGGTACATAATACCTTTTTTCAGACTTTCTGGATTGAAGTTTCCTTTTAAGAACTGTTTTCCTTAGCATTTGTTTGTACAGATTTTGGATTAAGCTACGCCAAGAAAGGAGAGCTGCTTCCCTACATTATTAAGGTTCTAGACAATAAAGATACTGTAGCAAGTTAACCGCTCTGTTTTTATGACATTTTACAATAAAGTGGGGTTGTAACAAGTGCTGTAATAAACCTAAAGCGATGCACCTGTAGCATCTCAAAGCACCAAGCTTACCGTGTATGTTAGTATAACATGTTCTATCTCAGGTCAGTGACACAGTTTGTGCCTTATAGTACATTTTTGTGCTCTCATAAGATTACTTGCTGTGTGACCTAAAATGAAGCAATGCATGATAAAAGCTTTTTTATTCCTGTGCTGAACCCTTTGGGATTCTTGCTAAGGTTACACATTAAAAAATAAGAAGTTGAGCTCATTAAGTATTGCAACACTCATTCAAGTGTTTTTTTGTCACTAGCTTGGGTCTTTTGATCTAAATTGCACAAGATTTTATTCAGCTGAAGTTGTGTCAGCCTTAGAACATCTTCATGGATTAGGAATTATTCACAGGTAATATGTAAATAATTTATTATTAATTAATGACTGTGTTTGATCTACTTTGGCCATTTTCTGTTTTTAACTGTCTGCCAACTGTTGCTTCAAACGTAACCGTTGGTAGTAAAAATGGAACCCTGTTGGTTGACTTGAACTTAATAGTCTGCATAGTAATAAGTGCCTTAAACCTACAGCTGTATTGACCCCTCATGTGCCCTATGACGCCCCCATTTGATGAGTTAAAATCGTCTGGCGTTAGACAGAGTAAAAAGGAAATTGGTAGCAACGCTTTGTGTTGGATGTCAAAATTGGGCCTTCATCTAAAAATGTAATTACCATAGGTGCATTAATTTATTTTAATTTATTTTCTGGCCATAAGGCTTTTTTGCAAGGGTTCAAGTTGCTTCATTGGTTGCGATGATCACTTTCACTTGGAATTACATTTTACAGTGCGATGCGCATTACCGTGGCCGCCTAACAAAGTTTTTTTACAAATTGTCCGCCAATTAGGATATGCAAGTTTGATTGACAGTCACGCCTCCTTGCAAAGTTCGCGTAGTTGTAAGTTGAACACCGTTACATGTTGAATTGATGTATTTTCGCATAGTTGCCAAATGTGAAAGTTTGTTGGGTGGCCACAGTTACGCGCATTGCACTGTACATGTACATGTAACTGCTGTTCAAATAATATGAAAATTACAGAATTATAATCTCTTTCACACATACCATACTTCCTTAACCCATTGACTCCCGAATTGCCCCCCATTGACAAGTAAAATTGTCTGGTGTTAGACAGAGCAAAATCTTTGTAGGACCACAGACAATAATCAAGAGCATTACACTACTACTACATGAACTACTTCTACTACCATCACCACCACCACCACCACTATCAACACCATTCCAAACTCTTAAAAGAAAAAACGAGTGATTCAACAGTCTTAAACAGCCATTGAGTATCTCAATCCCTACCCACCTGATTTGTTGGATAATTTTATTGTAATTTCTAAAGCAGCATAATTATACTACATGTAAAAAAAGGGTTTTTTCCTTGTGTCATTTTATTTTAGAGACTTGAAACCAGAAAATATTCTCTTGGATGGAGACATGCACATAAAAATAACTGACTTTGGTACAGCAAAAATCCTCAGTGGAACTGATGTTGACCAGAAAGGTAAACTCATTAAAAGAAACACCATTAATTAAGCTTTTCTTTTCAAACATATGTGCATTGTCGTCAATTAGCAACTTCTTTGTTAGTGGGTATTGTAGTGAATTCAATCCAAACAACCTGTGGTCAGTGCGTCAGCTGACATGTAACACCTTTGCTGTAAACAAAGCAGCATCTTGAAAGCTTTTTTTTTTCAATGTTTCTTTTTTGCAATCACTGGCAGCCATATTGAAATCCTTTAAATTGGCAGTTTCTAATCTCCACCCAGTTAGATTTGTACATGTATGGAGTCTTGAGCAAACTCATGTAGGATGTTTGCATGTTTGCCTTCACTGATAATTTCAAATGGTCAGCACAACTTAAGATAACTTAAGTCTTTTTCAACACTTGCTTTTCATGGAGATAATTTGTCGACCAATGGTTAGCCAATGCATCGGTCAATGTGTTGGCTGGGATCTTATGAATTTGTTACCATTATCTTGTTATTTTATAATTTTTCAAATTGTGGCTGAATTCTGAGCATTAAATAGCGCTCAATGTCTGGGATAGATTTTGCTAAAGACATGAAAGGTGAACATAAGAAATAGCCAAATCTGCAAACATTAGAATTACCATTTTCCATGAACTTTCTTTCACATTGATCTTTGGCTTATTTCTCAAAAGTTCAGAAAACTTTTCAGGCCTGAAAAGCTCTTTTTGAAGGTGCTATCCACTTAATTTGATTAACTAGTCTTTTGACATGTTTTCAAGGAAAACAAAAACCAAAATGATTTTGAAGTTTGATGCCTTAAAAGCTCTTTGTTCTGAAGGTTTACCGGGGATTTCATCTCACCTGAAACGTTTCGGCACGATCGAGAAACAGGCTGCTGGTTTCATAAAACAAAACCTTTAGGAAGTGCTGTCTAATGCAGACAGTAATAAACCAAACATAACTTGAAGATAAAAATGACATATTATCAATGTAAGTAGATTGAAGCAGATTGAAATGTGAAAGCAAGTTCTTTCATCTTGCAGTCTTGAATACTACATCGTCATGATTCATTGGTACTGAAAATTTTACTTTTGCAGGAAGAAATTCATTTGTAGGAACAGCTCAGTATGTGTCACCAGAGCTTCTAACAGACAAAAGAGCAAATAAAAGGTAACAGTTATTCTAAGTTACCATCACTGATTTTTCAAAAAAAAATTAATTTCCAAGTGTTTGGAGTAAGTGACCAACTGCCCTGCCACCCTCCCCCCCCCCCCCCCTCCCTGCTTGATTTTTAAGATTATGGTATGACCTGAAAAGTATATTGCTTTGAGTTAACAAAAGAAGTTATTATTTTTTTCTCTCCTTATCTATCTTTAATGCAGCTCAGATCTTTGGGCATTAGGTTGTATTATTTATCAACTTCTCTCCGGCCTTCCCCCATTTAGAGCAAGGTGAGTATTGCTTTGCATTTTCCCTTGTACCATACCCAGTAAGCTGCGGTTTCTGCTACAAATGTGAGAAAAACCGCTCAGAGTAACTGTTGTTTCTTAGATTGAGCGGCAGTGAAAGCACTGTAGAAATTGGATTTTGGTCTGGCACATTCATAACTGCTATGTGCCTATCACAAATTTTCACATTCATTGTCCTTTTTCACTCCCAGCCCTTACATGTTCCCTCTCTTCTTTCTCTAAGATGTGATGGAAATGATTGCAACCCCTCACAAATCAAATATGCTGTGCATTGAGAATGTGTTGTTGGTGGAAAGAAAGAAAATCTTTTGGAAATTCTCAGTGACATATACCTTCTTTTTGGATATACAAATCTCCACAAATTAATTTGCTTGCTTGTTTTCCTCAACAGTAATGAATATCAGATATTTAAAAAGATAATTGCCTTAGACTATGAATTCCCCAATGGCTTTCCAGAGGTTCCGAAAGATCTGGTCCAGAAGTTATTGGTGAGCATTCTTAGATTACACACTACAGTACCAAGTGCCACCTCTAACCCAACCAAACTTACTCTTCTTTCAAGAATTTATTTCATATAAGAAAAAGGTCCTTCCGAGCTATTTGAAAGGTGCTAGCCTTAAAAACAACCTGGACCCAAACCTTAGGACCTGGACCCTAAACCTGGTCTGCAGTGAAGATGTAGTTTGTTAGTAGGTCTAAAAAGTTCTGTTTTACTAAAAATCCATGGTTACTTGTGGGTTAAGGTTGAGGTGATTTTAAACTAGGTGCATTACGTGCAATAACTGACAGAACACATCGACTAGATGGTAAAAATAACTATTATGGCAGCCATGTGAGTTACGACAAAGTCCCAGATATGGCGTGTTTGGGATACAGTACATGTATAGGTGTAGTAGAATATACTATGCCGATAATATATAGATGTAGCCAAGCTTAAAAGTGTTGCTCCTGGGTTATTTATTCTTACAATAAGTTGACCTGGCTTGAGCCTGTGATCCAATCAAAACCCAGTACTTGTTCAGCAGTCAACTTAAAAATAACACCTGACCTCGGTGAGCCCTAAACTTGAGCCCACGATATGGTCACTTGATACTGGTCACATTGGCATACATGGAGGGGTGGACGGTCGTACAGTGACCAAAACCAAATTTTCTCGCAAAGATGGGTTACCATATTTTCTTACCCATGGTGCTCTGCTATTATCACTACCACTCTGACATATGAAGAACGCGTGACGTGATTAGCATTATAATAACATCTCCCTTTTTCTTCCATTATAATTTTTAATTTGTATTTTTAAGGTGCTTGATCCAACAAAGAGACTTGGCTGTGATGAATGTGGAGGATTTTCATCTTTGAAGAGCCATAATTTCTATGACGGTATTTTTTTGCCATGTCTAACAAAGTGTCATATTCTACCCTGGGTATTGTTGTTAATGATATGGTAATAAGATATGGAGAATCGCTCTGGCCTGAGACAATCCCAAGACCAGGCAAAGATGGGAGCTTTGGGGATCAATCCCGACTTACTCTATTGGGTGGGGATTTTGCCAAACTCTTCCCTTTTGCAGCCTTGAGTAGAGTGTTGAGGGAGGGGGAGCACATGTAACCATATACCCCAGGGTGTTAATTGCTAAATTATGCAAATCGAGTTTGCATGGCTACAGTATATACTTTGAGCAATATATACACTGTATTAAAATTCAGTCCTAAACAAGATATCATCTTGAGGCTCTGAGGGCTGAATTCTATTATATCGAAAGTAGTCTATTAGGAAATGGCGAGGAAGCCAAAGTAACTATGAAGCTTATACCACTTGGGCCTTACTTTTGTAAATTATGTAATAAAATACGGAGATCTACGTCGCTAGAAATGACGGTTCCGAAGTGAAAGAAGTATAGGAATTGAAATAAGATAAGTCTTAACAAGGAGAGGATAGAAAATATGATGTAGTAATTAAGTAAAGCGATAATTTTCAGCTTGACATAGCAGCACGCTTTGTGTTGATGGGCAGGTCCTTTCATTTGAGGGTTCGAACAAATCCAGGGAGGGTGATACTGGTCTGTTAGTAGGGAAACCCCAGCTTAGCCTACCCCCTCCCACATTTGTGTAAGTCCACTAGAAAACTCTACGCACGGACACCTAGAAAACATTCACTTGATATGTCACGCGAACTACATGTACGTATCTAAAGAGGCCAGCTTCAGTTATGGAAAGTTTTTTTTCTGGGAGTTAAACTCTATCTCAACTTAAGATTATAATAGTTGAATCAAAAACAGTTTTTCCTTTTCTAGGAACTGATTGGGAGAATCTTCCAAACACAACACCTCCCGATCTGCTTCCTTATCTGCCGTCTACATGCACCGACCAAGAAGGATTGCGCAGTAAATACAGGGTAAAAACAGAAAAAACAAACTGATAAACAAAGAACCAAGCATTTAACCAGACGCTTAGTAGCCCACAAGTTAACTTGCCCATCGTATAATTCGCCTACATCGAAGTTAACTCACCTACACTTGTGGAAGAATTAACTTCATTAGAGAGATTAAGCATGACGTTTACGGCCAACGGCAAACGGGAAACGGCAGGCTCCTGCTTGTCATAAAAGCGTGAAAATTATCTCATTTTAACTTGTCTCGTTCCTTTGAGAAGTTGCTTGATATATGGAGCGAACAGGACAGAAATGAGCTAATATCAAGCAGGGTTCTTCCATCTTTGGCAAAACCCTAATTTCACTCCGACGTTTGCCGTTTGGCGTAAACGTCATGCTTAATCTCTCTATTGTTGGCGAATTAACGTGTGGGCGAAGCGACCGACACAAGCAAAGACTCTTGAAGGCTGTTTACAGGAACATCCAAGAATGAGGATCATCTAAGAACACTGCAGTTCTTGTTTTAAAGAGGGCAATGTGACGCTGTTGCAAAGTAAAAGTAAAAAAAAAGATTCGTATTAAAAGAGAGAAAAAAAAAATGCTACAGTTTCATTGCCAAGAGTCAAACAAATGCACTCCAGGTATATTTGTCGTATGTAGCTAACGATGATAAAGATGGAAATTTGAAAAAAAAAATTGACAAATTCCTCTTAAATGTGCACTCGGTGGTTTCCAGAAATAGCCATCAATTTAATATGTGTGGATCATCCTTTTCAAAATCACTTAATATGTTCCCCTTGGTCTGTCAGAAACATCGTACTTGTGAGCTACAGCCGGGCTAAGTCTTGGGTTAAAGTCAGCATCGACTGATAAACGTTTAAACTGCCGTGACTCTACGCCCTTATGCATCCACTTAACATAAAGAAACGACACATACATGCAGTATCGGTGTTTATCGCTTACTTGGCCTAAAGCAAGAGATTTTAAAGTTAGTAGTAGTTCACTTAAATTGTCCCTAAACTAAATCGCAATGTTTGCGCCGTAACAGTTCAGGGACTGTCATTTTGGTCATTTTAGGTCAGCCTTCACGACAGTGACGAAGAGTTCGACGACTTTGATGAACAACTACTAAAAAAAGTCGGCCTAACTGATGACGACACTAAACCAACGGGCGGAAAAAATATTTTGCCACTCACAGATAGCGAAAGGGAAAACAGATTATCCAAACAAGAACGAGAGTCGCAATGGTAAGGGGTTTTTCGTCTTTAAAATGTCCTTTGGATATGTTACGTTTTAATATAAACATGTTGAGATAAACGCAATTTTTGACCCCAACCTCCAGTACAGTCCCACTATATTTCAGTGGCTTTAATAAAAGTTCTATAAAGGGGACAATTTCACGGTTTTGCGCATGTCCAAGCTTTGGCGCTGGCAGTGGTCAATTTTATGGTTTCTTACTGAACCAGATGATGTTCATCAATCACAGAGAGTATTAAAGCAAATACACTGAATGACTGAGGCCCAAATTTGGTGGAAGATACTGCGGGCTTACACAGAAAATATCAAATTGAATTTTGACCATCGAATTTATTGTCCGGGTCGAACTTTTTATTCTACGCACGAGTTGTCATAAGGCACGAGTTATCTATTCGTATGCAGTAGTTCACAACACTAGGGAAATGATTGCAAAAGTAATTCCAATGAGTAATTCCACTTCTATGGCATTGTTTCCATTTCCTGCATCGGTGCTTTCGATTGTTTCAATAACAATGGAATTAAATGGCTGACGTGACAGTTTGCCCGTGCGCAGACATGAAGCCCTCCTTTAATTATAGTGTCCTTGTTACAACTTGTTTTTATGCATAATCTATTCTTGTCTGTTTTTCTTCCATTATTGTCACAGCCAATCGTTAACATTCCTTCCGATAGGTACAACTTGACACCTTTTTCCCTACTTGCAAAATCACTTCGAGGAATGTGCCACACAATGGCTTTCTCGGAAGTGGAAAAAACGCAAAGTCTCGTTCGATCTTTTTGCGAAAACAACAAATAGCTCGATCGTTAACATCGCGTACATCATCTGTTGTCGGTTAAAATATAACCGCAATCAACTACATATTCAGACAAACTATCACACACTATAATAATAATAATAATAATAATAATAATAATAATAATAATAATAATAATTATTATTATTATTATTATTATTATTATTATTATTATTATTATTATTATTATTATTATTATTATTGTAACTTCCGTAAAGAATAGCCTCGGTCTTTTTTCCCTTTGTTTAGGCATCAGTTCGTTGAAAATAATCTCATTCTCAAGACGGGCGTAGTCGACAAACGAAAGGTCAGTGATATTTGCCTCTGGGTTACTTAAAGTGGTACCCGCGATCAAGGTACCAGTTTTCGATTGGACTTGCATGCGGTGCCGCGAGTTCGAATCCTGCATTATGGGGTGGGGAAAATAGTATATCAGAGAATTTTAAACCCGCTCGTACCAATTTCTTTTTAGGTTACTTCTTCCACATAGTTCGACATGAACGAGATAGAATAATAGTGCAAAGTTCGTCAACATCGTCGTAGATCTTAAAGTCCCTGAGCGTACAATCTTGGACAAAACTCCTTGGGAAAATGTGACGCTCTAATTTGTGTGTGTGATGAAGATTAAATTCTTCCTACTTTCCCCCCTCCCCCCATTCCAATGTTGGGTAAAAAACGGCTCCCCCGTTCCAATGTTGGTTAAAAAAGAGCTCCCCCCGTTCCAATGTTCGTTTAAAAAAAAAACGGCCAAAGGCTTGCACAGTATTTTGCATCACATTATCAACAGTGGTATTGGTTTGGGGGGAGGGGAGGGGGGAAGGACCAATATACTTTGTGTGTCCATGTCAAATGATTCTTAAACACGAAGATGCACTATCAAGCGCGCACATGCAAATGATTTGTCAATCAACCGTGGACGCAACCGAGCTCTTTGATAATTTGTACAATAAAAAAGCCCCTTATGGCCGTTTCTTAGTCCCCAGTTCCTTTTTCTCGCGCTAGAAATATCTCCCAGGGCCTCCGTCTCTGTGTTGCAGTTTGTTGATCACCATCTTGGATAATTGATCAGTAGAGCT
>OX421452.1:13092484-13094984 GCA_949126865.1 Montipora capitata | reverse complement strand
GTTTTCTTCGTTCACACGGTTAGTTACATGTACATTCATTGCCCGACTGGCTTAGTGCTGAAGCTCCAGTCAAACATAAAATGTTTAATGACCAAACATGTTGTCGTTTGGCTACTTTGTGTGATGCTGTTTGATCTTGTTTGGTACAATTTGAAATCTATCAAACATATAATCAAACAGCATCAAACATCGCTGTTGTTCTCGTGTTTGATGTGCGGTGTTTGGTTCGTTTGGCCGGCTTCACCAAGCATGTTTGACGCGCGCAAGGGTATTTTGATGCAGGTTTTGGCCATACGCATCCAAGATGCCCGAAATCCTTTTCCAATTCAGCTGTTGGGAGCGTGTTTGATGGCTTGTTTGATAGCGTTTGGCCACGTCATCAAACACGGGGAAAGTTTGGTTACCAAACATTTTTCGTTTGACCGGAGCATAAGGTTCGTACCACTTTGCAAGGAGTCTCGAGTTCCACTAACAGACAGTTTTTTAGAAATCAATTTTTAAGTGGGTTTTAAGGTAACTATAATCATGTGTATCATCTTTATGTCATCATGACATATAGAGGATATTACATGGCCGTGCGGGGATACGAATTTTATCTTCGAGTGCTGAAAGTATCTCTCACGAGTGAGCGAAGCGAACGAGTGAGAGATTTTTTCAGCACTTTGCGCATGTCGCTTGCTTCAGTAAGCTTCCAATTAAGGATGTTCGCGCCCAAAACGTTCCCACTTACAGATTTTTTTAAAACTTGCCACGCAGAAAGGTAATGATCTACTTTTGCCAAAAAGGCAAAAAAAATGGGGGGTCACCGTGCTCGTTTTCGAGATCATGAGGTGCACTTTTAGAAGATTGCGTTATTTTAAGGCGATCTTAGCTTACAACTGTCAGCCAATCTCGACCCCAGAGCTCTTCTCTTGACTGAGGGAGAGAAGAGCTCTGGGGAACCCTGAAACAAACTGTCTTTTCATTGGTTTTCATGAAGAACAATCAAAAGCGTCTCTAATTGGTGCATTCATGTTAGCACGACGAGTGAGCAGGCGCCGTAAGGTTCAAATAGCCAATTTTTGGCTACAAGAACCCCACGGCGCATTCTCTCCTAGATAGAGTTTCCCAGAGCCTTGGGTCGATCCAAGGCTCTGGTGCAATAAAAAAGCTACATTAGTGAAATTTAGATCAAGTAAACGTACTCAATTCAACATGACTAATACAACTAAATTAACCTTTGCAGCTGATGTCTTTTTCTAAGGTGAAATAGACCTTGAAAAACGATGCATATTAGTCTAAGAAAGAAAACTTCGGTCGCACGAGAACATAAAATGCGAAATATTTGTAACTTCTCAAGCACAGATTTTTTTTGTTTTTTTTAAAATGGACAAAATCAGAAAAGGAAGTGATCTACGGAAAGAAAAATAGGGGTCACCGAGCATTCAAGAGAGTAAAATCGCTGCGAAGTTCTCAAAGCGATGGTATATTCGCACTGTCACGTCATTGCGTGACATTTCCGAGAAGACCTGGGTCCACAGCTATCCCATGATACCACACGCTTTCACGCTCCATTCTTGTGGAAAATGTTTGCGCCTTTAGCATCGTGTTTACCTTCGTGGTCTGCGATGTATGACGTGTGCGTGACATGCGCGAAAAAATGCGTAGTAGCAATGGGGGCGAACGTCCTTAGGGTGTAAATACACATTCCC
This sequence comes from Montipora capitata, assembly GCA_949126865.1. Classification (NCBI taxonomy): domain Eukaryota; kingdom Metazoa; phylum Cnidaria; class Anthozoa; order Scleractinia; family Acroporidae; genus Montipora; species Montipora capitata. The sequence continues at coordinate 13,093,293 of OX421452.1, read as the reverse complement.
CGTCAAAAGTAACTTTTCTGTTCTCATTTTTTTCCTCAGCCAAAACGTGTTTATTACTTGGAGGATCATACAGGGTATGCCATGGAATGGGTGAAAAAGATCGAGGAAGTGCATCGAGCGTACTTTGGAGATACGACGAGGTTTTGAAACACAAGCGAAACAACTTGATCCGTGACACAGGGTGCTTTTCAAATGGCTAGCTGAAATGCTAACCTCCTTGCCTTTTTTAGCCTTTTTTTCTAATTATAGTAACACGGCAGTAAGAGAATGCATAAAAAATAGGACAGACTGTACCGCTTTTTATATCTCTTGCTGTCGAGGGGCCTTTTAGTTTTTAGGAAGGCTGAGGTTAGGTGGACTAGGAAATGGCATGATGAACTGAAAGTACAGTCCCTTCTTTTACGCTTTGCGCCGTTGCGGATGTTTTGAGCCGGGAAAAGCAATGATTACTCCAAAGCCAGGGACTTTTCCTATTTAGCGTCATTTTCAAAATAGGACAATATTATAAGTAATTACCGTCACAAAAATTTTGCACTTCACTTTATTAACGGTTGGAGGGCCTAACAGTAAGTTACAACCCGTGTAGAACTTTACCCTCAGATCATAAGTGAAACTGGATAAGTGGATAAACTAGGTATCAAGTATTTACATTATCTTTGATATTCCGGAATTGAGAGAGGAAAAAACCATGAAACTCTGTGGGCCGTACTGAAGAATCCGTCGTTTTTACATCACGTCACGGCTAAAGAAAGAACTGCAGCCATGTTGCTTTCCCAAACCAACCACGTTGCTAGGTTCTTTCAGCCCCC
>OX421452.1:13074984-13087484 GCA_949126865.1 Montipora capitata | reverse complement strand
CGGGAGTTAACAGTAAAAGTCAAGCCAAAAGATTAATGACTATCGTAAAAACACTAAAGTATCTGCAGTCTCTGACTTCTATGAATCAAGAGGAAGGTCATGATGTTCTGTCAAAATGAAAACATTGATGTCGTGCTAGGCAACCACAAAAGTACACGTGATAACCTGGTGTCAAGGTTCTTGTTTACATTGGATGAACTACAGCTTGGAAGAATGAAAAAAGGTTATGTCGATGATTATTTTTAGAGCCTAAACTTCAGACCACATTTTCTGGAAATCATTGAACAATGTTGCTCTAACAATTCGCCCACCCTCCCCTACCCATCGCCGGTGCTCGCATCAAACCTTCCCAGCAATGAAAAAAAAAAAATGCAGCTCTATGAACTGTACTCTGCCACTGACAATAAAGGCCGAATGGTATGTAGCAAAATACATGGCAACTTTTTAATTACGTGCGATGCCTAAGGCCGACCGAGTTTAAAATTCGCTTGAGTGTCGTTTTCATCGTAGTGAGATACGGAAATTAGCCACGTGCCTGTCGCAAAGCTCTTACCTCGAGGAAGAGTGAATTAGATAAGAGTGTTGTTATGGCATGGGTGGGCTCCACAGGACAGTCAAAAATGAGTCTATTTTTAGAATACGTCCCTGAAAAAAAAAAACATGGCAGAAGCAGTCACGCGTGACATGTCTTTTTCTGATTGGTTAAAATTGAAGGCCCTTTGTTTGTTTCGCGCGCAAAGTGCATCTTGAAAGAAATCCATTTGTGACTGTACTGGGCAAGACGCGCCGCAAAATGATAGATCAACACTCTTATCTAATTCATTCTTGGCTTGAGACATGCATGCTTCTTTTTATTTTCGTGCGAAAGGTAATCGGAAAACCACACACAGACTTCCCAACACATTCACCTCTTCCCCTCTTCGAATTACTGCGTGCGCAGACTGAATTCACAGAAGAAAGTATCCCTCATATGATCTTCGTCTGCTCTAAGAGCTACAATAGCAACCTAAGCCTCCTTTGAAATCGATTTTGTCAAATTACACTTCTTGCCTTCATTTCCGTTTTCCCCTGAAAATAAATGGTTCTAATATTGCTTTTATTTTATTTTATACATTGCTTTTATTGAAAATAAGATTGACTCATGGCAACACTTTAAGTCGGTTAACGTGGTAAGAAAACTAAAACGTCACAGAAATGGAAAAGGAAAAAAATGCTTTGTTCCTGAAGTTATTAAGTACCTTAAATTTATCTGGCTTTTGTGATTGACATTTTCGCTATGTGTGACCTGAAGGTTGAAGAAGTGATTGGCTAGTCCCTAGTTCCCATGAATATTTTGGAAGTCGCCGAGGAAATGTTCTATTCAATCACGCTTAACCTTCCTTAGCGCTTTTACCACGTCCCTTGTGACTCTCAGTTGCAGTAATGAAGAAGTTCCCTCAGTTGGCTTCAGGGATCAGTAACATTTGGGCAACCAACAAACGGCAGCATTCCACGTAAACGCCATCAAGCGTCTTGTTGACGTTACATTCTCCCCATGTCGTGCGCGGCCAAGATAGTTGACTTTAATACGACTTTCTGTCAAAATGGCGCGTGTAGCAGCTGTTAATCAGCTTATTTCAAAAGTCCATGAATGGTTGATGAAGACGATAACAAATCAGATCTCCACGACTTTTGAGAACTCGGTGGTTGTGAAGGATAGTTTTAAGCAGCTGACGCCAACAGAGAGGATCTTTTGGGTCTTTTACACGCTCATTGTTCTTTCCGAGGGCATATTCAAATTTACTGGAACTTTACAGGTTGAATCGGCATACCATTTAGCGAAACAATTACCAGAGTCATGGGGAACAAAACAGGTGTTTGAAGCGTCTGTTTAATTTTAAAATCGCAAAGTAATTCATCAAGAACAGTTGTACTCTGCTGGAGGTCGATCAATTCAATTTATGCTGAGTCAAAGATCATATGCCTTTAAATTAAGCATCTGGTCAAATGCTCAAGAGATTTCATCAGCATTTGGCGATATCATTTTTCATCGATTCAGCTTGTTTTAATAGACAACAGAAAAGAGATAGGAGCTGTGATTTCCAAGAAACGATCAAGTCAATCTGACAACAAGTTTTAAAAGCCCTCGATTGAAGAGTTATTACATAACGTTTCGTTAAACGTTGCACTCGAAATGGCTACTTCAGCCGGCACAACCCCGCTTATAGGATCGAATGATGATGATCTCGAAGGCGATCCAGACACAGAGGGGCTCGGTGCGGCTGAAAACGTTAGCGACAACTCATGTGACAACGAGGTTCCAGGGAAACAGCCGTTGTCGATAAAACGTAGGATTGCCTTGGTTGGCGCTCTTCTACTTTGCGTGTTCACTGTCTTCGCGTTTGCATTTCTGCTTCCTTGTCATAAACAGCGGTGCCAGAAAGTTCCAGTTTGTCCTGGCAAAGGAGACTTGAAGTCGATTAACTGGACTGCTAATTTTAGCGGGATTATCCCAGGTCTTCTCTCCTTGGCAGACACTACCGGCTATGGTGGTGCAGACATTTTAGTTGAGTTCAACATTAAGGAAGACGAATTTGATAATTCCTCGTTTTTAAGCGAGATTTGTAAGGATAAAATTTGTCGTGGTAGTGGTGTTCTAGCCATCGATGGCTCCTGTGGCACCAGATTGTGGATTTTTAATAATAACTTCTCCTTTGGTCTTATGGACTGTGAGAGGATTGCTGGAGGAACAGATATTAATGACCGGCATTGCTTGTTGCTGGAAGAGAAGGTCAAAGTTGTCCTTCTTAATATTAATAATGGAACAACAAAATGGAAGTCGGAATCAAAGGCCAACCAAAGGATATCTGCATTTAAATATGTCAATGATATAGACAACGATGGTGTTAGAGATGTTGTGTTTGTGAATGAGCGAGGTGGTCGTGGCAATGAGGGTAATATCAACTTGCTTTCAGGGAAAACTGGGAAAGCTGTTGGTCGCTCCCTCCCTTTACCAGAAGGTGATGGTGGAAGTAACATCCTTGCTGTTCATACTTTGTCAAATGCAGAACAGTTTGTGATAATTGGCTCAAAGTCAGCAAAGAAGAACAGAACGTCATTGTGGGCTATATCAGTCCGTTATCTTTTACACAAGGTTAGAAATGGAACCAAAGTGATACCAGGCATACCTTGGGGGAAGCGTCATCCAGACACAGTCACTGGCTTCATTTCCATTTTCAAAGAATCTCTGATCCTAGGGCAACCACTCCTGACTGATCTTGATTCTGATGGTGAGAAAGACATTGTCTTTTTGGAAGAGAGGAATGGACTTTCCCTTAGGGCTATGAATGGAAATAATCTAGGAGTTTTATGGAATATCACTGTACCATCAGCTGTTTCCATTGACAAGTAAGTGTGGTGTTTATTTTTCAAATATTGTCACTCAATCTACGTTTCCACATGGTCTTGTCTATCATAGTGAACAGGAGGTCTTGACCTTTACACTGGTATAGTGGGAGATGGTGTCATGGAAGGTGAGTTTCCTTCCCTTTGGCACCTTTCATAGGAAGAGGTCTGATATAATCGTTTTCTTTTTCCCAGAAAACATATCAAACAACCAGAGCTCTACATAGAGGCAGCTTAAATGCTAGTCATTTGAGGGTCATAATTTCTACCCCAGCCAAGATCAGCACCAGACCCAAGTTGTTTAAAAGGTGGATGAAGCTATCCACCGGATAAATCACTATTTATTGGATAGTGCAATTGTTTTCACTATGACTTACCCACTGGATAGTCTTCATTATTATTATTATTATTATTATTTTATAATAATAATAATAATATAATTATTTTACTTTTCAGGTTATTCCAAGTACAACACTCTGCTGAAGGAAATTCCACAGATGTTGCTCTGTTGGTTAAACATGGAAACCATTCCTGTTCACTTATGGTCATTGCTGGACTAACAGGAAAGACCAGGTGGTCTTTTGAGAGTAGTACTGGTTTCCCTGTCGCTCCAGTACCTGTGCAAGGACTGTCGGGTGTAAAGCAAGCTTTTGTGTTGTGGCTTTCAAAAGCAGAGGCTATGAGGTTATTCCCTAGGTCAAGGAAATCCAGGGAAATTCAGCCTGGCAGTCCTCAAGACCAAAATGCCAAAGGACATACAGCCACAAAAACTAGAAAACGTTTATCCTCTATCTTGAGAAAGGAAGACAGAGATAAACGTCTTACAAGCACTGGTATGCATTTGAAATCTAATCCAGAACAGTTCTCTCACCACAACAATGATGATAATCGTTCAGAAAAGAGCAAAGATGATGACAATGACTTGAATAATGATATTGATTTCAGCTCTTACCGTGACGAAGTTGCTGGCATTTTGGTTAGGAAATTTGATCTTGACCTTGATGGAGAAATTGAGAGGAAAGGTACCAGTGATTCTCTTGTTGCCATGCAAGAAGCTCTTGATGCATGGGATGAAAAGATCAAAACTGGGAAAGCATTACTGTTCCCAAGGAATGAGTACATTCAAGATCCAAGGATGGGTTCTAACAAGGAATCCTTTTATGATCCAAAGAACTCTTTCCATTTTTTGCACAATGCTGGTATAATTAGTCAGCAGACATGGGAGAGGAAAAGACAATCGAGTAAGCACGACTACCGTGATCTTGCACAGGAACTCCGAGATTTGGCAAACCAAAAACAAGATGAGGATCTAGCTTTGGGTGTTAAAAAGGAGGATGAAACTACATATGTGCAAAGTGGAGGCAAGGGTTTAAGAAAGAGAAATGGCAAACTAGATAGCTTGATCAAGAGTGAAAATGCAGATCATAAATCTTCCCTCAGCAGTCAGGAGGAAGAGTTGCTTAGCAGTATGAGCATTCAAAAGAAAAGTGAAATGTTATCCAATGGCAGGCAAGGGCAGAAAAATTTAGGCTCCAGAAGTAGAGGAGACTTCAAAATCAGGGAAATGACCTTAGGACAGGAGAGTCTAATTGCCTCCAAAGAAACTGTTAGAGAAAGTGCACAAGATATTCTCCAAAGACTGTCTGCAAATAACATGCTCAAAAAGAAGAAGATCCCTTTCGAGAATGACAGGCAGGATAATTTAAATGTGGGACCAGCTGAGAAGCCCTCCTTCCATAAGAGGTCTGTTGGGTCCTCGCAACCAGGATCACCGTGTATCAAAAGTTCAAATGATGATGCTGATTCATATGTGGCTGTGCTGTTGATTAAGGATGCTGAAGGAAGACAGCATCTTGCTGAAATTACTGAAGAAAGACCTCTTTACTTGGGTGAGTGTCAAATATAGAATTATTTAACCTATTGATTCTGGAACTGCCCCCTATTGATGAGTAAAATATTAATTGTCTGGCATTAGACAGAGTAAAATCTCTCAAGTCTCATTCCTTGGAGACAATGGGTTAAAGGGGTAAAGTAAAAGAAAAAAGCGACCACATTTAATGTCGATAACTTGTAACAGTAATTGAACTGACAAACCTGAGGTGGATGGTGCACTTATTTTACTCCCCCCTCTCCACCAGTGCTCTGTTTTAAAGGTATTAAAGCTACTTGAGCTACACTGAAAGGAAAGAAGTCGAAACAAGGATGTGAGATCCAGGGATCGAACACAGGACCTTTCACACCAAGGCCGTGCACTAACCGACTGTGCCACAGTCTTTTCCTCTCCCATGTCTGCTATACCACTGTGTAGATGTAAGCTGTGCTCCAAGGTCACACATGGACGGTATAGCGGCAACCAGAGGCGCCATAGTGTGCTTTCGGTTTGACCTTGTTGAGCTGCGTTGTTGCTGTTGAGTTGCGACGGCCATTAGCTGTGACAATTATTGTTAATTATTATTATTATTATTTAATTATTATTATTAGAGCGATTTTCAATTAAGTGTTGTAAAACCAAAACCAAGGTAATTACTTTAGCCGATCAGAAAGGACGGAGACAATCCAGTAAACCAATCAAAACTCAAAGTAATTACACGTAGCCAACACAAAGCACGGGAAAATGTGCACGCGCGAGCCATGATTGGTTTTGGTTTCACTTCTGATTGGTTGAAAAAGTGGCGCGAGAACTTTTAACCAATCACTGAGTGAACTAATCATAAACCAAAGCAATTTGCTAATTACTTTTGACACAATTGAAAACCACTCTAAAATGAGCAGTAACTGTAAGACCATAGACCCATCTTAAATTTCAAGATTACACAATGTCAGACCCTTTAATGCAAAAAATCCTTCTGCCTTAACATACTGCCGTTGAGTTTTTGCAGAAGCAAATGACCATGAAGTGTGTAACTTGCAACTCTTTTCCTTGGAACAAAGCTGGGGATTTTAGGACAGCAATTTTATGCCCAAATATGGACATAAATAAGATCGAAGCTGCAGGTGTGGGAAAATGCGCGAGCTACGTTACATCCAAATAAAGGAAATTTTTAAACTTAAAAACCCCAGCCCTGAACCAGAGTTAATGAAGGTCATGAGCTTCTGGTTTTTGGAATGTGGGTAAACATGAATAAAAGACAAAAATGCAGTTTTTCTATAAATGAAGGACCCTCATTAAATATTAACTTAAAACGTGCCATGTCAACCAGGCCTACTTTGAAATAACCCCCAAACACACTGGCATTGAAAGTGAAGTTTGAAATCTCTCAAATGCAGTTTGCCATGTTAGAGGCTCAACACAAATTTATCAACAGACACCTTCCTTAAACTTATTTACTGGATGAAATAGTGCAGTGAAGTGGGGTTTCTTTAATTCCTACTGAAATGCACTCAATACCTTTCAAGATCTCAAAGCTACGCAAGTGTGCATGTCAGTGTATTGACAAAACATCCCTGGTTGCGCACATCCCGTAATGTTGAAGTAACTCTAGTATTTATACGGCAAGCATTTTGACACCATAAAAAAATTTTCATTACAGATGCAGAAGAATACGAAAGATTGTTCATTGCAAGACCAAGCTCATGTTTACGACTAATACCCAGTCTCCAGTCTGAACCTGTGCTAAGAGATACTGAGGAGGGCCTGGATCTGGTATACACTGTCACCTTGGTTTCAGAAGGAAATTCTCACCATGTTGGAAAAGTTAGGAAAATGACCATGTCACAAGTTTTTCAAAACCTGGAAGGCTTAAAAACTGTGATTTCCAAGAAACAAATATCAAAAAGGGAAAATGATTATTCTATTAGCTTCCCAAGAATTAATTAATGGCAGTGAAATCCTATTGTTCTTCATCAATAACATTTTAAATTTTATAATTAATAAAAATTTCCTGATCAAGATGAATATTTTATTTATTGCAGCCAAAAAATGGCAATGACATATTTCATTATAATTTCTTGTGACGTTGGTGCCGATGATCAATAAAGGTTCTAAATGTGACACAAGATAGCTGTCTCACCGGAATGATGAGCTTTGTTAAATGAATGGTATCTCAGACATGCACTTAACCCTGTACTTCCTAAGGCTGACACTTAGAGATTTTCCGAATAAAAACACTCTGAAAGCTGTCCCCTTTTATGTTGTAATTGGAGAGTTTGAATTTGAATCCCACAAGAGTTTGAATCCCACAGAGTTTGAATCCCACAAGAGTTTGGAAGGTAGCAGTATGTTACAACATTTCAATAAGGTTACTAGTATTGGTGGCTTCTGGCCACTCAATCCTTTACAGTAAACATGAAGAAGTAGCATATCTCCCTCCTGATTTTCGTTCAAATTCATCTAATCATGGCAAAAAGGCATATAAATAAATGGAATAAAAGGTGAATTGAAAATACTATTTTGACTTCATTTGATTTGGCCCTGTCAATAGGTTAAGTAAAAAATGGCCCAACTTTCTAATACAATTGGATAACAGATGGGATCTTGCTTTAATGCAGCAACTTTAAAAGCAAAGAATTTTTGGGCAAATAAAATTCATGACAACTGAAGACTTTCTATGACAGTGCTTCTTTAACCCAAAACCAATGATTTCTTCTGTTGTGCATCAGATTACAATTCACTTTGTTTGACTTAACAAACAAACAAACGACACAACTGGTTGATTATTGCACTCAAAATACCAGGCTATGCATACCCAATATCGAATAACCAGTGAAGCTCAACAAAATGTACTGATCTGAGAATCACAACACTTTTGAAGTATCAACCAAAATACCACCAGTAGACCTTCCAACCACAATAAACAAATGCAGATCCTGCTATCAAGTTCTGAAGTCTTTTGCGATATTTATCATCTTTTCTGACAAGGACAATCGGTGATGACGAGGTTAAACTTCCCAAAGGTAGCTTTGCAAGTTTTTTAGTGTCATATTCAACTTGATACTGACAGCATGGATCAAACTGCCACGAAATGCCATACAGTACTGCACACAAAAAGCTTACACCTCCACAACCAAAACTAACAGGTTCCTTGAGAACTTTAGGTAGTATCCAAGGGCTTAAAAAGCAGCCAAGTCCCGCAATAACTGCAGTCTTGTGTAAACAATTCCCAACTTGAATCCAGCGAGCAGTTTCCTCTCCGATTGCAGTAGGTTCAATTACAATCATTCCACACTGGGATTCTAGTGCTCTCTCTAAATCTGCCTCAAACTGTTCATGTGCATCCTCTGAATCATAAATTTCATGGATGATAACACAGCCTCCCTCACAGACATCTTCACTAAAAGAAAATGCAAGAAATTGTAAGTTAATTCTTAATTTAATGCCTAGATGTTGGAGGCTGTGGGGTTAAACAGCCTGACCAACTGTTGAAGCCTCATAGAAGAGAGCACTGCCTGTTTATTGAAAAATCAGCAAAATGGTACATAATTTAGTCTTCTAGCCTATGAAGAAAAAGATTTTAGGCCCCATTTCACAACACCTTTCCCAACAAACAACATTTTATTAATTTTTGGGTATCTTAATCCAGTATCATTCCTTCATGTATTAAAGTATTTTTCATGTCCATTTGAATATAAGGATGATGATGATATTAATTTAATGTCACACACAATGGAAGACGCAGTATTAGTGGGAGGAAAAAGGCAGGGGATAGAGTGTCGTCCAGGACCCAAGTGCCGCCTGCCACTGCGAGGCCAGTCACTGGGGCTAGGCTTGTGTCAGCGAGTGGCATACTGGCCGTGCACAGAGCACAGCTGCCCTGAGTAGCATGTACCCATGCCAATCTCCTAGAAGGTTGGGCCAGCAAGGGGAAGTGGATGTGCCACCGTTTCTCACCCAAGCTAGGGCGACACCGCCATCGCTTCAGTGTGGGAATGAAGGGTTGGCGCCGTCAAAACTTATCCCTAAACTAAAAAAATATAAAATGCAAGCACAAGTCCTTCATCAACCCATTGACTCCTGGGGGTGAGAATTAACAGATTTTACTCTGCCTAACGCCAGACGATTTTCCTTGACAACTGGGGGCATCTTACCGCACCTGGGCCCCGTTGTTCAAAAGCTGATTAACACTCATCCCAGATTAAAAATTAACCAAGGAGTTTATTTCTCTACTTTCAAGTGCTGTTCAACGCTGATATTCCGCAAAACTTTACATTAGAAGAAGTCAATCTTGAAAAACAAAAATAAGCAAAAGAAACTCTTGCCAAAAAGTTAAAACTTGAAACAAAAGTTTACGCTCATCCTGGATTAAGTTAATCCGGTTTCGAACAACCGGGCCACGAGGGGTCAACTGGGTTAATAATTAAGAAAAATGTTTAATAATTCATTATTAAGAGGATTGCATATCAAATCAAATCTTGAAAATTAACCCATTCACATCTCAAATGCCCTAGGGCGGCCCCATTGACAAGTAAAATTGTCTGACGTTACACAGAGTAAAATCTATTAAGTGTCACTCTCAGGGGTAAATGGGTCTAAATATATTAAGCACACTATGTGGTGTATCATCAAATTATCCACAATTAATTTGTCTCTGCTCATGATCCAAGAAGCAAATGCATTATAAATTTATTAAGACACTGAGCACAAAATCATAGCAGAATATCCCACAATTACTATTACCAATTGGCGGCCTTCTGTGAAGTCAACGAGTCAGACATCCAAAAGACGCTGTTCTTACTTAATGAAATGCAAATAAGTCGGGGTTAATCTCTTCTGTCCATTGTTTTGAATACCAACAATTAATGATGTAACTTTTCATTGAAGCAAAGTAACCTTTCTTTTCATGTCATTATCCATTTCAATTAAGGCGATACTTACGTATGGCAAATTAATGTCGCCACAAGTAAGTCATGCTTATATTTCGCACAATACCGTTAATAGCTCGCTTTAATTTGGAGATGGAAGAACGTAGCACTATCTATTGAATGCATTTTGAAAAAAAAAAAGTAATCAGAAATCTGTTGTCCCTTGCCCGTTTTTATAACACTGAAAAAATATTTACCGTTTTACGGTAATTATCACGATTAAAGAATAAACCCAAAGCCTGTACGGTTGACGATGCACAATGTAATGTAAGCTTAAGCTTATAATCGACGTCTATCTCTTGCACGCTCTCCCGATCAACCCGATTCCCCAAATGAGAACACGTAACCAACTTAAACAGACTGTTACGCAAAAAAAATTCATAGTACCAGTGTAGCGGGAACAAAAGAGACGTTTTAAAACAAACACCAAATATTACCTCAACTCGTCCGCCATGTTTTTGACTACGTGCCAGGCAATCGTCAAATTTGGGCAAGAGATCCTGGGAATGAATATCGAGGTCGAGGCTACATATAAATAGGGAATGACGTCATTGTAGTCCCCTCAAGACGAAGATGGCTGCTCTGTTTGGACCGAATGCTTTCTCCACGCCAGTTGGACAAAGAATAGGTACTTGGTCACCACATTTTGCTTTGTACGACCATTGTTATTGTGTTTTTAAGTGCAGGGCAGACATGTGTGTTTGGGTATTATAAATGGATTGTTGACTATAGCCAACGAGACCCCCGTGATCCGATCGTTTTCATATGTACATGTGTAGGTTATTATTGTTGTTTTGAAAATGTATCATCTTGTGTCATTCTATCAGAGAAAGCCACAGATGGAAACTTGCCTTCGGAAGATTGGGCCGCAAACATCGAAATTTGCGATATCATTAACGAAACTGACGAAGGGTGAGTTTTTCATTTTAGCTTTTAGGTCGAGCCTAGATCGATGACTGTCTCACAATTTGATCGAAAAGTAAGCTGAAGTTGCATGGCCTTGACGCTTATGTTGTCCTCAGATTTGGATCGTTATTTATTTGTACCTTTGCATTTTAGAGGGAGACTTCCCACAGAACTAACCATTATTAATTAATTTATAACAAATGTCACTGTTTTACATCTTGCGTTCTAATTTGAAATACAGGCCCAAAGATGGAGCTAAAGCTATCAGGAAGAGATTGTCAGGAAATAAGAATTTCAAAAGTGTGCTGTTGACTTTGACGGTGCGTGTGATGTAACGTTAGAAGACGTGACGATGAATTCGTGTTGTTCTTGTGCGTCACGCATGCACAACTTTCAGGCCATGTCCACACGTATCCGGAATTTTTTTTTTCCGCAAATATTTTTTTGTGGTTGCGAAAATTTTCGCGTCCACACGCAGCGTATTCTAATCGTTTACAGCCGTCCACATGTATCCGATTGTATCCGGAAATTTTCTGATTTGCTCTAGTGCCCAGTTCTTTTGCCGGAGAGAATCCTGAAATGAGCATTCGCATAATTGCGATTTGGCGTCATTTCTTCCGCGCCATAGCAACTGCAAGGTGTAAACAGTCGAAACTTGTAGTTTATCACCCAAAAAAATGTCTAAATCTTCTGAAAAAGTCAAGAAAAAGTATGCTGATTCATATAAATGGACCGATGATGAAGTTGAACTACTGCTGACGGTCACGAAAGTAAAAGTATTTGTTGTGTAAATTTATCACAGCTGCATTTATCTGACATCAAACTAGAAATCAGAGCAATTAACAAAGAAGACACAACCTTACTGTACGCCATGTTTGTTTAATGCTCGCCGTGAAGACTGGATCCAAGAGAATGACGTAAGCGTATTCGCAAATTTACGGATACGACCGTCCACACGTATACGTATTCATATCGGATAAAAAAATTTCCACTCTGGAGAGCGTTTTCAAAAATTTCTGGATATGGCCGGAAAATACGCTGGATACGTGTGGACGCAAGCCGTATTCGTAAAAAAAAATTTGCGTTTTCACAAATTTCCGGATACGTGTGGACGGGGCCTCACAGTGATAAAGGAAAAATTGGAGAGGTTTTTCGTTGTTGTCTTAAAGTGGTACTAGGATCAAAAATCACTGCTTACTTTTCTTCACATTTCGAAAGTAATTGCCTTGGATGCTCAACAGGTGAAAGTTTTTGTAGTAATTTCATGAGGAAGACTGTTTAACTCCACTCTTTTCATTTAATGGTCTGCCATTACTTGGTGCAGTTGGAGGACTACCCCAGTCCAGAGTGGAGGTCCAAGAAGTTATGGACAATGACACATTCAAAAACCATTAAGCGAGAACAGAGAGGAG
>OX421452.1:13064984-13067484 GCA_949126865.1 Montipora capitata | reverse complement strand
CCAACATAAGAAGAAGTTGAACACCAAATTCTGCTTTTAATTTTGCGCCCTTTTCTTGGAAAACAGAATTGCAAACACAATCGCAAAGTGACAGTGTTTGCGATGAAGCCATCGCAAACTGTTTGCAACATTGTTATGTGTACATATGGAAACAGATCACATACTTGTTTAGAAGTTGAATCCAAATATCATTTATTTCAAATTAAAAAAAAGAAAGAGATAATATGGAGCAACTTATCTTATTTACTAGGAGTGGTGAATCTCACGTTGAAAGAGAGAAAACGTGCTTGCAAGCACAGTGATTGATTCTGCAAAACCATTCAAGCACAAAATGCAAGGATTGCTGTTGAACTACATTGTATTAAAAAGAAATCTCTTATCAGCCAATTCTGTCCGAATTTCCTTTTTATCCAATTTAAGATATTATTTTCCCGCATTCCGCTGCTCTTGTGCTTCATGCGTAGAATGGCGCTTTCACGTGGAAATTTCAATCACAAATAGCTCAATTTATAATTAAAGGAACAGCCTTTCCACAGACCTCCAAACGAGCAGTTTAGTTTAATGTATGGTTTATTTCCTTTATACTTTATTCTGCATTTTCCATATTCCAGTGCATTTGTGAGTTGTTAAGATATGGCAAAGGTTCCGTGAAAATTGGCCTCAAGGCCCCATAAACTTTGCCTTTGTGAGAAAATACGGGAAACTGTACACTCCAGATATGAGAATATGGAAATATTTACTAAAAGCGCAGGTTGTGTTAGCAAATGTGGAATTTTTTTCGTGATAGTTTTCATTCTCGTCATCAGAGCCTTGAATCGACCCAAGGCTCTGGGAAACTCTGTGTAGTGAGAACATGCGTCATAGGTTTCCTGTAGCCAAAAATTGGCTATTTGAACGTTACGGCACCTGCTAACTCCTTGTGCTAACATGAATGCACCAATTAGAGACGCTTTTGATTGTTCTTCACCAAAACCAGTGAGAAGACAATTTGTTTCAGGTTTCCCCAGAGCTCTTCTCTCCCTCAGTCAAGAGAAGGGCTCTGGGGTCGAGATTGGATAGTTTTTACAAATGAATGAAACTGCGCATGACCAGACTGGCTAGTGCAAATTTAGATTTGGCTAGTGAGGTCAGACCTGATACTAGCCACTAGGCTAGTGAGCTGAAAAGTTAGTCTCAAGCCCTGTGATTTCAGATCATCAGTCATGCGTTGATGAATTCACACCGTGTGAGAGGGCAAAGTGACTTTTGCACTGTGGCTTTTTGTTCAAAGTCCTGTGTTCCATCGGCAATTTGATCCTTTAGGGAGGAGAGGGTGTAATGGAGGCTTTTGTCAATCATAACTCTTACCTTGCTTACATCTGTCACCAGACACAGCCTGAGAGGCCTGCAACAGCTCCTTCAAGGCCACCACCCCCTCAGGTAATGCACCAATCAACTCAAAACTTCAACATCCCCCCCCCCCCCCCCCCCTTCCCCCTTCCTTCCCGGGCAAAGCCTGGGCATTTGAACTTTTGAAGATGGGATCGTTCAAATTGCCTCCCCCTCGGGCCAAAATGGTGTTCAAATGCCCTACCCTATCATCGGATTTGTCTGTCATACCCTACTAAAGAACAATCGTCATCTTTAATAAAGACCTTTTGAAGACCTTTTTTGTAAGCCAATCACTCACAAATGCTACATCTCTTCCTTTAAACTCTTCCATCGCATCCAAACACGTGTTTTATAGCTGTTATCGAGGCCTGAAAAGAAATCGTTTGAAACCTGACACTTCTGGTTCAATTTTCCCCACCCCGCACAGGCAAAAGTCAAATTCCCCACTCCTCAAGCACAGAAGATAGTCAAATGTCCGGGGTTTGCCTGGGAGGGGGGATGTTGAAGTTTCGATTTGATCGGTGCATAAGTTATTGATTTTAAATTGATTTGCAAAGACAAACAAGAGGACCTTAGTGAATGAGACCACAAACACAAACTGCAACCACAAATCAGGACGCTGGGCTCACAGAGTAGTGAAGACTGGGTCACATAGATTTGCCGGGGATAGGGAGCAACATATATATCGTATAGAACTGTATAACGAGATTCAGACATCATTACATAGACCTTGCAAAGTATCTCATAGAGTTTATTCTTGTATGTCTGTTAGGTTAGGAAGAGAAAAAGAAGACGGCCTTTATTTAGACACAATAATGATTAAATCTAGCAAGCTTGTGGGGTCGGGATTCTGATTAGGGTCAGAGACCCACTTGTCATCACAAAGCTGAATAAGAAAACTGTTCAGTTGCAGTGGAAAGCCGTAGATACCTTGGGGTCCCACCTTCCATTTAATGCTGGAGCAGCTAGTAAAAGTAATGACTATTTATTCTCTATTTTCACATTCCCCATAATACATACACTTTGTTTGCCCCCCCAAATTTTGTATAAACCAAATTGTTTTCAAATGCTCTTGGGAAAATGCAGTGTCCCAAGAGCATTTGAAAACAATGGTTTGTGCAAAATTTGG
>OX421452.1:13047484-13062484 GCA_949126865.1 Montipora capitata | reverse complement strand
GGTTAAGAGATATCAAATCCTATACGTTTCAGCAATCTATGGTATTTAATGCTGGTTAGCACTAACCATGCTTCGAGCAACCTGAGCTTGATTGTCAACTTCAAGTGCCATTTTTTTTTACAGTTGACCATTGCTTACCTTCAAAACTGACCATTATTATTTGAACTGCATTTTAAAACTCTGTTGGTTATGTTTGACAGGGTAATCCAATGTTTTTTCATTGATTACATTTTTCTCTTCCATAGGTTTGCTTTTAAGTGTTAATGATGATTTAAATAATGTGTTTATTCGATATGACCGATATGAGAGATTCAGACAAAATACAGTTCAGCAATCTGCGGCATCGGAAGTTCCTCCTCCTGAACCACCACGCCCTGCAGCAATTGCTCCCATGCCAGGAAGGCAGACTACAGCGTGGCCTGAAAATGCCAGTAGGGTAAGTATGAGTGCCTTTGAAGGGAAAACAGGGATAGCGCACATGGATAGTTTGCTTTTTGAATTCATTTTTCATCATGGATTACAATACAAGTGATAAAAATAATATTAATGTTGAGCTTGAGCTGTAGAGAGTTTTATGGAGTGTGTAAATTTTGTTTTATTTCGAGCATAGACCTTATTCATAAATGGGGACCAAGAAATTGTTCTTTTGTCTTTTTGCAAATCATCCTCACTAGCCTCGTTAGCAAGAACAAAATTCAAAAGAATTTCTGCTCCAAAGTGAGGCTAGTGAGGACGATTAGGACAAAGATAAACGAATAATCTTTTGGTCTATGTGACATGGATTGTGAGAAAGTTTGGAATCATGTTTCATTGTTGATGACTTTACTTTAAAAAAGTAGGCCACATTTTCAGGGTAAAATTCTATATCTTAGAAAATGTGCATCTTTATTTGGTGGAGAAAGTGGGTAGCTGTTTTCAAAAGGGCTCGACTATTTCTTAAACCACAAAAACGGCATCTGTTGCAGACATTGTTGTTTGAATGTCAATTACGTTCAGTTTTTTTATTATTTTATCATTTTTCTGTAGCCTCCACCTCCAGTCCCGATATCACAACCTGCCACAGTGCCACTGGCAGCAGCGCCAGCTGCAGAGGCAGGAGCTGGGTAAGACTCCATTCTTTTGGCATTGAGGGACAATGTAAAACACACATTGTACTCATGCTAGGCAAGTCTTCTCCATAGCTCACTGGAACCAAGATTTGATGAATCATTCCAATGTTATTAATGTTATTTGCATGGTAGATGCAACGATAACAAAACATCAGTTTTGCATGTAAAGTTTAAGTGGCATTGCGTCAGTGTTTGTGGAGATATCCTTTGTTTTGTGTCCGTCACAACATTGATATTAAAGTAAAAATGATGTAATCTATGGATTGAGACATGACTGTTGAAAACTAATGCCATCTGTCATTTTGAAATCAGCATCAAATTAATATTGTCCACTCTTACAAATGTAAGTGCAAGAGTTTTAATAATTTTGAATGGCACTGTCAAGAACATTGGTATTTGTTATATATTTTACAAGTAGAGAAAAAAAGGCTAGCTGTAGAAACGTTTAGGTAATGAGGAAGAGATTGAATAAATTGTTCAGCAAGGTATGAGAAGTTGAAGATACAGATAAAAGACCTTTTATCATAAACAAAGTCAATGTCCTGCAAAAGAAAAAGAGAAGAAAGAAATTCTCACTTAAGATTATCGTCACGGAGCTGCAACAGGTAGAGGTTAAATCCGTGCCTGGTGTAGATGTAGGAAAAGAATGTTCTGCCACAGCTTTAAAATACACTGTAGGAATTTATTTCTGAACAGTGAATGTGCTATTTTACTCACCCCCTGGAACTCATTGGTAAAATATTTCTGTTAAGGACAGTGCCTCCTAATTCAAAGGTATTTTTGCGCACTTTCCTGAATATGCAGGGAAAGCAGATCTTAACAACTATTATTGAAATCCAAAACGAAAATTGGGGGTAACCATGCATAATTCGAAGATAGTTAATCAACAATATTTGTAAAGAGCTTTAAAATACAAAGCAATGTCTGGTGTTCTTTGCCAAATTGAAGCTTTATTATCTCTAAAAAATGCATGGTTACCCCCAATTTTCTTTTTGGATACCAAGAACACTTGCTAAGTTCTGCTTTCTCCCCATAGTTTTGAACCGCGCAAAAATATCCCTGTATTAATAAGCAACGCCAATAGGAAATCTGAGTACCGGTATCTCGAGATGCGTAGAACGTATGCGCAGTAACAGTAGTAGGCACCGTCCTTAATTGAAAAATAACATACATAGTATTTCTGCTGCTATTGATATCCTCTCTTTTTTTTCAATCTACAGAGCCTCAGATTCACTGATTAGTTTTGATGATGAGCAACCTGTTTCTTCCCAGGCTCCCTCAGTCAATGACATGACCTCGAAGATGCAAGTTTTAAGTAAGAAATAGGAATTACATAGTTAACATGTTACGAATTCTTCATTAGATTTTGTTGCCAATTTGGAAGCTTAAAAATCGGTTCAGTTTGCTTTATGTGGAGGGAAAAGTCTGGTGAAAACCCGGCATAGCTTTTTGTGCCACAAGAAACTTGATTCTACCGCGCACTCTATCTTCTCTTTTACAGTAGGGAGATTTTGCTTTACGTTTACATGAAATGGCAAATGGGAAACGATATGCTGCCACTTGTCAGTATTAAGTGTGAAAATTCTCTTATTCTAATTAATTTTGTCTTGCTCCTTTGTGAAGTTGCTCGATATTTGGAACTTTCATGTAAGAAATGAGCTAAATCAAATGAGTTTCTTTGATTTTTGTCAAAACGCAAAGTCAGCTTATTGTTTGCGGTTTGCCGATGAGGCAAAATCTCTCCAGTAACTCTGCTACCTAGCAACCAAGTGCTAAGGTCCACAGACATCCACGAGGCTTCTAACATTTCCTTTTAATTAACTTGAGTCGAAGCGATGGACAGAAAATCCCAGTTACTTGAAAAACTACCCTTCCTTCAGTTTTACTGGACCCGTCTTTAACCCACGAGTTGACAGGGTCTGTGTTGGTTTCCTAAAACAAAGAAATGGCGGTTGTGTAAGACTACAAACAGGCTCTCTCCTCTTCTCCTTTCCTAGAATCAACGGTTTAATGTCCTCCCATGTCACAAATAAACAAGATCCCAAAGTTTTGGATGTTGTGGATTGGAGTTTATGTTGGTTTAATTTTTTTTTAAACCAGTCAATCCATTATTATATCGAAATATCAAAATTGAACTAGACTGAACAATTTTGAACTAAATATAAAATTGAACCATAACATATACGCACGTTCTTTATTTAACCAAAAAAAACCTTACTGCCGAGGTTTTGGCAGTCTTTGTTGATGACAACGATCATTCTGACAACCTACAACGATATTAAGGTAACATTAGATAACATGCACCAAACCTAGCATGATGTTTTAAAAATTTGCGCCAGAGAAAGAAATAACTACATTCTCGACTTGCACGCCCACTTTCTCCTGCTCTTCAACTTGTAGATTGCTTCGAAATTTGATTGGTTGATCGTGATATTTGCTCCCGTTGCGATTGGTCAAGGTTACTGGACACGTTTTAATTATCGCCACTCGTAAAAAGTCGTTTCGTCAATCCATTTGTCTCTCTTATCTGCAATGTGTTTCTCATCACTTGCCCCTGACCTAAGTTTTGACTCAATTTCATTTTTTGTAACTAGATGTTGGGCCGACGCCAGAGCCTGCTGCCGATCAAGATGATGAATTTGACATGTTTGCACAGTCAAGAAAGAGCACTTTTGATGAAATCAGACAAAGGTACCGGTAGGCTGACAGTTCTGTAATGTATAAGATCAATCCTTTCACCGCTATAAATGCCAATTGATGACTCTGTCTAACGCCAGACGATTTTACTCGTCGATGAGGAAGCCCTCAGCGGTAAAAGGGTTAAAGTGCCCCTGTGATTTAAAAAAAAACGCTTTCTTTTTTTCTTTTCTTTCACTTGAATTCTCTCCATACACTATCATGAGTGTTCTTGGACGTTGAGTGAACAGCAATTGTGTAGGGCTAAGTCTCCGTTTTGGGATCACCTTTGTTTACACCGCGCACCGGTGGCTCAGTTGGTTGAGCACCGGGCTGTTACGCGGGAGGTCGTGAGTTCAACTCTGGCCGGACCAACACTCAGGGTCTTTAAATAACTGAGGAGAAAGTGCTGCCTTTGTAATTACATCTGCAAACGGTTAGACTCTCTAGTCTTCTCGGATAAGGACGAAAAGCCGGAGGTCCCGTCTCACAACCCTTCAATGTTCATAATCCTGTGGGACGTAAAAGAACTCGCACACTTGTCGTAAAGAGTAGGGCATGTAGTTCCCGGTGTTGTGGTCTGGTCTTTCTGGTCTGGATAGGGTAGGGTGGAGCACCTCGCGTAGGACCTCGAGTCCTGTTCGTGCTCCTTCCCTCTGGGTAGGTTTGCCCAGTAGAAGAGACAAACCAGATGTCTCGTAAAACGAAGAGACCTCTGCCATGGGTCGAAACTCACTTTGATCTAACCGCCGTCCACAACCTTGGACGGCACTCTTCAAACCGAATGCCCCATGATATGTTTTTTCTGACTGTGACTTGAGCCCTCTGTGTCCCGCGCATTCCTTTACGGTAATTCCGCTGTAGCTAAGTGAGCCCACACGACATCACGTGAGGATTCGGTCGCTAAGGAACCGCCGCGCATGCCCAACGCAGTAAGTTTCGACCCATGGCAGAGGCCTCTTTTCGCGTACTCCTCAGCCCAGCGAACGCAAAAGAAAATAAACTTCTGCTTGCGGAGAAAAAAGCGGGCCGCTCGACTGATTTTAATATGAAGGGACTGCTTGTAGTCTAATTGCTTTTCGTAATTCACTCCCTAATTGGCTCCAAGGAAGGGTGCTTACCAGAGTCACATTTTTGTGCGTAATAGATTTCGAGGTCGACATTTTCATAGGGTGCGTTCTCAGTACTTGAAGTATGGGAAATTTGGTTGAATGGCAAGGAGCATTTAAGTCCGAAAGGTCGAAGTATGCCAAAGAGGTGCTCCCAAAAGTTCCGGTCCAACAGAATCAAAACCGACACTTCCTAGCGAAAGCTCCGGACTTTTTGACAGAATGGAAAGTGCCCACTATACACTAACTCATACCAGAGTTACTTTTGTATCGTTGCGAGTTTTTACGTGTAAACACCCGCTAAGACCTTAGAAGTTACATGGAATAATGTGGTAATGTGGTTACCAACGTTGGCTCTTTTATTTCAGCGGGTCATCGTATTCTGATAATCTTCAGCCATTTGATCGCTCAATTGCAAATTCGATGGCTATAAATAAAACAGAGGCAAAGGTAGGCACATTTGAGAGACTGAGAAATTTTTGTGAACCTTATCAAATGGAATTGTGAGGCGTCATCTTCGTGAATTTTAAGGGCGGTATTTCTTGTTAAGGAGGCCCGAAAGGGTTTTGTTCAAGTAACAAAGGGTAAGTAAGTAAGTAATTTTATTTAAACACATATCGCATATGAGCGATAGCTCGTTTAAATGCAGATGTCGATCCTTTGAGTAGGGAAACGAGAAAATTCTGTCGCTAACTGTTGCCATGGGAAAGGGAGATAACTGCTAAAAGACCCTCTAAATTCATGTTTTTTTAAAAATATCTTTAAAATTAATTCGGCGACCTGGTATTTCTGGGACCGGTTGCTCGAAGCCTCGTTAGCGCTAAGCGTCGATAGGTTTGCATGATATTTAACGCAGGTCAGCGCTAACCCTGCTTCGAGCAACCCCGGGCAAACTTTCGAAACTTCGTTAAATTCTCTTTCTCTGAAAATTTATGCTATGAAAACGCTCGAAAGTAAGCTTGATTTTTTTGTATGATTCACGTCTTCGCATTCTTAAAAGTGGATTTTTTCATCTTCAAACACCGTTTTCATAAATAAGATATCTTCCAAAAACTGAATTGTAGGTGGTCTTTTGACAGTGCTGTATCGTTCCAATCAGTTGGGAACTCGGGGACACCCTTGAAAATTTCCTGATAATAGAATTAGACAAATTTCAAAACGTTTCCTTTCTGAAAGGATCGACAGTACACGTAGTAAGCCCCACTCTTACAGTTGTGGAAAGCCCTTTCGAGTCTTCTTAATTTCTTTAGATTTATTTAGTAAGAAGCAAATCACTATAGAAAAATCAAGATAAAAAGTGCTAAAACTGTCGTCGAGTCACCGTGCCTCGAGGCAAAATAGCGAGTGATTCACAAATCAATTTATTGAGCGGTGCAAATTAAGTGGAATCACAGATCTTTTTTTTTTAAAAAGGCGATTTAAAGTTACACTATTTACAGCTAACGTAAAAATACAAGTTTGATCACGAATATCAGTTTGACAACAACAACAATTTTATTGTACTCTTGCCTAAAAGAAAAAATAATTAATTACAATTGAAAATATAAACTAAAGTAGAGAGTACTGGCTGCCTACAATAACCATAAGGGCTAGCGGAACTAGGCAGTCAAAGCGAAGCTACAAGGCAGCCAGTTTGTTGAGTCAGACATGACTAAAGTTGGGGTTTTATTGTTGAGAGTGATTTTGTTTGTTGTTTCCACAGACTGAAGCACCGAGGTAAGTTGTGTCTAATGCTCTTTGTTGTTGTTCAACCATCGCTGATAATACTGCAAAAAAGAAAAGAACTCAACTGCAATGCGTGAAAGAAGAAGCAGGTACATGCATCCGCGTTCAGAGACGTTAGTGCAAAAGCAACATTGTGGTATGCACTCCAAAATATTTTCAGTGCATGCCAAATTTAGGCCGTTTGTCTCTGGGGACATACACCTTATTCCAAAATGGCCGCCTTAAGGCCTTGTTCGAGGTTAAATATTCTTTTGAATTTTACGTTTGAAAGCGAGGCCATGAGGGCCAATTTGCATGGAAACAAAAGAATACTAAAATGGCAGCCATTTTGAAATAAGGTGTATTCGAATCCGAACTTTTGGTTACAAAAACGGATTTGGAGAGGATGAAGAACCGTTAGCCGAGAGGAAGAACGAAAAGCGCGTGAGTGTAACGTGGCCACAATCTACATTTTTTAATTTCTTTTTCAACGAAGTCTACGCATGAACCACAAAGCTTCTCAGTGTGAAAAAGATATGCCATGTAAGCGAAACACGATTTGTCCTAAATTTTGTGCGGAACCCCCGTTATCCGATGAAAAGTGTCAGGGGGGGGGGCTCAAATTGCAGGGCATTGATGTCGATTCAAGGGGAAAAAACTCATCAAAATTCCTCTGCTTTCTTAAAAACTAAGAGAAGACTAAGGCAATTAGTAGGCTAAAATGGTAGCGAATTTGGATTCGCGATTCGTGGAGATTGATTCTTTTTTTTGCGCAAAGATATTTAACATGATCCGTACATTCAAGTGTAAGTACCTCTTGTGTAGTTTGAAAGCCGTATTGTGACTTACTGCCCGCCTTTTTTTCCAATTTAATTTATGGGCCCCAGAGTGCGAAATACAAAGTGGGGCGTTAACTTTACTGAGCACTGCTCTATAACACGCCTGAAGTAAGTGAGTACTGCAAAAACACACGGCAAGCTTGTTTGACCAATCACAGTGTATGTACTGTCTAGAGATGTAATGAATTTGGTGGTTGGCTCTCTGAAGTGACCACTTAAGCAGTTTCGAAAAAAATGACTGTGTTTCATTTTCGTTCCTCATAGTGCAATGGACGATATGGAGGCTTGGCTTGATGTAACGGAGAGAGATGTCGTAAGTGCAACTAAATGAATTTCAAACGGGCTGTGAACGGCAAGCAATTTGTATGTTTTCCAGACAGTTAGATATGTTTCTGAAACCCCATTTACACACGCGCAAAATTGGCACGACACTCTAACATCGTGGCACGGTACCAGTAATTGGAGTGCCGAGCAGACCTACAGAGATGTCCTTGACACCCCTATAATTTCTGGCACGGGTGCCTAATATGCCTTCTGTTTGCTCTGTTTACACATCAAAAATTTTCCGCCGTTGCCGTGCCCGAAAAAACAAAGGTACGCAACTGAGATTTCGGAGTGTCGTGCCACCTGACATCTGTATATAACAGGCAGGAATTGACCTTGAATCATACAAGTTTCTTTGATTTTTGGGAAAAGGAAAATTTCAGCCCGACCTTTGCCGTTTGCCGCTGCGTCTGCCGTTGAATCGGTCTAGTTTTAAGACGGAAACAGGACGCATTATGCGTCTGGACGAACTATCCAATTTAGTGAATCTTCAGACGTACTGAAGTGGATTGTTCGTCCAGACGTATTATGCGTCTTGTGCTCATCTTAACACTAGACAGATTTAGCAGACACACAAAAATTGTTCGCCCAAGTTCGTCCCAGACAGATTATGCGTCTCGAGTGTAAAAAGGACGTATCTCTCTTAAGTGGCACGCAAAAATAGATGCAACATAATGTGAAGTGAAGTGAAGTTATTATTAGTCTGTCCCCCTCGGGGCTTTTTTACAATGCTTTTTGTGGGGGACTTTGGCCAGACTGCTTGTTACGCAGTTAACAGTGAAGTGAAGGATGCCCCCGACCAGATTAGGTCAACACAACACCTGAGACAACGTCCCCTACTTTTTTCGAGAAGTGAGTGGGTTCTTTAACGTCCCATACTACACAATTGCTGTCACTCGACGTTCAAAAACACTCATGATAGTGTATGGAGAGAATTCAAGTGACACCAATGCATATGATGGGTGAAGAACCTTTGCTGATCCACAGCTTCAGGAACTTCTTATGCAACACCCAAGGACATAGAAAAATCTCTGACCCGGGTGGAAATCGAACCCACGATCTTTGGATTAGATCACCGTTGCCGATTCCCACCCGGGTCAGAGATTTTTCTCTGTCCTTGGGTGTTGCATAAGAAGTTCCTGATGCTGTGAATCAGCGAAGGTTCTTCACCCATCATATTCACACAGTAGCGTTGGCCTCACTTGAATTCTCTCCACACGCTACTTAGGACAACATTCCTTTTCACTCAGGATAGTGTTTATTCGCTTTGTGTAGAGCTTTCTGCGCAATCCTGGAACTAAGACGGAAACTACATATTGGAAGTGGAACGATGTGAAATGTTGCTTGAAAACAATTTTAGCCGGAGTTAACTTTTTTATCAAGGTAATTTGTATCTACCTTTTATGTTTATTAGGCTAAGGCAGAAGCTACAGCTGCCCAAGAGGGAGAAACACTGAGTACCTCAGGTTTGTGTGAATGTCATATCACCCGTTGAAGGCGGTGGGGGAGGGGGGGGGGGGGTAATCTGGACTACAGCTTCGAGTTAAGCAATTGTCTCTTATAGACTTGAAAAGTTTAAGGGGCTTTAACGGGATTCGAACAAGTAACCTCTGCGATGCCGGTGCAATGCTTTACTAACTACATCTACATCTACATGTTCCAGCACTCGGCAAAGTCCATTTTTGACGTATGGCTGTTTCTGCTTACACCGCAAGTCTTTTTAGAGTCATCACTGCCAAGCCGGCCAATTTTGCTGGAGAGAATTGAACAGGACAGCCACAACAACGGGGACTTCATCCCCTAATCTTCTCGAATAGTGTGTGGGTTCTTTAACGTCCCATAGAAAACTTATGAACACAGAAAATATTTGTGAGACGGGGCCTACGGTTTATAGTCCTTATCCTAGAAGACTTAAAAAATCCAACTATTTGCAGATGAATTTACAAAGGCAGCACTCTCTCCTCAATTATTTTAAGATCCTGAGTGTTGATCCGGCCGGGGATCGAACCCGCAACCACCCGCATGACAGCCCGATGGTCAACCGGCTGAGCCACCGGTGCGCGGTGGCGCACTTGAGCTATGAATGAGAGAAATGTTTATTTGAAGTGCGGGTTATGGACGAAAGATTTCCCAAACGTCTGTCCTTTAACTCTGTCTTCCGTGGCATTGAAGATAAGATAATATTTCCTATCTCCCTGTTTCAGAGTTCGACAAATTCCTCGCCGAGCGAGCGGCAGCCGGAGGTCAGCGGAGTGGTAGTGTGAAGTCAGGCGCCAACCGACCGAGACAGAGACAAATGCAGATGGAAAACCAAGCTGATGATGAAATGTTTGGCTTATGAACCATCCCAGAGAGTACAATGATAGCTTTACCTTACCTGATAACCACTTTTGATGAAGCAGGTTCTGCAATCAGATTGTGGACTTTTGCTTTGAAGAACGAATCGCACTGTCTGGCTTAGAATGTCCTACAACTTTACAAATCTACAAGATTTCAGTGAAGCCCTCGATGATGGGAAGCATTGCGTGACAACACAACTAACGTCATTCCTGGACTTGCTTGACGGCAACTGTCTGTCACTTCCTGTCATGATAACTGAACTAGGGAGCGCACAACGTTTTGGAGTCACGGACGGAAAATGGAAGTGAACGGTTCGGTCTCTCCCAAGTTTTTAAACCAATCGTCTCGAATGGATATAAATGTTGTAGTGTCAAGACAAGTTAAATAGGAAACTTCCCACTTCCGGCTGCCGTCTGTGGCTTAAGAAATTCATTAGAGAGTTTAAGCGACATCTACTGTGTACCACGAAAAAAAGATAATACCGTGTGATAATTCGTTTTCATTTCCTCCTCTGCCTGAATAACGTCCTCCCCTCCCCTCCCCTCCCTAGGTGAAATAATATAGGTGCTCCGAAGGGACGCTGTCAAATAAGTGAAATTCGCTGTCCAGTTCGTATTTTTTGTTATACTCTCAAAAAGGTGCAAAACTTAGATTAATAGAAATAAAACGAGCAGCATCGGCATTGATTTTCTGATTTTTTACGAAATCGAAGAAAAAAAGTTATCATAACCATTTTTATTATCCAACGAGAATCTTTTTTTAAATAAATTTTGGTCTTTTTTCGAGAGGGCTTTCAAAACGCGAAGAAGTTAGCCTTTTGAAGTTTCAATAAAACTTAGCAATATGCAAATCGTAAAAAAGAGATAATCATGTGACAGCGGCCCCTTTGAGCAATGTCAGGTTGAAACCAGCCAATAAATACTTTTTTCCACGATCAAAGACTCGAGTGTTCTACATGACGTCACATCCTCCAAAGTTGGTGTCCCTCAACTACACTAATACTCCGAAAATTAAACTGTGCCCTTGACTAAAAGCAAGAAGAAAAACTTGTGAGGTTTTTTTAACCCAATGTGGAATGTTTCATTGTCTTTTCTTTCCTTAAATGGAAAGAGTGAGTTGACTTAGGGCGCGTTCGATTGACCCTATTCCGGAATAAGAATACGTGGAGTGATGATTAAAACGCTATGTTTGGCGCGTTTCGGAGCAGCAAAGGTAATAAAAATTTGTTAAAAACAGCATTTTAGCAGATGTTTGACAATTTTAATGTGAATCTCCGTAAAAACGAAGGATTTCTAACTGATATTCCATGTATTCCTATTCCGGTTACGGTCAATCGAACGCAGCCTTAAGTTGCTTGCGATAGACAGAGTAATGTTGACGTCTTAAAACGTGGAAACGAGTCTCGTGATGTCCTGTGGATGTCCGCAAATATTGGGCCACTCGCTACCACGGTTGTTCGCTGGTGTGGACTTTGGACAGGCCCACCGACTGGGTATGAAACACCGACTAATCAAAAGTCAGAAATCACCTCATTAATCTGGTACCTTACCAGCGTTGGTGGCTCTAATGGAGTGGTGGCTTAGCACGCCCGACTAGTAACCAGAGAGACACGGGTTCGAGTCCCACTTTAGGGCAAAGACCAATTTTTCAGATGAGTGTGCCGAAAGGTAAAAATGAAGTGCGTGTGTTGTGTGTGTTTCTCTCTACATGTAGAAACACGGACTGAGCCCGTACAAATAGGTCTTCTAGCTGTGAGAAACCCACACAATCAACAGCAAAATTAGGAGAGTACTGCCCGACTTTGTTGTTGGTAACTAACAGTTGCAACTCCCTCTCATCTTGCCTTTTTGCTTTAGAGTGATAAAGCAACGTATTGTTGAGAAATGCGCAGAGACCGGTCGATGTTGATGGTAGACGTTTTTGTCCCAAATTGCAATTGAGTACAGAAAGAGTATCAAAACATCCATGTTCTTGAGGAAAAAACGGAAACATCTAGGGCGGGTACTCGCCTCCATTTTCTTCGAGGCCAGCGTGAGTCAGACAGCCGAGTGTTTTCTCGAGGGAAATAGGAGAGTGTAGACTGGACTAGCTACTAAAAAATCGCGCGTTATGTTTTTTCACGATAACCTTCGAATGTCTTAAAGACGGTGCCTACTATTGTTATTGCGCATATGGTCTGCGCATCTCAAGATACTCGGATTTCCTGTGGGTGGTGCTTATTAATACAGGGATATTTTTGTGAGGTTAAAAACTATGCAGAGAAAGCAGAACCTGGCATGTGCTCTTGGTATCCAAAAAGAAAATTGGGGGTAACCACGCATTTTTCAGAGATAATTAAGCATCAATTTGGAAAAGAACGCCATACATTGCTTTGTGTTTTAAAGCTTTTTACAAACTTTGTTGATTAATTATCTTCGAAAAATGCGTGGTTACCCCCAATTTTCTTTTTGGATTTCAATAACACTCGTTAAGATCTGCTTTTCCCTCATGTTCAGTAAACCGCACAAAAATACCTTTGAATTAGTAGGAACCGTCCTTAAGTGAAAATAGCTGCTTTAGCGAACATATCTTTTATACCGATAGCTGATAGTGAGCCTCAGCCCATAGGTCCATTTAACGACTGCTTTGCTCAGTGAAGATCGGATGACTGGAATATCCCAGGGCTTTCTCTTTTTGACACCCAACCTCTTGATGAGTGGACGCTGGTTGATAAAGTTCACTACAGGTTTTTTCTTGGGCTATCTAGATATCTAGCCTTATATTTTTCAGATAGTACGCACGTTATGAATGGCTAAGTTAGCTTGCTGTATTCTACAGTACGCCCACTAAATTTGAAATTTTAACAATTAAGTTTTGCATGTTGTTTATGTGAAATAATTTGTGACACTGGTTTAAAATTGAAGTTACGTATTTAAAAAGGCCAATAATATTTATTAGCTTTTAGGATTTCGATGCATGCCGAATCATTTGTGACATACGTTTCGCTCGACTTCAATTTTTCTTCTTTCCCGCGCGCCTGAACAAACAATAACAAAAAGTTTATTTGTACCACACGTAAATAGGGATACACGAAATAAGTAATAGACTTAAGAAAGGTACAATGCCCCCTAGAAAATAACTAAGAGACTAATCTACAAGCTAGGAGGCAGGATAAATAATTTTACGTCTAAAGGAAAAAAGTCGATTCAGGGAAGCACAAATATATTGATAAAAGATTGGCAAAAAAAGAGAACGACAACAGAAAAAATGAAAAAGAAAGAAAAGATGTCACTTCAGATGGACTGGAGTAAAGAGGAAGTATAAATAAGATAATTAATATGACTTAACTGAAGAGACTTTTTAAGGGAACACTTAAATTTGTGAAAGCGAAGAATTTTTAAAGACGCCGCGCCTTAATATTATTCCAATTAAAAGAACAACCCCCTTGAAACGAATGTTGAACTTCCCATAATTAGGCCTGGCAGTAGGAATACAAAACGCTGATTGAATACCTCGGGCATATAATAAATGTCTTACTAACCCCTTTCTCGTTCCGTACGGTAAGTTACGGACCAAATTTATGACCCACGCACGAAGAGAGTTTTTTTTTTATATTTATCGCCCACGTGAAAAAGCCAAACATCAACGGAAAAAACCGATGATCTATAACTTACAGCGCGTACCTCGACTAGGTTAGAAAGAGGTATGTAGTAGACTTTCGGGCATATTTCTTGGAATGATCATATCGATAAGATTAAAGACAACGCCAATTATAGGATTTTAGGGCTTCTTAAAAGATCCTGCCGTGAAGTCAAGCATATATTGCAAGGCGAAAATCTCTAATTTCAATCTTGTAAAATCTAAAGAAGAACAGGCCTTCCGAAGCGTGACAGGGGCGTAGCCAGGATTTCTAGGAGGGGGGGTTCCAAATTGGTTCCAACGAAAACGGTTGGTCTAAAAATACAAGACTTTGGCGTTTACGCTATGTAAACATAAGACGCCTTGGTTTCCGTTGAGGGAACGTGTTTATCGCTTCCTCGATATTTATCTCTCGGTGGTAATTGATGCTCATCAACGCCAGCCTAGCCTCTCGCTCGCTTGACATGGTCGACCTCAGGTATGTTTTTAACCTTCTTAGTGTACTGAATGAGCGTTCACATTCAGCTGACGTTATCGGAAACGTGCACAACATGCAGATCAAGGTGTGGATGTTAGGAAAGAACTCTCGATCGCATACACCTTATTCCAAAATGGCAGCCATTTTAGTATTCTTTTGTTTCATTGTAAACTGGCCCTTTTGGCCTCGCTTTCAAAAGTAGAATTCAAAAGAATATTTAACCTTGAACGAGGCCAACAGGGCCACTTGTAATCAAACAAAAGAATACTAAAATGGGGGCCATTTTGGGGTAAGGTGTATGCTGCGCGCGAGTGTCTGAACTGCACTGGTGGGGAGGTCGGCATCCTCAGTGCTGCACCACTTTCTCTTCCACCGCAGGAGCTCAACATCAACCACATGAGGAGAAGGAAGGTCGTTCTCATAAAACTCCAGCGCTGCTTCAATGTCAGGATTTCTGTCTCATGTCTCCGAAAATGCAAGTGAAACGCAAATAGATAACACAAGGACGTTCACTGTACTTATTGTAAGCATAGAACAAAACGAAGAATTTCAGGAATCGAGAGTCCATTACACTCTTGCTGGGATAAAATCACTGTTAAAAATAGGAGAGGGGGGGGGGTTCCTTGGCTCGAGAAGGGGGGTTCCGGAACCCATGGAACCCTCCCCTGGCTACGCCCCTGCGTGAGTATGGACATTAGGTTTCATACTGGGGACGCAAGAAGGCTTTAAGTATGGCCGAGTTAATTCTACTTTAAATTTGAAAGGGGTTGAAATAACATACTTTGTAACCTTAGAAACGGGGC
>OX421452.1:13024984-13042484 GCA_949126865.1 Montipora capitata | reverse complement strand
AGCGGACACAAAGCACGGGAAAATGTGCATGCGCGAGCCATGATTAGTTTTGGTTTCACTTCTGATTGGGTGAAAAAATGGCGTGAGAACTTTGAACCAAATCACTGAGTGAAGTAATCATAAACCAAAGCAATTCGCTAATTACTTTCGACACTCAATTGAAAACCACTCTAAGGCCTAAGCTCCTAATTCATTAAGATTAAGATTAGGATTCAGATTAAGACTGAGATTAGGAGCAATAACGTTTTAGGCCTAATGGTGGGGTCATACATGGTGTTTTGGTGCTTCTTTTCGCAATTTCGGTGTTTCGCTATTTTGTTGTTTAGTAATGTCCAAATCCGATTAACACTAATCTGTGATTAATGTGGTTAAATGCAATTTAACCTAGTTAACAACAAAGAGATGCTGGTTTTCCTGTGCATCGGGGTCCATGATGGAGCGGTTTGCTAAGCGGTCAGTGGTCTCATGCATACGTGCACAGGCTCACGTAGGTCACACGGTCTCAGCGTAGCGGCTATTTGGAACCACTTTGGGAAGAACATTGTGCGGCCTTTGCTTTTCTTTAAGCGGTTATTTTTCAGTGGTAGTGCTTTCTTATTTTTCTGCTTCCCTCCCACTACCCTCCCCCCTTTTTTTTTCTCTTTCCACTTTTATCACAGTGTGACGGGTGCCCGGATGTCCCTGTGTGTGGGGGCTCATGGCTGGGTTGCGGGGATTTGCTAGCCATGGGAGCGTTTTACTTTCTAGGGGCTGGCTGATCACAGTGGAGGCCCCTGGACATCTCTGCACCGACCTTCCACTCAGCTCGATGCAGTTGTTAATCTGTAAATACCACTCCAGGTTTGAATTAGGCCTGTCAAAGAAGCCTTACTCATAATTTTATGCTGAAGGAAAGCAAATTGAAGGCAAAGACTCTTGTGGAAACGTTTTTGAACAGAAAATAAACTGCAATTTGAGGTTTCAGTAATCCAGGATTATCTTAATCAGGGTTTGAACAACTGGGCTCTGCTGTCCAAATAAAATCTAACAACAGGCAATCCTAAATTTTGAGGTAATTTTGTTTCTATAAAAGGGTGAATGATCTTGGAGGATTTCAGAAAAAAGTGAACTGCTTGTATTATTGAATTGGCAGGGTAAACCAGTTTTTCTTTTATGGTATGGGCATAACTTGAAAACGAAGATTTTATGTGGCACAAAGCAGTTTCTACTGGATGGAAAATTTTAGCCCATCCTTAATTGCCGGGGTAGCCAGTCACAGCCTGGGCTTAGTTCTATCTTGCTTGCTTAGTGATGAGCAGGCCATATACCAAGAACCAGTAAACAATGGATTGCTGTTGCAAGATGGCAGAATCTTTGTTTCAAGATGATATTGATGATTGCAGGCAATTGAAAACTATCACAGGAGACTGCAACAGATACTGTGAGACTATCTCTTGCAATCATGGCTTCATGACACAGTTTCATTGTCTTTGATTGTGTGTAACTGAGGCTTCCATGACTGACCACTCCGCCATCCAGGTTGCGTACAAATTCATGGAAAGGTCTTCTTTAATTAAACTACTATGAGAGTGCAAATGGTTGTTGTTGTTGTTGTTTGCATGCTTTTGTTGTTTCCATTGCATTATTTTTTTTCCGTTTTTTGTACAGGAAATGGTCGTGTCAAATTTGTTCCTTGGGAGCCAAATAAAGCTGAACTTCAACTTCTCAAGGAAAATAAGAAGAAAATCAAGTTAGAAAAGAATTCTTTTATAGGTATGAAATAAGTGGTTGGACCTCGTACTCTGCACTCCTGTGAGTTAGGCAATTATACCAAGGAGTTATTTGTAAATACCCGTGGTACAGATTAAAATGAAAGTTGTATCCAGATTTGCTTTGTTTGTGAGAATGAAATTTCCTTGTTAGTTTATTTTTTTCTGGAAAATGATTTCGTGTTCTTTAACTTGTAGGAGGCATATGAGGTGCCTTCTACAAGCAACTAAATGCTCGTTCTTGTAATGCATTTCTTCATTGGTTGCAGGTTTTCATTTCAGCTGTGATTTAACTGAACATGAAAGTTATGTTTTATCAAAGGAGTTGATGAGAAAGTTTTGTGAGCTGACGTTTCAAGTGTTAGCCCTTTGTTCTTCGCAAAGGGCTAACAGTCGAAGCATCAGCTCCCAAATCTAAGAGGGGTTAAAGGTGGGATGGTACTTTATTAAAAGGGTGTGTTACATCACAAACAAGATGATTCTGAGCAAAAATGACCTTTGTCAATGCGATTTGCCATAAACTTAAAAAACAGCTTTTTTCAAGATTACCCAAATGCAATCTGTTTCAATCTTGTCCATTTGTGTCCATCATTGCTTCTCTTTCCTTTTGCTGTATTTCTTTTATGTTGTTCAACAGTTTTATGTGGTTATTGTAATGTTTCATTCTAGTTTTTGGGCATTTTGGATGGCATAAAATTACATCATTTTGTATGACACAGCCCCTTTTTCTTTCTCAACTTGTTTGATAAAACCAAGATCTCATGTTTCTCGCCCTAGTGTCTTTAGAAACTAAACCCTTGATTTTACTGAAAACATTAGGGCCATAAAGGTAAGGTTCAGCCGATGTAAGAGTGCACATAGTCTGACCTAGAACCTGGTCTGAGACCTTGTCCTGCGAGGACTAACAAACTCAAAAAATGCAATAATCTCTTGGAGTTCAAGCTTTAATGTTCTTTCCATGACCTGAAATCAAGGTTTTTGCCACAAAAATTACTTCAGAATTTTATTTTAGGGTTATTTTACCTAGCATGAATTATGGCCTTATTTTTATGGGGTGCTTGCTGCAACTCTGACATCCTCAATTCTTTAGAAAGGCTGCATTGTAGAGCAGCAAGAATTATTTTTAATCTTCTCGGAGACATGGCATCAAGTATGATGTATATCACTGAGTGGTTCACTATTCGTTTTTACTATAAACTAGCTATCTTCAAATGTATGCATAAGGCTTATAATGAAAAGCTGCCTGGCACCCTTAGTAACTGTGTTGCGAAGAAACATGATCTTTCATGCTCAATTAGAGCATGACTCACTACTGATGCCTCGTTTTCATGCACGTTTTTTGGACTTGCAAATATAATATAATGACCTTGTTGATACAAGCCACTACAACCTTACCGAAAAAGCTCAAAACTCCAGATCTCTTTGAGGCTGTTAAATTATTGTTTAATGTATTTTGAATAAATTTAAATTTATTTTAATGTCACATTGATAGCATTTCAATGCATCTTTAAATTGTATTTTAATTTGTTCCCGTATCGTATTGTTCTGCATTTCTAATTTTATTAACATAAAATAATAATTATAATTAATGTATTGTACACTACCCCAGAGGCTTTCAGCCTTCATACACCTTGTGTATAAATGAAGGCTACCTACCTATCTCCAAAATCCTCTGGCTTTGAGATTGATAAGTCAGTTGGCACATGACATTCATATTCTCATTAAATATCTAAAGCTCCTGAGGCTGCTGGGAGCAGAGGTGGCCCATTGGTGAGAGCACTCGCCACTTGGTGCCACAATGTTGGTTGTCAGTTTGTTGGTTCTTTTCTCCTCCAAGAGATTTTTCTCTGCATACTCTGGTTTTCCCATCTACCCAAAAACCAACCTACAATTTGATTTCTGCACGGTGTCCCCAATCAGTGCTCCAGTGCTAAATATTATTATTATTATTATTATTATTATTATTATTATTATTATTATTATTGTTGGATATAATGTCGACTTTACAGTCTTGTTCATCTCCTTGCTGAGTAACTGCTTTGACCACGCTTAAGGATCTGATAGAAGTTTAAAGTCCTCTTCCAAACTCAACCATTTTAAGTACCACAATAAAGGACTTTGGTCAATACAATATGATACATGCTTAACTAACCACTCCCCATAGGGGCTTTTCAGGGCCAATGAATGAAACTCTAGGGCAGAACAACAAGTCAAAAACTCTTAAGAATCCCAACTGGCTGGAGGCAAACCTGTTGGCTATTTACAATTGCTGCTTGAACCAGTGCAGAAGTTGAACCAGTGACTGCCAGGATCAAATTCAACTTGTGGTCAGAATGCATCTGGAACCTGGGATTCCTGGATCTCTAGGCAAAGCACCCTAACCACCTGACTGTGCTACATCCCTTCCACTTCATTGCCCAACATGTGCTTGACATGTGCCTGGGATCAGGGGCTTCATTAGAAGCCAGTCACTGGTGGTATACTGCCGTCTTCTTGTCAGAAACTTGCCTCTCACTGCCGGCTTCTCTACCATGATTTTCACTCAAACCCTTGTAAAAGACAAGAGTGACGCCGCTTACATTGATTAACCCAGGCATCAACTTCACAATTTATTGAAACCCCTGCCTAGGATTCTCCATGGGTAGTGGCTTCATCCATCAAAACTATTTAAATTATTTTCACCATCATTTCTCCTCTGATAATGCGCAAAGGAAATTTATTATTTTCCCCATTATTTTTTATTACCTATGTGGACCAAGCCATTTTGCCAGGACAACTAAATGCTTGATGTTTATCTCTTCAATTTCAGGACTTAGAGGTCTAACAAATCTAGGAAATACATGTTTCATGAACTGTATAGTTCAGGCTTTGACTCATACCCCATTACTGAGGGATTATTTCTTGTCCGATCAACATGTTTGTAATGGTGATAAGGATCAGTGCATTGTGTGTGAAGTTGGTTCTGTCTTCCAAGAGGTAAATAAATAAATAAATACTACAGCTCTTGTTTCCCTTAACTCATTGACCCTTCAGGAATCCTAGGATGCCAACAGTTAATGAGTAAAATCGTCTGGTATTAGACAGAGTAAAATTTGTCAAGTCTCACTTCCAGGAGTCCAATTTGGGTTAAAGGTAACAAGGCATGTCCTTTCTGGTACCCATTTTATAGCAATTTTCCATGTTTGTGTGGTTGTGGTTGAAATAAGGTTTACTCAACTAAGTAAATCACATCTTCTCCTTTCCTGTACCAGCTTACGCTCAAACTATTAGCAATCATTATAGACATTGTCATCATTGTTGTCGCTATTGTCATGTTTATTACTGTCATTATTTACCATTCTCTACCCCATTGTAACCATAGTGGATCTTGTCATTCGTTTGTCTGTTTAAGTGAATCTATTGATACATTGTAGTTGATATGCTGGTGCATACTGGCCATTTTTCTCTTCCAGTTTTATTCTGGGCAAAAGATTCCGCATACGCCATTTAAGCTTCTTCATCTTGTCTGGACTCATGCTCGGCATTTAGCTGGGTATGAACAACAAGACGCTCACGAGTTCTTTATTGCTGCTCTTGATGTGCTACATCAGTATTGTAAAGGTGTGTAACAACAAAATAAAATTATTTGTAAAAGGAATTTCATGATCTCAAGTACAATAAATTGGGAATGAACAGGTACAAGTGATGTTTTGCGCATGACTATGTGTTCCAAATCGTATGGGAAGATTGTGCAATTTCCTGTACTTATTACAATATTTTGTGCAACATGTAAAGAGTTGAAAAGGTTGCCATGGCAACTGAATTGGGACTCCACAGAGTGCAAGCTGAGATTAATATTGTACTGGTCCCGTCCGATCAAAATGAAGAACTCATAACAGTACACACAGTTCCAGTTAAAGACTGTGGGATACTAAATGGGATACTAAATGTCCTCTTTGATGGAAGTAACAAATTTTTTTCAGAGGATGCACCAAACAAGGACATTCTTGTCCCCAACAACCCTAACAGATGTAACTGTATAATTGATAGAATATTTACTGGTGGCCTGCAATCAGATGTTACTTGTCAAGCATGCAAGTGAGTGTTATTTCTTCAATAGTGAATCTTCATTATATCATTCTTATGACATTAATCCAGGCGTTATATTAGTGCAGTGTCATTTTTTTGTGGGATGAATAATGTTTCTCAGATAACACAATGATCCCTTAAGATTCCTTAGGATATTTTGCATAGTTACAAAATTAAATATCCACCACTGTTCACCAAAGTGGACGTGATAATTGATCACTTTCATCAACATTGAGGTACAAACAAGACTAACTTTTATATCATTTTTGTTTTGGTAAATACCTTGTGGTGAAAATGATGGACTGGACCACTACATTCTAGTATTTCCAAACGGACGTAAAGATAGTAGAGTAACAATAACTCTCAAAAAAGAAATGACAGTTTTCAATTTACAAAACATGTTTCGACATACTCATGTCATCTTCAGTTGCAAATGATCTTTTCAACGGTTGTACATTTGAATTTATGTTAAGGTATGTTGCAAAATTACGTGTGTACAATTTGAATACGAAGTGTGAAATGCGCAGAAAACAAAAATAGCGCACATAGCAATAAAATAAAAGACAAAAGAGCAACGTATTTATAAAAAAGACAAAAGAGCAACGTATTTATAGTTAGTAGTCACTCAACAAACGACTTTTGATGCCTTACATAATAAGGGGTAAGGCCTGTTCATGGAAAATGCAACTGCCAACATAACCATAAGAGTGGCATAGATAAGAGCAGTTCAACTGCATTGAATGACATACCAAGTTCAAGCCCTGCAAATGAACGAAATGTTAAACTTATCAGAAGAGATGTCAGCATACCCAGAAAAAAGTCTTGCCACTCCTGTGTAGGGTGAAGGGTCACTATTGTCATACATTTCCTTGTGCATTGTAGATGTGTGTCAACAACTATTGATCCTTTTTGGGATATTTCTTTGGATCTTGGAAACATTGATCACAGCAATAGCAATGGTAGAAGCAGTTCTGGTGCTTCAGCTGCATCAACACCAGAAACTATAAATCCTGGTAAGTAATAATAACAAAAACAAATAATAGTAATTTATTTTCAAACAAAATGAGTTATGAAATGAATCATATATTAAAATGTGGATATGAAATCAAGTGAAGCTATGATCCTCACAATTTTAGCAATAGGACTTCAATGGTTTGAATCTGTGACCAGCTCCCAACATCAGTGGCTTCATAGCTCAGTTGGTTAGAGCGTCACTCCGGTATTGTGAGGTTATGGGTTCAAACCAGTTGAAGTCCTGAATTTTTCAGGCTCTATGCAATTGCTCAAATTGCATTCATAACTGCGAGGATCAAAGCTTCACGTAATTTATTTTCAGTTTAGAAAGTGAGGATTGAAGTCTTAGATTCGAGAAGTGATGAATCCAAACCTAGATTGAGAGGGAAGGGACCAGCTCTCAGTTCCTTGGTTTACGTTAATGTCAGTGCAATGAGGGCCTGAAGGCTTTGCTCTGCCAACGTTAGGATGGCAATGATGGGTGAAAATTTACACTGAAGTATAATAATTTCAAGTGCAAGAATAGATGTTTAAGGTGTATATTTAAGGTGTAATGGAATGCGCCCGTGGGAAAGATAGGAAACTACTGGCTTGGCAACAAGCAAGAGGATTCAAACCTGTGACCTCTGTAACACTTGTCGGATGCTCTTCCCGTTAGGTACTAGAACTCAGGGGGGGGGGGGGGGGGGGGGGTCTAGCTCAATTATCTAGGTCCTGAATGGACATTTGTTTCTCTGGTGTGTGGACTGTACAAAGTTATGCACCTATAAATTTTCAAATGCAACATAAGCAGGTGGGCTCCTCGGTTCAATTTCAAGCAATGCTTCTGATTTTCACTGCCATCAATCTCTATAGCAAACCAGGGCACATTTCAATCCACTTGTCAGTTTCTTTTTTGGACGGTGGGCTGTTACAGGAAATGTGATTGGCTGTAATATAAATCAAGGCAGTTGTTATGAAATTGAACTTCAGAGTCCACATGTTTTGTGAATGGCAGAGTTATTTTGGTTAGGAAGATTCTCTCTGCTCAGTGGATTTGTTTTTGTTGTGCGCAGATGAAAGTGGCCAGTCACGGCCAACAGAGGACAGCAGTCATCACGACGAAAGCTTTGTTCCTAAATCACTCGTAGATTGTTTAAGAAGGTACATACAGAACTCCAATCTGTTTTTTCATTACACTATGGAACAAAAGAAAAGAAAGGTTTGGACTTGTGGTATAAATTTCGGATTTTCGTTTCACTTAGGATGTTCTGGGCAAAATGCCATCATATGTAACTGTGAAGGTCTCCTTTAGCATTGCACACGAAGAAATATAAATATGTAACTGTATTTAATGTTTTTAATATGGCCTCTTCTTGGGGTCAAAAAATCCTGGGCCAAGCCCAGATTGGTCTCTTTTGGGGGTTGAAAATTTTAAACATTTCCGACTAGCATCTCCACCCCTTTCATATGCAATGTCCCCGGGAAGGTGATGGGGTGGTGGTAGTTTGTTGTTGTTACTGTTAGATGACTGATGATTGTGTACCTTTTCCTCTTTTGCTGAAGATTTACAAGGCCCGAGAGACTTGGAAGTGAAGCGAAGATAAAGTGTAGTCAATGTCAAACTTATCAGGTTAGTGCGGGACAGTTTCTGATCTGCCTTTCTCATTATGGTAGAGGGCTATAAAGCGGAATTAGGATATTCGTAACGCAACGCTCCTTCGCAGTGTTGCGTGACGACGCAACTAATGGTATATACTTCGTGCCAGTATGGCATATAGTCGCCTAGCATATAGTCGTCCATATCGCCAAGTACGTATTACTACTGATCAACTGTACATACCACTGTCCCTATCTATGATCAACTGTCCCTACCACTTATCACCTGTCCCTATCCCTGATCAACTGTTCCTAGCACTGATCACCTGTCCTAAGCACCGTTCAATTGTCCCTAGCACTGATCAACTGTCCCTTGCACTGATCACTTGTCCCTAGCACTGATCACCTGTCCTTAGCACTGATCAATTGTCCCCAACACGGATCAACTGTCCCTAGATATGATCTACTGTCCCTAACTATGATCAACTATCCCTAGCTATGATCATATCCCCCTAGCCATGATCAACTGTCCCTAGCCATAATCAACTGTCCATAACACTGATCAACTGTCCCTAGCTATGATTATCTCTCCCTAGCCGTGACCAACTGTCCCTACCACTCATCAACTGTCCCTACCACTGATCATCTGTTCCTAGCACTTATCAACTGTCCCTCTCACTGATCAACTGTCACTAGCACTGATCAATTGGCCCTAGCACGGATCACCTGTCTTTAGCACTGATCAACTGTCCCTAGCACTGATCAATTGGCCTTAGCACGGATCAACTGTCCCTAGCGCAGATAAACTGTCCCCAGCACTGTTCAACTGTCCCTAGCACTGACCACTTGTCTTTAGCACCGAGCGACTGCCCCTAGCACTGAACAACTGTCCCTAGCACTATCAATTGTCCCTAGCACCGATCAACTAACCCTAGCACTGACCAATTGTCCCTAACACGGATCAACTGTCCCTAGCTATGATCTTCTGTCCCTAACTATGATTAACTGTCCCTAGCTATGATCATCTCCCCCTAACCATGATCAAATGTCCCCAGCACTTATCAACTTCCCGTAACACTGATCAACTGTCCCTAGCTATTATCTACTGTCCCTAACTATGATCAAATGTCCCTAGCTATGATCATCTCTCCCTAGCCATGTCAACTGTCCCTAGCACTAATCAACTGTCCCTACTTATGACCAACTGTCCCTTAGCCACTCATCAACTGTCCCTAGCACTTATCAACTGTCCGTAACACTGATCAACTGTCTCTAGCTATGATCATCTCTCCCTAGCCATAATAAACTGTCCCTAGCCATGATCAACTGTCCGTAACACTAATCGACTGTCCCTAGCTATGATCGACTGTCCCCAGCTATGATCAACTGTCCCTAGCTATTATCATCTCTCCCTAGCCATGATCAACTGTCCCTAGCACTTATCAACTGTCCTTAATACTGATCAACTGTTCCTACCTATGATCTTCTGTCCCTAAATATGATCAACTGTCCCTAGCAATGATCATCTCCCCCTAGCCATGATCAACTGTCCGTAACACTGATCAACTGTCCCTAGTTATAAACTACTGTCCCCAGCTATGATCAACTGTCCCTAGCTATGATCCTAGCCTTAATAAACTGTCCCTAGCCATGATCTACTGTCCATAACACTGATCAACTGTCCCTAGCTATGGTCGACTGTCCCCAGCTATGA
Organism: Montipora capitata; assembly: GCA_949126865.1. Taxonomy (NCBI): domain Eukaryota; kingdom Metazoa; phylum Cnidaria; class Anthozoa; order Scleractinia; family Acroporidae; genus Montipora; species Montipora capitata. Next base: position 13,032,362 of record OX421452.1, on the reverse strand, counting down.
TCAACTGTCCCTAGCTATTATCATCTCTCCCTAGCCATGACCAGCTGTCCCTAGCACTTATCAACTGTCCTTAATACTGATCAACTGTCCCTAGCTATGATCTTCTGTCCCTAACTATGATCAACAGTCCCTAGCTATGATCATCTCCCCCTAGCCATGATCAACCGTCTCTAGCCATAATCAACTGTCCGTAACACCGATCAACTGTCCCTAGTTATGATCTACTGTCCCCAGCTATGATCAACTGTCCCTAGCTATGATCATCTCTCCCTAACCATGATCAAATGTCCCCAGCACTTATCATCTGTCCGTAACACTGATCAACTGTCCCTAGATATCATCTACTGTCCGTAACTATGATCAACTGTCCCTAGCTATGATCATCTCTCCCTAGCACGTATCAACTGTCGCTAGCTATGACCAACTGTCCCTACCACTGATCAACTGTCCCTACCACTGATCCACTGTTCTTAGCACTTATCAACTGTCCCAAGCACTGATCAACCTTTCCTAGCACTGATCAACTGACCCTAGCACTCATCACCTGTTCCTAGCACTAATCAACTGTTCTTGCTGAGTTTTCCTATTGGTGAGAGTGACGTTTTTGTTTCTTTTGAAATACAGTTAGGGAGATTTGCACTTATAGTTAAAACTCTCCTGTTGGTCTCAAAACAATCCCAATTTACAATATTGGAGGTATTACTTTCGGGTAATGTCGGCAATGGAGTCGCAAAAGGAGGTAGAAAACAGTAAAACGAACAAGATCTAGACGAGTTTAGTGAATGTATTTTGCAACAGAAATCAGAAAATACGACAATTAAAACAAAGAGTGATTTGACATGGAAGCGGATTTGTCATATGGAAAATGAGATGAGAGAAGTACAGCATATAGTAAATCCTTTATTTACCAAGCTTGTTCGGTCAAGATAGCAGGATACAATTCGGATTAAAATCACCAACAATACAGATAAGTGCAACAGGATATTGCTTCAGAAAACAGGGGCAGTTGGTCACATTTACGGACCGACTCCATCAATGTTAGGGAAAGTTGATCAGTGCTAGGGACAATTTATCAGTACTGGGCACAAGTGACCAATGCTAGGGACAGTTAATCAGTGTTCAAACAATTGATCACAGCTAGGGACAGTTAATCAAAGCCTGGAAATGTTGCCCAATGCTAGGGACGATTGATCAGTGCTAGGGACAGTTGATCATAGTTAGGGACAGAAGATCATAGCTGGGGACAGTCGATCATAACTTGGGACAGTTGATCAGCTTTACGGACAGTTGATCATGGCAAGGGAGAGATGATCATAGCGAGGGACAGTTGATCATAGTTAGGGACAGAAGATCATAGGTAGGGACAGTTGATCAGTATTAAGGACAGTTGATAAGTGCTAGGGACATTTGATCATGGCTAGGGGGAGATGATCATAGCTAGGGACAGTTTATCAGTGTTACGGACAGTTGATTATGGCTAGGGACAGTTGATTATGGCTAGGGGGAGATGATCATTTCTAGGGACAGTTGATCGTAGTTAGGGACAGTAGATCATAGCTAGGGACAGTTGATCCGTGCTAAGGCCAATTGATCAGTGCTAGGGACAGTTGATCAGTGCTAAGGACAGGTGATCCGTGCTAGGGACAATTGATCAGTGCTAGGGACAGTTGTTCAGTGCTAGGGACAGTCGCTCGGTGCTAAAGACAAGTGGTCAGTGCTAGGGACAGTTGAACAGTGCAGGGGACAGTTTATCTGCGCAAGGGACAGTTGATCCGTGCTAAGGCCAATTGATCAGTGCTAGGGACAGTTGATCAGTGCTAGGGACAGTTGATCAGTGCTAAGGACAGGTGATCCGTGCTAGGGACAATTGATCAGTGCTAGGGACAGTTGTTCAGTGCTAGGGACAGTCGCTCGGTGCTAAAGACAAGTGGTCAGTGCTAGGGACAGTTGAACAGTGCAGGGGACAGTTTATCTGCGCAAGGGACAGTTGATCCGTGCTAAGGCCAATTGATCAGTGCTAGGGACAGTTGATCAGTGCTAGGGACAGTTGATCAGTGCTAAGGACAGGTGATCCGTGCTAGGGACAATTGATCAGTGCTAGGGACAGTTGTTCAGTGCTAGGGACAGTCGCTCGGTGCTAAAGACAAGTGGTCAGTGCTAGGGACAGTTGAACAGTGCAGGGGACAGTTTATCTGCGCAAGGGACAGTTGATCCGTGCTAAGGCCAATTGATCAGTGCTAGGGACAGTTGATCAGTGCTAAGGACAGGTGATCCGTGCTAGGGCCAATTGATCAGTGCTAGGGACAATTGAACAGTGCTAGTGACAGTTGATCAGTGCGAGGGACAGTTGATAAGTGCTAGGAACAGATGATCAGTGGTAGGGACAGTTGATGAGTGGTAGGGACAGTTGGTCACGGCTAGGGAGAGATAATCATAGCTAGGGACAGTTGATCATAGCTTGGGACAGTCGATCATAGCTAGGGACAGTTGATCAGTGTTATGGACAGTTGATTATGGCTAGGGACAGTTGATCATGGCTAGGGGGATATGATCATAGCTAGGGATAGTTGATCATAGTTAGGGACAGTAGATCATATCTGGGGACAGTTGATCCGTGTTAGGGACAATTGATCAGTGCTAAGGACAGGTGATCAGTGCTAGGGACAATTGATCAGTGCAAGGGACAGTTGATCAGTGCTAGGGACAATTGAACGGTGATTAGGACAGTTGATCAGGGATAGGGACAGGTGATAAGTGGTAGGGACAGTTGATCATAGATAGGGACAGTGGTATGTACAGTTGATCAGTAGTAATACGTACTTGGCGATATGGACGACTGTATGCTAGGCAACTAATGGTCTTCTAAAGTGTGCATATTTCCTTTCACATAGGAATCTACCAAGCAATTAACAATGAAGAAAGTGCCTATTGTAGTATGCTTTCATTTCAAGGTAAGTCGCGTCGATGAGCTCAAATGATCTTAAATTAGTTGTCATTTTTCTGCTCTTTGTGTGCTTGAACTAAGCATCTCTACGTTTTGGGCGGAAAAGACATTATTTTCGTTGCAAAGATATCGTTAACGAAAACTACTTAGTTACTCGTACAAACTTGAAACTTTTTAACTTAAGCTCTTTTTATTAGTTTATTTCAGGACTTCGCTTTTATGTCTATGCATTTTTTTTAACCTTGCGGGAACTTCTGGTGGATCTAAGAACTAGTCGTTAAAGATAGAAAAATTCCGCGCGCTTAGCAAGTTCGAAAATTGCGCGCTTTAGCATGGATACGGTAAACATACGGTGAGCAATACGATGTATAAGCTTCCCAAAAGGAAATATTTCTTTCCAATTGGAATTGTTAGTGAAGTAACAGTGGCTAATTCGCTTGTTTCCTCCTAGCGTTTCGAGCATTCAAAGAAATCAAAGAAAATATCAACGTACATTCCTTTTCCTCAGCAATTAGATATGGCCCCTTTCATGGCATCAAGGTAGGGAACATTCTGAAACAAGTCTTGAACTTCTTTGTTGGGAAATAGTCCCTGCTTTTTGTTGTGATCAAGGATCTTTTAGCTGAAACGAATGAATTGGCCTCCTCGGAAAAGAGCCGGAGACAGAACACTAATTCTTCGCGCGGAGTATCATTCTCTTTTCGCTACCAAGCTGTTAGCGTCAATCACAAGTCGTCTTCTTATTGGGGAGCCCACACTAGCATGGCTTTGTTTTACCAAAACTGCATCCTAACTTGTTGCATTTTGACGCTGCAAGAACAGCCTCAACCCCAATACTTCTTTGTCAGACTCCAGTCCGACGAATGCGCTTGCACTCACACGCCCACGCCAACGCACACGAACACGCACACGCACACGCACACGTACAAATGACTTGGCAGTCGATAGGCTGCTCAACGGCTACAATTTCATGGAATGACGTATTCACTTTGACGCCACGTCGGCCTTGTTGGCAGAGAAAACGAAGGGAGGGCGTCGTATTGGGGAAGAAAAATATGCTGCCAGGGATTGAATGACATTTGTTTAGAAGGGCTGCAAAGTCTGTCCTAACGAACGATGCGTTAGCCATTTTATTCATCTAATGTAATTATTAGGACAGAACGAATTGTATGAGACGATAAGCTGTCGGTATAAACTTTGACAAACATTAATTCCATGGAGATTCAGAGTGCCAGATTGGAAAATATAATGAATTTATTCGTGGTCATGTTCCACTGATGGCAAAGGCTCCTCCATATCCTACATAAACCACTAAGACCCCTGAATTTCTTGAGTTCGTCGAGACATAAAATCCAGCAGGTGTCCATCTTTATACTCAAAGACAGTCGTAAACCTATTCCCTACCAACGTTTGTGCCAGACGAATTATTTCTTATCATATGGTAAGCAATTCTCAGGCTAAACGGTCCGTTTCCGTATTTTTTCTCTCTTCCGGGGAATTTTAGTTTAGCGAAACAAAAAGAGTTTTAAAAAGCGAAATTAATTCTTTTCCATTACAATAGCACAATTATAGCAAGCGGAATTTAGTTTTACATGTGAAACTTCGCTGATGGAAGACTAAGATTGCGAACATTCACCAAGTGGAGAAGTGTCCGGTCGCTCAAAGAAACAATACCATATAATAAACAACTTACCAACCTCACTTGCTCGGGACCGCACTGGGGAATAGTGCCCCTCGGTCGTTTTTACTAACCGTGCGCAGCGAGGTCCGTACTGCCACGACCACGACCTCGGGTCACTATTTTCCAGGCGCTCGCGCTGAGTTAGTAAGAGGTAAATAAAAGCGCCCGACATCCTTGATTTTGTGTCTTTTAAAGAGTTCTTGGACTGGTCATTACAGCGAATTCTTTTTGGTGGTGTTGAAGAGTGAGAATTTATTATTTTTTTTCTTCAGATTGAATGGAAGTACTCATAGCGATCACAACCAGTCTGGTCTCTCCTGCGATTCAAAGTGAGTTTTCGTAAGTTTGCGTGACAAAAGTGGTTTAACTTTCAAGCCGGATCCTTGAGGGCAAAATTTTTTGCGTTTGGGTTGATTTCAAATTTTCAAGCCAGGGTTCGCACGTTCTCCTTCCAGTTTGTTAAAACTGTCATCAGTAACTGCGAATGGAGCAGCTAAACGCTAAGGTGTTTTTTTTGTCCCTTGCACGCGGATCTTCCAACCGAAGCAAGTGTACGTGGTGCTAGAACTTCCTTACGAAAATAATACCTAATCATCCACGAATACTATCAGAATGATCTTCTAGAGGCGCACTTACTCCTTTGAGTATGATAACTAAATACAGAAATCATTTGGCGCTGAGAGGATCCATTTTACTCTAGGAAATTCCTATTGGTAGGATATTCAGTCGTGACCCCCCCCCCCCCCCAGGGGAAAGGGACTTTGCATATGACGGGAGGGATGCTCGTCAGAAACTTGGAATTAAACCGCTAAAGGAGACCAATCTGGAGACCATATTCAAAACATATTAAATGAGTTTTTATATTTCTTCGCCTTGACGGCTACATATGATGTCGTTTTGCCCTGTACACCCTTGGTGAGACCAAAATCCGAAATTTATACCCCTATAAGCGAGACGACGAGCATCCCCGCCCCTTTCATATGCGATTTCCCCTCCCCCCTTCCCTTGGCTCCTCACCCATGTGAAATTGTCTCAAGGAAAATCGATCAAGTGAGGAAACATATTGTAACTTTTTGCCCGCAGAGGAAGCGAATTATCACAATTTCGTGCATGCAGCATAATTGTCTCGTAATTTATTACTGAAACACAAGTTGCTCGGAAAATTTTTTCCTGTGCCATTTTCTATGATTGACCTCATCATTTTTTTGCAGTAAGAATTAGGAGAAGTAAGTCCGATTCAACGCCTCTCGCAACGCTTAAAAAAAATTCATTCGGCATTGTGTGGAGTATCATGAGTTAAGGACGGTGCCTAGTATTGTTATTGCGCATACGTTCTGCGCATCTCGAGATACTCGGATTTCCTATGGGTGGTGCTTATTAATACAGGGATATTTTTGCGCGGTTGAAGACTATGAGGAGAAAGCAGAACTGCGTCTCGGGTTTGCATAACTGTCTCGAATTCTCCCAACTCCCCCTCGTGTTTAGATGAGGCTATGGAAACACGGAAAACGTCCTCTGTTGCTTAAATATATATAAACAACGACAAAATTGATAAAAATATAAAAATCTACTTAGTAATATTGTGAATAGCACGCTTACAAGCAATAAGAGATTCAGAAGTTCTTATGTATCAGGCAGCGTATTCAATACTTGAGGAGCAGTATATCTGAACGATTGTAATCCATAGGAGGTTGTAGTAACTTTTAGTAGATTCAATTTTAGGGTACCTCTGAGGTTGAACGCCCGTTTTTCGTTCTTCCAGTAGTGATCTGAGAGTGCTTTCCCCACTGCGCCAACCCTCATCGCCATTTAGACAACTTTTACCGGAACAATTTACGAGCGAAATTAACCATTGAGGCACCTTGAACAGTGGGCGAGTTTATACTGGCGACGGATCATCTGTCGGGGACGAATTTAGGCAGAAAGCGATAGTTCGTTTTATAATTTGTCTGTGTATAATTACTTGTGAGCAAACAGACGGATTATCCGTTCAGATGAGCTATCTGGATAGTTCTTCTGTCAAGTTCGTCCCAGGTGGTTGATCCGTCACCAGTATAAATCGACCAAAGAAACGTAAACAACTTGCGTTTTACTAATTGTCAGGTTGAATGTTGCTTCAGGTACTCGTTATTCGCCGTTGTGAATCACAGCGGTACTTTAGAAGTTGGTCATTACACATGTTTCATCCGTCAACAACAACAGGTTTGTGACTTCGGCATATCTTTTCTTCATCTGACTAAGTTTTTCATTTTTTTCTAGTGGTATTCTACGACTACCGTGGACTGAGAATGCATGTCGGAGCGTTCAGCGTTTCATTTTGGATGAACATTGCGCCAACATTTTATATTTAATGAATGCTAGCCAAAGTTGTTGGTACGAAGAGCCGCGCTTCGAACACATATTGGCCAACATTGAGCAACGTTTCGCCAGGACAAAAGGTAGTCGCCCAGTGTGGCCATCACCCAAGCTTAGGCAGATTTTGACCCGCAAAAAAACATGATCTAACCGATACTTCCCTCTGAATTCTTGTAAGAGCCAATTTTTTTTTATTTTGGCCTCGTAGAAGAAAAGCAATTTTGGCGATGATATTTAATCTCTTCAATGACATCACTGGGTCAATCCCATCTCTTCGCCTTTCAATTAATTGTTAACATTTCTGATCGTTTTGTTCTTCAGTGGTACAAATGCGATGACGCATGGATAACTAAAGCTACCCTGGATGATGTTCTTCAAAGTGAAGGGTAGGCTTAAAA